>JACEOJ010000075.1:192367-306728 GCA_013761285.1 Campoletis sonorensis
CAACATTTTTCATCGAAAAAGATGACATTTATGATTAATTATCAAATTCCCAATGAAAAGTATTCGTGAAAAATCAATTTTTACATAAATTTTTAGTCCACTTTATCTCTTTGACAAAGTTGCAACATTTTTCATCGAAAAAGATGACATTTATGATTAATTATCAAATTCCCAATAAAAAGTATTAATGTAAAAATTTCTAACGATCAACAAAAACGATTCATTCACGACCCCGTCAATTATTTCGTTTTTATGTTTTTGCAGCTCTTTTAAAAAAAATTCAAGTCCGGAGAAAATTTCGAGCGTAAAGTAAGGAACTTACCAAGCTTGAGATCGGTTTGGATCTGGCGAGCGATGAGAGGTACAGGTGGATACATACGAAGAGTTTCCATAAGACAACGTTCAAGATATTTCATTTCGAGGGTGTCCTGGAAAGTGGCTGGTCGGTCGCTGTCACCGAAGATTTGGTCCAATTCTTGGATGACTTTTTCCTGGATCTCAGGATGGCATCCCATGATCGAGAGGAAGAAGCTGGATCCGGAGGCGGTTGTGTCGTGACCCTGGAGACGAAAAAAACGATTATTATGAGGAAAAAAAGGGGGACAAGAAAAAAGAAAAAACTGTAAAATTACCTCAAACATGATGGTGTCGACCTGGTTCCTGACTTCCTCGTCGGTGAGGACGACTCCGTCCTGGCTGGCCTCAACGAGGAGGTCGAGGAAAGCCAATCTCTTCTTCTCGCCAATATCGTTGCTGTCATCGACATCGAGATCGTCCTTCAAGCCGGAGGACTGTCCGAAAGAAAGTCCCTGGACCGTGTCCGCGTTCTTAGCCTCTTCGGCGGTGGTGCTGATCACGTTCCTCTTTCCACTCTTGAAATCCTCCTTTTTACGTTGGATAACCTTCTTCGTCAATCCGTGAATAATCTCGAGGAGGCTCATCTGTTCCTTTCCGTATTTCGACAGATTGAACAGCCAGTCGGGCCTCAACCAAACTTTGGTGTGACGAAGATGGATGATTGTGTTCAGCCTGAGGAAAAAATAGATTCTCGGTTAAGTTTCCATCCTTTTTTTTCTTCTTTCTAATGCAATCATTCGTTTTTTTCTACTTGCTTCATTACAGCCATCGCGTATTCGAATCCACTGCGATCTTGAGTCGCCTTCGAAACTCCCATCGCCGTCTCCAGAAGAATTTGGACCGTCGTTTCGGACATGTAATAATGGATGTTGAAAGGCTTGCCTTCTTCCTTGCGCATACGCTCTACGACCGCGTGCGAATTTGCGTTGAAAAGGTCTATGAAACTCTTGAGAACGTTCAAGTGGAACGTCGGGGCGATCAGCTTACGATGCGCACGCCATGTTGGTCCTGAAATACTTTTTCGATTAGTTCTCTCTTCTTTCTCCTGCTTTTACTCGAGTGAAAGCAACATTAACGTTCGTCCATTCCAGAGCGACAAAACGTACAAAAATCGTTCTAATGTTTGAGCTGCGTTTACCGGTCGTAAAAAAAAACGAGACTTGAAGTTTTTCAATGCGGAAATGTCGACTGAAACTCTATTGTTTCTTTCGTTCGATTTCGCTTACATAATTTCGCGAAAGTCATAAAAATCGAGACTCTAATCATAGAGGACGAAGTAATAAGTTTTATTTGAAGCAATTCTTTGAAAAATCGATTGAAATGGACTCGATTGAGATAATTATTAAATTTATTAGAGACAATAATTAAAATGTGATCGAATTGAATTTTTCGCTCGAGTTATCAGCAATTTCTTAGTCATCTCATCTCTTTATATATAAAACTCAACTAGTTTGAAAATATTTGCTGTTTACAGTTGTAATAAAAACGTACCGGTGGATACGAGAAGACCATTTCCCAACCAAGGTCTGAAGAATCTGTATTCCGCGGATTTGTCGAGGTAAACGTGGCTGGAGAGGACGACCTCAACGTCACGGGGATCGACGAGGAAGATGATGAGTTTGGGTCCAATCCATAGCTTGATTACCTGGTCGAATTCGAAGGAGCGTTTGTAGACGTTACGGAAGATGCCTGAACGGAAAAAAGAGATTAATTATTAATTAATCTATAATTAATCGATTATTCGATCGAAATTAATGATAAAATTATCGTTGAACGCACTGTCAGCACTTCCGAGGAACTCCATCGCGTTTCCGATAAGCGGATATCCTTCAGGTCCAGGAATCTTCTCCGCGAGTTCGAGCATGTGACGCCTCGAGATCCTGAAGTAGATGAAGTAGAGAACAAGGGCAGGGACTAGGAGAGTAAAGAAAACGGAAGTTGCCGAGAGTCCGGTGGCCGTGGCTCCGGCCACCGTACCGGCGGTGATGATTTCCGGTCCCGCTGCGGACATCTCGTTGTTTTTATTCTGTGCAAAGAAGAAAAAAATCCCTTGAGTTCGTTTCTTCTCACAAAAATTTGCGCAGCACTGAGCACTTTTCGTTCCGGAGGTTTCTCGACTTGTTTTTTTTCTTTTTTTTCATTCGCTTATCATAAAACGATTATAAAATAATCAACGACCCACCTATTGCAAAAGTCGGGTGTTATGTTCACGTAGACGCGTTCCAGTCGATAAGCAACCACCGAACTGCTTCAGTTTAGACCCTCCAGGCCTTTTATAGACGGCGCCTGACCACCTTCACCAAAACGCACCATTTTTCTCTTCCCCTTTTCCCCCCTTGCGAACTACGCCACTTTATCCACGATACGATTTTTACTCGGTCAAACGCACCCAATCGCACGCATCGCTCTTTTAATTCATTCATTTATTCGTGGGCTTTACGTTCTAGAATCCATTATTTATTCTATTACGAGTAATGTCATTTCACGACACAATGACGAGGTCGAAAGAAACGTCGCGATTATTCTTCCGGTATATCACGTCCGTCGCAATGAGACTTCTTCAAAGAAAGATAAATTCGTGCTAATTATTGTTAGACGTTGCGGGTCCCCCATCGCAGATGGTTGTGGAAAACCCAAGTTCGCTATTTAATTATATTTCGAATCTACGAATTAGGATTTTAAGATTGCATTTTACACCCCGCTCTTTCACAGCGTCTACCGTCCAAACTTTCAGAGATAGAGCAAAAATCAATAGGACCAATTTTGTAGAGCAACAAATTTCCTACAAAAAAGTACTCTGCTGTTTTTTTCTAGCTGCAGTACTTCAGGCCTGGCGACCGCTCGTAAAACAACTTGGCTCCCAGAACTAAACTTTCGCTGATATAAAAAAAAAGAGTTACGACTATTTTTGCTGCTAGAAAATTTTATGCTGTACAATAACGATTCTAGACATTTTCACCTCTGCCCGACCACTTCGACGACATATTCGGTGAAAGTCTGAAACGTTGTCAACTTTAATTTCTACAATAAAATGCAACTGCAAAATTGAATGAAGAAAATTGAACTACGTGTGACACAAAAGATTATCAAAATATGATGATCAAGGATTACAAAATTTGAAATTTTTTTTTCAATTTTTTAGTAAATATTGACTATTATTTTATTATTTAGTAAAGAGTATGTTCACGCAGAGTAAACGTGCGATAAAAACCGCACGATATTCGTGATCAACAATAGGCGGATATCCAGGTCACTCCGAGTTGACCTTTCGGACGTCATCGTGCGTTTCGAAGAATAACCGCGTTGAAACTTTTCGCCGCACGCATTTCGTTGCAATTGTTCGTCTGTGTGTCAAACTTTTTCTTCGATATTTTCATCGCTTTTTACTTGTCACCGTTTTCGACCCAATTTCGCATTGGGATAAGGAAGACAGCATTTGCTCCATTTTGGCGCCTACGATATCGCGAGAAGTGCAATCGCAAGTAATCGAACGCGTAAAAGGAAGAAACGCGAAGAAAGAGGTCAAACTATTGATCTTTCGTTGGCAACATTACATTGTTAACCGAATTTCCACAGGCAAAGTCCGTTTATTCGAATACACGACCTCTGTACGAAGAATCGGTGACCTTGGATCGCATAATACCTGCTGCTTCGTCGCGTTCCTTCGGTTATAAGGTTATAACAGTTTGTATATCCGTGTTTTTTATTTGTAACACGAGATTACAAATTAATGAATTTATACGAGTCGACAGCAATGTTTTGCAATCTGCTATCATATTTATTCAGCACGTTTGAAAAGTCGACGGTGTTTACACCGTCTCCAGACGAATAAAATAATATTTCGGGGGACAAATTTCGCGGCTAGACTCATATTTCGAAAGTAAACTGCATTTTCTGCACTGTTCGTCCAATCAGAAATCGAAGCTGTTCATATCCATTTTTCCCACTTTTCTGCGGACGTAACTTTTTTATAATTTCATTCGGTCAAACAGTGGGACAAAAAAAAAGTGTCAGAGTCAAATTTGGTGGCATGGAGAAGTTTTTAAATGGGTAAAAAGTCAGGAGCGATTGTGGCGCTGATGACTTGGACAGCTGATCAACCATCATGGCCGCCAAAGGCCCTGGAGCCTCCGAGTTATCCGGTCTGTTTTGCTACTTTTAAATCATCACTTATTTTTTTAACCCAATAACTGCAACGAGCGAGACAGCAACAAATAACGTAATTGGGTAAGGTTACCACACACCGAAGTGTCTCTCCGCGGCCACGAGCAGGATTTTATTCATTTGTTACACCGTTTACAATCAAATTTCGAATTTTCGATCACCACCGCTCGATTATGCGTCCACTGCATTTTCCCAACATTCTTTCTTCGCCCTTCTTTCTCGATGTTTTCCAAATCCTATTTTTACACACAGAACCCTTGAATCTTTCGGATTTCGTATCTTCGTCGCCTTCATTCACTTATCGTTGTAGGCTGTAAAAATGTATTTTGCTCCGCTTTTCACGATTTATACAGAGTGAGCCATTAACCCTAGGCTACTACGATATTTACGATCCCCTGACGTTACTACGGTGGGTTTTTTTTGACATTTCGTTCAACAATCGAGCTACTGTTGCCTGAACAGAATCAAAGTAAAAAAAAGTGTGCATTTAATCGAAAATTATGAATCGATTGCGTTTAAATGTTCCAACGGTAGTAACCTAGAGTTAATTGTTGCTATTTTGATCCTAAGAGTACACTGCATACTTCCGGGTCTGTCAGACCCGACCATCGAGTAGAACCGAGTCAGATAAAATGTAACCTTATTTTTCGGGTCTCCCAGACCCGAGAGCGTACTCTTAGGCTCAAATATTTCCGATCTTTTAAGTTAAGGTGAAAAATATTCTACATCTGCGGCAGCAAATCATTTTTCAAGCTCCGTTGTTGAGCTCTGCGTCGAAAAAATTCTATCCACCGCAAGATAATCTAGTCTTCTTGGGTGGAGCAGAAACGCTACACGACGAGGATTCCAATCAGGGGGAAAGAAAGATTTCACTCGTACCAAGGATTATAAAGAAAAGAAAGTGCGCCGCTATCGGCGGATGGTCCCGGCTAATGACAGGAACAATCTCTCAATGTTGTCTCTGTATAGCTTTGGGGCTGACGCGCCGATATCGAACTCTCAATTCGAATGTCGCTGCCAACTGTGCTCCTTAACAGAATCTTCGTTCTACCCACTGCCCGTTGATGCGTAAACACAAAAAACACGCAAACACAAGCGGACGACTAAAGCTTTAAACGAAACTGCGTAACTAAGCTTGGAGGTGTAAACGTGTATGAGTTTGCGTAGAAAAAGGGCTCTAGACCGCTGACATCAATGCAAATGTCCAATTTTCGTTGTCGTTTAAACAATGGCCATGGAAAATCGGTTGGACTTTGGGCTCATTGGTGAAAGGGGCCGCGGCCAAACAACACGCTTCATCCTCTCCGTGTTATCATTTCTCCCTAATTTTCTGTCCCGCGCTCCCATTTTCCCTCGAACTGTTTTAATAATTTTACCGCAAACAGCTGAGAAAGCCAGTAAATGTCAAACTTTGACAGCGTTATTCGTTTCTGAGAAAAATCAATGATTCCCGCACCCCCAGGAGCAATTTTATAGTTTTTAAGTCTTTCAGAGGTGCCCACGCTCGAGCTAAACTCACGATGGAAAGTGAAATCGATGACGTTGCTGTCACCGAGTCCGGAGCAGGAGAAATGGAGATTGGAACACAACAATCGTCGAGTATGATGACGATTTCACAGACTGAAAGCAATCCTGAAGCTCTCTCGTTGAGCATGCAGACAATTACACCGTCCTGCTCACAAATTTCTATGGAAGTTTCTCTCAATGGCCCCAGCCAGGATTCCATGGACCAGGACGATACGATTGGCAAAACTGACGATACGGAGGATGCCACGTTCAACGGACCTCGCAGTCATTGTACTTCCTTATCCGGTGGCATGGAAGGCGCCATTTCCAGTGACGATCTTCGTCAGTTTGACGTTCTTGATGACCTCGAACGTCACGACGCTGTTGATAATGAAGATGAGGACGAAGAAGGCGACGGGGATGAAGACGATGGTTCTGATTATGAATCTGATAGCAATGACTCCATCGATTCTGATGTACCGGACGATGAGATCGAAGCTATGCTCGAAGAGGGTAAAAAACTGTCCCGTCCAAATTTTCGTTTTTATTTTTTTCTTTTCTATGAAATTATTATAAAGAAAATATAATTCTTAAATGATAATTCTCAATAAATTATGATAAATAAGAAAATATAATATAACAAAAATATAATTCTAAAGAAATGTCGATACAGAATTGACTCGTAAATATCGCTTTTCGTTTTGATCTTCGAATCTTCGAATCTTCGTAATGCTACAAAATGTAAACTTAAGTTCACAACCGAAATTTGATTTTTCCACTTGATTCATTGTCATGAAAATTATTTGAATTTGACACTCATTTAGGTCTGCCGGCGGAACTTCGAGGCAAGAGGAAGGAAAAAGGAGCAGATTGTATGCCATACGAGGAGAAAGAAAAACTGGTTTTGGATGGTGAGTCCTGAGCCTTCTTTTTATCCCGAAAACTTGACTTTTTGAATATTAAACATTTTGATCAATTGTTCACAGAAATAGGACACAATCATTTCGACGTATTGCCAGAAGGCTGGGTCCAGGTGACCCACAACAGCGGCATGCCGCTGTATCTTCACAAACAAAGCAGAGTTTGTACGCTGGCGAAACCGTATTTTCTTGGTCCAGGGAGCGTGAGAAAACACGAGGTACCGGTGAGCGCTGTACCTTGTCTTCAGTACAAAAGGGCTCTGCAGGAGGAGGAGGAAGAACGAAAAAGAGAAAAAGAGCGAGAACCAACGGCAGAAGCGTGTACTTTGCCGAGTGCTAAAATCGAAACGATTCAGGAAAATCGTGCTGCACATTCTCTCGACAGTCAACACTTGAGAACTTACTGTCAAACACTATTTCGTTTTAAAGCTATTAAAGTTATGAGATTTCAGTGAGTATGCTTTTAATTATTTAAATTTGATAAATCACCGGGGGAAATATGCAATTTTTTTTTCTATTCCTTTCAACGTTCGATCGAGCCTATTTTTATAGAATTCGCGTCTTTTTTCTACAGATCGTGGTCGGCGAGGAGAAAATTTACGAAAAATAAAAAACATCGAAAACAACTGGAAAGACCCACGCTTCCGGATGGCACTAAATTAATTACTTTTCCCATCGGCAGTGCAACTGCCACGGGAAACGGAAGTCCTGGCACTGGTCAAGAGACCGGAGGCCAAAGACCTCCCAAACATTGGATCATGAATCCTTCCGGCAAAAGTTACGTTTGTATTCTTCACGAATACGTTCAACACGCCCTCAAAAAACAACCGACTTATAAATTCAAAGAGTTGGGTAAGTTCTCCCTTTTAACGAGGTTACAATTCTTCCAAAATAATTTTTTGAAATTATGAACTTATCTTCTTAAGCGTCGTATTATGTGTAAAAAATTAGAGAATGTTCCACCGTCTGGTAATCGAGATATTCAGTGTTTAAAATCGCAACTTTAACACGAGGTCTTATGGGAAGTTACGAAAAAACGAGGATATTTTACAACTAATAACTCGATTTCTAAACGGTCAAACTTGCTCAAATTTAACCCACAGTTGAGTACGATTGTTAAGAAAATTCGTACGAATTTTAAACAATTAAATTTTTTTTAGAAACTTTCGAGATGCTGGTGAGGCTTTGAAGTGTTTTTGTGCAAAAAAAAACAATATTTTTTTTGTTTGTTTAGAGAATGCCGCAACTCCATATTCCGCCGTAGTCTGTATAAACGACATGGAATACGGGAGTGGATTTGGAAGCAGCAAAAAACAGGCGAAAGCTAACGCCGCCAGAAAAACCCTCGAAATTTTGATTCCCCAGATGAGGGACAAAATTTCGGGAGAAACGAGCGGTGACGGAGTTTCTACCAACGCTGGACGTACGATAAAAGCTTCCAGAGGCAACGCCGATGCCGATTTGTCCTTCTTCGACGAAATTTCCATCACCGATCCAAGAGTCGCTGAATTCTGCGCTAAAACCACTGAACCCTCGCCTCACGCTATTCTCATTACGTGCTTACAACGAAATTTTGGCCTGGGCGATATGCATATTAATTATTCGGTCAATACCCTCAAACATCAGCGCAATGAATTTACCATGCGCGTTGCCAAACACGAAGCCACCGTCGTAAGTTCCACCTCATTTCATTTATTATTTCTATATTTTTTTTACAAATTATTTCCTTCGAAATAAGTTTGTTGATTTGTTCTAAATGCTTTCTCCGTTAAATATTTTTGGAGATTTTCACGCCCAGTTTTTACAAAATCTGTTTAAATCTATTGAATTAAAAAAAAATCGAAATTCACTGTTTTGTATTGTCAAGTAACAAAAAAGGACAAAGAAAAACACAATTTTCTTCTCGAATGTTTGTCGTAAAAACATTATTTTTTAAAGATCCCTTAAAATCCTTCTAAATGAAATTCTAAACGTGACAAAAATTTGTTTTAAAAGGTATGTCGAAACAAAAAAGATGGTAAACAACGAGCGGCTCAAGCGATCCTGCAATTGTTGCATCCTCATATTCAATCGTGGGGTTCGCTTCTACGATTGTACGGTTCTCGAAGCGTAAAGTCATTCAAAGAGAAGAAGCAGTTGGAGCAAGAGATAACATTGTTGCAAGGAAAAGCAGCGGTGAATCAGCCGAACCACGCGATATTGGGAAAACTGCGTCAAGAGATGCGAAAATTATCGGAACAGCAACAAGCGATACAGCCGATTGGAAAATTCGTGCCGCCGGATTTGCCCAAAGGTTCAGCAGCGAATTTGAACAACGTTGACTTGTAGCCGATCTAGTCAAATTGTTTCAAATCATTATTATTTTTTTTCCTTTCCTTTTGCATTTATAAACGCCTAGTCTCGTTTGTCGAACGCGCCAACTGAAAATAAAAGATTTTAAGGTACAAACGATGCAGAAAAAAATTATTTCTTCCAAAAGCATCAAATTGTACTAATAATTTTTATTCGTGTAACATTTTTTTTTGTTTTTTTGGTTTTTTTTTTCTTTTCATTACAGTTGAAATATTCACGTTTTAATCGTTGGTACTGATTTTTGTCATTACTTAATATCTAACGTACAACAAGTTGTTATTTATTCAATAGTGTGTATATATACAAATTTCACTGTCATCGGAAGAAAAATCAAATGATAATAATAAAAATACATCATCACTGCTCTATAAACACGTTTAATTGATGTAATACCGGATTTACCGAAAATATATGTATACGATCTAGGAAAGTTGAAAATTTCTTAAATCTGTCTTCTTCTTGGTTCGAAATCTTGTGGTTTATTTTTAATCGGGCGTCGAATACGTCGCGGAATGGATATGTTTTGCAAGTTTCTTTAACTTTTTACTAATCGACCAATTGTTCCTCTTTAATCAATAAATTAAAGTTCAAGATTTCCTCTACGAGACTGTAGATTATATTCACGCGGATTTTCGCGTCTACTCGGGTATAAATTATGTTTTTTTTTCCATCTTCTCATTCTTTATCTTCCACTCTACAACGATGTTTCTTGTGTTTCTTTGGAATGTCGTTTTAGTGTCCACGATTTTTACCGCATATACTTCAATTTCTTCATGCTAAATATTAGCATGCACGATGATTAAGTTTAGTCGATTCGTGAAGCTTACACGGAGAAAATATTTCATTAATTGAAGATAAATTATAGAAAACGAGCTGCGGATCGCGTGTAAAAATTGTTTTTCT
The DNA here is from genome assembly GCA_013761285.1 of Campoletis sonorensis. Lineage (NCBI taxonomy): Eukaryota > Metazoa > Arthropoda > Insecta > Hymenoptera > Ichneumonidae > Campoletis > Campoletis sonorensis. The sequence continues at coordinate 202,570 of JACEOJ010000075.1, forward strand.
GTATAATTTAAAAATAGTATCACATAGTGTCAAATGTTTTAATTTGCCAATTATTTTTCTTACAAAAAAAGGTTCTAAAAATCATGAAAACAAAATTTGTGGAGAAAGTCTTCTTAAATTCTATTAAATCATTTAGTTTTCAATTTTTTAAACACTATTCTGGCAACTGAAATGAACATAACATAAAAAATATATGAGACACAGCAACTCTCAAAAATCCTTTTATAAAAGGCAAATGAGAACTTTTCTTCGTGTATTTAACGAGATTTCTCCTTAAGAAAAATTTCATTCGTCTCACAATGAATCGTCAAACTGTTGATCCACGAACGACATTCGCTACAAATTCGTTCTATCGACTAGTATTTCTAAATGGTAATGTCGTAATAACGTTTTGTTTCTTTAACAATGAAGTCTTGGTTTTTGGAATTCGTGGCGTTGTTTAGTGAGAACGCCACCGAATAATGCTCAAAAAAATGACCTATACTCGAACGCTAAACGCGTGGAGAATTCGGAAGGTTAATCATTTTTCTTTGCGAGTTAAAATAACGCGAAGAGTTGCCACGCAAAGCGATCAAAATGCAAGACAAACTGGAGTCAAAAATAAAAGCAATGTTCAAGCCGGAAGCAAGGCGGGTTGCGCGTACCCAAAATCTTTAAAACGATCCATAAAGATGCGATACAAAATATATATTTATATTTAGGAGTAAGAGTGTCTTTACTAATCATATAAAACGAAAAAAAAGGATCGCAGCGTTTGGTCGAGTGATTTTTTAAACAAAATTAGCCAAAATACTCGCTTTCCTTTCTTAGCTAAAGGGAAAATCATTGGTTTCTTTGTCGTGTGTTTAAAATATGCATTCGTACAATTATATAACACTGATAAAGCTATATGAATACGCAGTACTTTTTGTTTTTCTCTTTTTTTTGTTTTTTTTTTTCTTTTGGCAACAAATATGATCGTTATAAAATACTTGTACTACCTCATCGGAAATAGACGCTCAACTGATCGACCGTACGATATTGAAGAAAATCGTTGATTACGATTTTCCTTATCGAATTGAACGAGCTAGTTTTTTTCCAATCTACGTAGGTCGTCCGTTCGGCCGCTCTTTCTTGAGCGTTCTCATCATGGAAATCTTCATTTCGGCCAAACACTGGCCGAAACGCGTTATTTTTTGCATAACGAAAGATTATTTACGTAAGGAGGTGTGTGAAAATGATCGGGAGAGCAAAAATTCGCGACTAAATGATACACCGTCCAGTTAATTGCGAGACGAACCATTTCGAATAATTGATCGTTTAAATCGATGTGTCACTTGCACCGTTTCCGGACAATGCCATCTTCGAAAGACTCGAAAGACTTCGACGGGGACTGCTACCACCGAGGAAACCGCTGCTGTTCTCGGAAAATATTTTCCGGAAGCTGAAACACCGGGATTCGTATTTTAGAATTATTTTCGTTAATTAATCTAGATTTTTTGAAAAATCAATTATACAATTACAATTTTCGAATTCCAGACTCTGAGGATTTCTTCCACGGTGCATCCTCAGGCTCGTCCGGCAATGGACCCTGGACTGGTAAATCCCTCTCGTCCTCAGGTCTAACAAAATAAAATATCAATTCAACGACAAAGTCTTCCGTTTTCCTTTTTTTTATCAGTCTAAAAATTAATTCTCATTGCAAAGACACTGTCGAAAAGCCTTTGGCCAAAATACCCAGAGAAAAATTTTCCACTCGTTTTTTATAAAAATATTTGTACTAATTACTGAATCGCACAGTTCCAAAAGATTTCTTAAGACGTTTCATTTTTATTTACTAAATTATACAGCCAATTTCTGGAGTTTTCAAACTCAAAATAATTCCAACGACTTATTACTGTGTTCTAGCAAAGCAATTTACAAATGAATTGTTTTGTAATCGAGTCTTGATCGTATTCTACGGATACCGACGAAAATTGACTCTAGAAAATGATAAATCTATGAATCTAGAAATTAATTAATCATTAATTAATTGATTAATGAATAATTTATAAATCGATGTGGAAATGTTGATGAAATGAAAAAAAGTAATGTGTAATGGAAGATTTTTTCTCCGAGTAGCGAAGCAAAAAAAATAATATTGATAAAATAAACACGAGCGGGGTGGTTGTCTTACGCGTAAAAGTTAGTCAGGATCGCTGGTATCCCACTGCCTGATCTCAAAGCACGATAAAATTGGGCGTTTTAATGTGTGCCAGGTAAACGATCAACCATGCCGAGTAATGAGAAAAAAAACCATGCAAAATTAAAGTTATAAAAGTGCTACAAAACTAATAATTACGAAATAAATTAGGGTTTGAAATAAATAAGAACTAATGTTATTGAAAATAATTGATGAGAAGCGTACGTTTCAGGTTTGGGCCGGTAGAGTTCGAGCTCATCCTCGAGATCGGAAACGCGAGCTTTCAACTCGTTTCTCTCGTGCAAAATTTCTTTGAGTTCAGCGGTGGTAAATCTAGGCCTGTCCGGATCGTCGAGATCGTAGACTACTTTGTTGGTCAGATCCGGATAGCAATGAGATTTGGTCAGATCTTCATTTTCCTTGCGAGCGAGACCGAGTCGGGCTCTCAAGTTGATAAGTTCACGATTTTGGTCCTGCAGTTGAGCGAGAAAATCTGCTCGCTCCTCGACGAGACCTCGCGACTGCATCTGTGCTTGACGTTGCTTTCGCTTCAATTCGCGACCGAGAGATCCTAATTTTTCAACTTGTACAGTCAACTGTTGTGAGAAAAAATTTCAATAACTATTAAGCATCGAGTCTGGGACGAAAATCTGAGCAATTTTCAAGTGAATTTTTTACGTTTTCGATTTCCATATTCTTTTGTGATAATTCTCGATCTCTCGCTCGAATCTGATCTCTCTGCTTGTCTATCATGCTCCTCAGATGTTGCAACACCGCGATGTCCACTTCCTGACTGGCTGCTGTAAAGGCTAATCATCACCGAATTAATAATACCATCTTAACGATTAATATACATTTTTTTAAGTGTGAAAGCACTCGCGGAAAATATGGATTCGCGAACTAGCGTCATTTAGTTAGGGGGATGACGGTTGTTAGTACTTTGTTTACCGCTGTCCTGAGAATCGCTCCGCGACTCTTGCAATGCTGTTGACAAACGACGATTTTCGTCCTGTAATCTTGTTACCATTCCAACCAGATCCCGAGATTCTTGTCTCCAATGCTCTTCAGTTTGTTCCACTTCCTATTTTGCAAACGGACACATCATTTTCTCATTATTTTTCTAAACTGACACTTATGAACTGTCAAACGAAAGTTTATTTGTATTTATTTACAAAATCAGAAGTTCTAAAGATGAAATTCATTGAAAATGATACCATTCGGAACGAAACAACGAAATTCCCAATGATTTTTGGCACACGAGATTGTATCATCGTGGGAAATGATTGGAAAACATTAAAAATCGTACAATTGAGTAACAAGATAAAAATATCGAGTTTTTTTAGTACTTTGTTGATAATAATTCTGCTGCGTAATATCATAATATCGTTTTAATATGTAAACAAAACCCTGACAGGAATACGAATGATAAAATGATGAAAAAGTTGTCAAAATTCAATAAATTTCATTCATCGATTGATAATTATTGCAAAAACTCTGTTGCTCGTGTAAAAAGGTTCCCAACAAAAATTACCTTTTCAAATCTCTGTCTATCCTCAGCTTTTCCAATTTTGTCTGTTTCCAGCTGAGAAATCTTGGCGGTTAATTCCTGTACAGTTGTGATTTCTCTCTCATTTTTAGTCGCAAGATTTTCCAGTAATTCAAGAGCGTTGATAACTTTGGGCATGAGGCCCGTTACGGCATCGGCGCCGAACAGATCTATCAGCTTTTCGCACTCTTTGCCAATCTCCGACGCGATGTCATAGACATCGACGACGGAAACGTCAGAAGTTGCGGAATATTCCTCCATTTCCGGAACAGAGTTTCTTCTCAGGTGAAAAGGCATTAATGACACTTAGAGATTGCGGCCTAATGAAAACATGGGCTTTTTATCGCGCCTTTCTCCCTCCCTTATTTCTTAACCTGATAGACAAACAAACAATTTTCATTCATTCAGAATGGTTTATCCATTTTTTAAAGAATCCGTAAAGAAACGTGAATTTATGGGTAGCCATAACCCCAGAAATACTCGGTCTAAGACACCGAAAAACGTACGAAATTGCAAAACCGTCAAAACGGACCTAGTTCAACGTGAACCATCAATTTTGTCGGTTCGGATTGCGTACGAGTTGGTGAAAAGTGTGAGTAGTCCTGGGGTTAATAATTCGAACGTCATTTTGCAGCAAGTATCATATTTTCACAAGATTTAAGAATATTCTGCTAGTGTGAGAAGAATATACTACTGGGTCGCGTTTGACAGGTAGCGAAACAGCCGACAGTCATTGCTTTCCTTCGATTCTTCGAGATTGTCGCGAGAGATATGATTTTTAAAAGAAAAAAAAACATGCAAACCGGGAGGCATATCGACGGTCGATCTAACGTTACTGAATTATTCGTTCATGAATTCTGTCAATTTGTCAATAAAGTATATTTACGTTTACGAGAAGTACAACGACGTTTCACTTCGTAAGACGACGAGGTTTTCCCACTGCTCGATCCAGAAGGATTCGTCATCCGCCCATTACACCACACCGAATTCCTTCAATTCTTCTACTCAATCTGAATCAAACGATCGCTATACGCTATATCACAATCATTTATATCTATATAAGCACTGTGGCGGCGCTCGCGTCACACTACAAAAAACAAACTGCGCAATCTCCGTAAGATGTGTAATAAATTTAGGTTTTTTAAAGTCGATTCCCGAACTTTTTTACTATTTTCGCGATGGTTTGGGAGAAAAAACATATTTGAGAACTCGTTGAGAACTTGCTCTAATTGTTTAAAAATGTTAACATTTTTTTTTGATGATTCATTTATCGATCGTATTTCTAGCAGGCATAAAAAAATGCACTTGTGCGGTGTCTCAATCTTGCAAACCAGATTTCGAAAATAGAATTGTAAATGCGTTTTACCATGTGCGATAAAATAGATAAGAAGTTATTTTCAGCTCAAGCTGCGAATACGTTTTTTTCCTGCACATCGATATTTTTATATTTATTTATTTATTTATTTGGGGATTGAGAACAAGCCCATAACAATTTTGTCATGAAGTATGTACACTCGGTATAGTAGAAAATTCTTTGTACCCAGACGGTAAGGAAACCGATAATCTTGCCTTCTTTTTATTTTTGCAACCAGCTCGATCAACAGATTTTCTGAGGTAATCGAACAATCAAGCGGCAAATGATAAAGAATCATTTTCATGAAAAGTTGAAGTCGAGTTCGTGCGACAAATTTGGTTGATGGCAGCTCATAAAACTCTGCAGATTCGTGTGAGTCGGAGGGGAAAAAATTGACACGCGGTACAGAGTTTGTTGAATGAAAGTAAAGACCGTTTCGAAAGACGAGCCTCATCTCCATAAAACGTTGATCCCCTCGTTGTCTTCCAATTAGATTCGAATTAATGGACTTTTGTGTACTCTTTGAGCATCCAATCATTCAATTAACCAAAACGCAAAGAGCCGGTGAATATATTTTCTCCTCCGACACACGAACTCATACGCCCAGCCATCATTCACACACAAATGAAGATCAAAACAATGTTCGCAAAAAATGAAAGGTAAGCATAATTTATTTAAATCTTCAAATATAATCATTCCATTCAACAAAATAATTACAACTAAACATTCCCAGAATGTTAACACTTTGTAGAAGGACGTAAACGAAACTAAGAAACACTATAGTGATCAGCTGTAAACATAACGATCTCCATTTTGTTTGTCGTCAATTGATCAAAACATAAATAAAAATCGACTTTTTTCGAAGTTCCCTCTGAAAATTCCCAAACAAATTTCTAGCACTCAACGAATTCCAATTTCTTACGAACAGTTGACGAAAATGAAGAATCGATCGCGACAAAAACGAGAAAAATATTTGTTAAAGTTTAATTTGATAACCTCAAAATGGTTTTTGTGCAAAGACATTATTTCGTTTAGTGATCGAGAAGAAACCACGTGTGTGTCACTGAATTCTTATCAATGAAGATCTTTGTTACTATATCGTGATTGACAAAAAGCTTTGATTGAATTATCAGCGAATGGCCGTTCGAGCCATTCACGCTGACAAGTTCTTCTGTAGCCGGGTCCAAATTAGGGAGGGTGGTGGGGGAAAAAAAAAGTAGTAAAGCTTCTCGTACGATCGCAGGTTGTTCTAACAACCGCAACACACAAGTAGCTCGTTGAAAGCGCGTTTACAAAATTGGTGAGACGATTGAGTAATTGGTTAGTCCCAATCACAGTGACAATCGGAGATCCTTAATCCCGTCCAATTGGGTTATTGCAAGCGCGTAATAGTCTTTGCTCGGATCACGTTCCATCTTCTTGTCGTCCGCGATTGGGTCGAAGTGAATTTTTCGAAGTACATGAACCTGCGTGAATTTCGTTGCTCGCGGAAGTGTCAAAGCTCCACGAGGCAGCGATCGGAAGACGAAAAAACTTTCAGTAGAAAATTTAACTCTCGGGCCTGAAAGATTAGCTTCCGCTATCCTCGTCCGCCATTGTCTGAACGTAAGCTGAGCAAAAAAGAATAAAAAAGAATTAGAAATTCAGAAAAGTTGCTTTCGACCGTAAAATTGCCTCGATAGAATACATCAAATTTAAAAAATATTCATTACGAATGTTTATTCACGAACAAAAAAGGTCAAAAAAGTCAAACAGTACAAAATTACGAACAAAAAAGGTCAAACACAGTCTGAAATTCATTTTATCCTGAAAACGTCCTCGGAAATGAGAATTCTAAACAAAAATACAGCCTTAAGGTAGTTTTATCGTGACAAAATCGTTTGCAGGCGTAAGTTAATAAAGAAAAGTTGTTGTGAATTGACAACAAACTCCAAATTCAAGGTCATCCAAGGTAATGTGTACTTGCTGTATGATTACAAACATTGCGAACATTTTGTTTCTCTAGATTTTTTTGAAAAACTAAATGTACCTTCTTTGATGTTGCATAAAAATGTCTGCAAACTTTTAGGAGACTTCGCCATGTAGAAGCCAAAATATTTATTCACGAAAATGTAACTTTAAACACGAGCTGTTTTGAGAGACTGCCGAAAAAAGTGATTTTTAACCAACAAATATGAAATTGGAGAAGATTTATCCAAATTTCCAACAAAATATTAAGAAAACGATCAAACGATAAAACTACCTTGAAAGGGGATAAACTTAACAAACAAGTGGTGGGCAGGAGCGGGGTCGGGAGAGAGAGAGAGAGACAGAGAGAAAATATAAATAGACGAGAAGGTTGCTGTGCGTCCCGACCCATTGATAAGCACTTGAGCAGCAGGAGACGCGGCAATTTCTAGTCCAGTCTAGTCACTCCTGCGGCACTAGTACTTAAGAACAGGAGAGGATTCGAAATAAATATAAAAAGTGAGGTGTTGATATGGTTGTTTCTTCTTGACCGAGTGTATTATCCCTCGTGCGAGTGGCCGGATGTGGTTGGTTGTCGCGTGCTTCGCAGAGGGCTCCGTGTCGTCCTCGACGAAAGCGTTCGTAATTGATCGGCCAAACAGAGGAAATCCTCGGTTGTTTTTAGTCGAGGCTGCGGCCCGATGGCAATTTAAGTCGCGATATTGGATAATTGACTGGAGAATTTATACTCGGTACAATTTCGTCTCTCGTTTTTCGTTTCTTTGTCGACGGATGAGGCCCATCATCGCGTCGTTCGTCTCCATCATAATAATAACATCGATAGAAAAAGTTGGCTGGATATTTGTCGCTCGACTGTTGGCAATAACAATAAACGCGAAGCAACTCGCTATGCACACGATTCTCGTGGTTATAACATAAACGCACTTACCCGTTGTGAGCACGTGTCGGCTTTAACACTCGAGGATCTCGAACGAGGATTCTCATTCGCGATATTGCATTTTTTTCGGTTTTTTTATTTCTCAAAACTTGGTTACAATTGTTCTAAGAGTAAAAAGTGTGTGTTTTTGTGTGTGCGTGAGAATCAGAGAAACGTCGCGTCACACAGACGAGACGCGTAGGTGGAAGTTGGCTCGCGAGAGAACAAGGAGCGGGCGACGAGCTCAATTAACGCTAATTCGAGCTAATCTCGCCCCCTCGTCCGTTCGCCGCTGGCAAAAATGCGGCTTCACTGAGAGATCCGCCCAAGAGACTGTCCGTTTGTCATATTCTAGATATAAAAAAAAAAAAAAAAAAAAAAAAACAACAACCAAAAACCGTTCCTGAGCTTCTTAAAAACTGATAATTTAAGTTGAACGAGTTACTGCGCGCGGTGAGTACTGAAAAGCGAACGAAGACTGACGCGAAGCCGGGAGCTATCGCGCGTCGGTAACGCGCCAAAGTTCGTAGGTCAAACGTTCGTGGCGATAAGACGCGGGCGCGCGGGTGCGCGATACTGATATCGTAGTCGCAGCCGCGAAGAGAAACAAAATAAATCGGTCTGCGATCTTTTGCTCATCGGAGAATTCAAACGGCCCGAGACATCGGCGAGTCTCGTACTTTCGTCGTCGATTCACGCACTCGCTTCGTCGTACGATTTGAAGAATTTAAAAGAATAAAATAAAAAAAATACAAAAACAGATGAAGAAATTCGATCTTTTTGACAAGTTCGAAGTGTCGGCGTTCGATCGCTAAACAATCGCAGGAAACTCCCACGACCTCCCGCGCGCGAAAAACGTGCGTGTATAAACGTAAGGCGTCCACGCGCGCGCGAAAAAAGCACGAGAATTATAACTCGATCGACAGACAGAGTGAAAGAGAAAGAGAGAAAGAACGAGAGAGAGAGAGAGAGTTATAGGATCGTCGTGAACTCGGACGAGGGGGCACACGATGATTCGAAAAATAAGAGAGCGAGAGAGAGAGAGAGAGAGAGACGCACGATCCTGCCGGCACCGGGGCACATCCACGACTGAGCGATAAACTAGCCTCGATTGGCTTGATATAGTCCGGCGAGAACGGTAATTGGCCGCTCCTTGCCGCGCGCGGGAAATGATTGGTCAATTTAATCCTAAAACCGCTCGACATTAAGCATTCAAGCGTCGTTCGCTACCTATTAAGAAAAGAAGAGTCGAGAGCATAGTAGAGAGAAGCCTCTTCGGCGGTGGTGGTTGCTGCTGGTGGATGCGAGATCGTGGCAAACGTCATCGTCGAGATCGCAGCACGCCGCAGCTATAGTCGCCCCGCTATACACGAAGAAATAACTTCTCGGCGAAGTTTGCATCTTTTGTCCGGCGTGCGCTGGCCCCACTAGCTTCAGGAGCAGGAGCGGCAGCAGCAATAGCAACAAAACGGCATATCGAGTAATCGTACCAAGGTGAATATTAAGCAATCAATCACCTACGGCACCACTACTTAGTAAGCCGAGATGAAGCTAAGAAAAAAAGCGACGCTGTTGACGGTGATCCTCGAACTTACGATAGAGAGTTGGCGAAATATTTCGAATTGCGAACGCAGCAACGAGCACCATTATTTTTCTGCCCATTGTTGCGGTCACAAAGCGAAACATCTCGAAAAATTGGAACATGCTTCTCATCGCAACGACATTCCGCTCAATCCCCCATCGCGTTTCCCATCCTCATTTTCAGACCTTCTTCTTCGTCGTCGCTCGCGAGGGCACACCCAATCGCGATTCTAACAAGTACATAAAGTCGTTGCGTGTGCCACGTTTATTACCTCCTCGCTATTTATCGATAAAATAGACATACAGCGCGTCTGTAAACGCCAAGAAAATATTTCTCTTCTGCTACGCATAGTCAACCATATGCGGGCTTATTCTTCCGCGACGACGCCCCAAACGATCCGATTATTTGTGCACGCCGATGAGAAGCTCCTCTGCTCGCATATACGGGCCCTGCTGCTGCGGCTGCGGCTGCTGCTGCTGCTGCGTGCACTCGGCACCGGGAACATTGGCCAATCTTGCTGTACCCGCTTCTTTCACCAATCGGATCACCTCCACGATCTGTACGGATGTAATTTATCAAAATTAAAACGTTCTAGTTATCCCCCCGCGTCCTCCAAAGAATAGACTCTATGGCTTGGCCCTAATAGCCCGGATTTTCGTTACGGGCTACGTTCGAAGCCATTCAAGTAACATACAATTAAAATATTCTACTTAATTTACCACGCACGCTGTACTTTCCTCAAATTCCTGTGACGCCCCACGCTGCTGTACGTTTCGTTTCCGACTGCCACTACGCGCCACCGACTCCTTCAATAGTTTTAGTTATAATAATAATAATGACAATAATCGTCATCATTATCATAGTAACAATAAAAAAGTATGGAACGTCGTACAGCTCACAGGTGTTTTTTCGTGATCGCAGTGTGTTTTTTTTTACCCGCGCTCCTCTCCTCTTCATTCGTCCCAATCCACGACCTTGCCTCGTGTACGATTCGACTCTTTACGTTCAAAATATATCTTTATCACACGCTCTATACCGTCATAAGGTAAAAAAGAAATGTAACAAATATGCTGCTCTGCTCTGTTTTCTTGAATTACAATTGGAATGTAGAAAAATAAAACGAGTCCTATTAATAAGAATCTATAATTTTGTGAGCAGCGCACAAATACTCATCATTTTTATGGTTGTTTTGCTGTACCGTGTACATGTTCCTACGGAACATTTGAGAATTTTTCGAACGCCTCTATTATCGAAGATGAGGGGCGAAAAATCGTGTGTCGAAGATTTTCGTTTATTGTGAAAGAAATAGAACCTAAAAATTCAAGCGAAATTGTTTTTTCAATGCAGAACTTCTTTTTTTTTTGCTGTTAACTTTAAATTCAAGCCGAAAGCTCTTCATCAATTTTACAGAGTAAAGTGGCTGTGAAAGACGAGCTTCCGCTTGCACGAGCGTTTTTTTCTCTTTTAATTAAAATAAGCCTCTGAACAGCCGAACGAAATCGACTGAAAATTTTTTAGCGACAAGACCGATCGAACAAGAGCAATGCACACACCCACCAACCGGCGTAATAGTGGCTGGAGGGAAAGACGAGCGTTGATGCCTAGCGGCGTTTATTAATATTAAAAGAGTTTATTAAATTGGGTAGAATATGCGGTGCGTGGGCCCACACCGGATACGCGGAGAATGAATCTCATCCACTATACGCGCTGCTGCTGATGCTACTGCTGCTGGTGCTGCCTGCTGCAGGGAGGAAGTGGGAATTAACGCTGTGACGATGAGGATTGTCGGAAGGCGCAGCGAGGGACGCATACATACGGGCTGCTGGTTCTGTATCAGGGAGCCATTAGGGCCAGCCCGTGATTCTTAACGAGATCGTTCCTAATACCGATTTTATTTATTTTCAGTTTATTTTTTATTTTTATTTTTCATTCAAGATAGAGAGCTCTCTATTCGTCGTGACATTCATATCGAAAAATTGTTTTTTAGTTTTTTTTACATACAAAATGGTTTCCGGGCATAAGTTAATAAAGAAAAGTTGTTGTAAATTGACCAAAGAACAACATACTCCAACTTCAAGGTCATCCAAGGTAATATTACACATGTGCATATGACACTAAAGAAGATTTATCCAAATTTTCAACAAAATCTTAAGAAAACGATAAACGATAGAACCAGCTTAAATCTGCCGACTATTTCTTCTTCTATCTCTATTTGTCTCCCGACGAATGCAGTGAGACTAGCCTGGCCACTGGGTTAAGGTGATGGATCAGTTCACTTCGGAATTTCGAAACACGAATTCGTCCACACCGTGCGACCGATTGCAATAAAAATTGGACTGTGCATACAATATCATGGCACGGAGTATAGTTTTTGAGGAGAATTTTTGTGTAGATGATAATTATTTTGTGGGATAAGGGAGCTCCTTATTTCGGTAGATTCCGAGCCACATGCCGACTATTTGCTGTTACAAACTATGTGATTCGGAGGCATACGATCGACAATACAAAAGCAGCAAGCATGTGGTACAGAGTCGCGACCGTTTATTAGATTCGTTTGACCCCAAACTGCGTGTGTTGAGCTCCACACGCAACACTTTTCCCCAGTGTATCTTTCATACACCGTACATAAACGTCGACGTACGTATGTGTCTTTCGGTATGAATGTTCCGCCGTTAGTGTGCGAGAGCGACCGCGGCACCTAGATTGTTGTACTTTGACACTGCGAGCCTAACCCCCTGGCCCCACCGTCGAGAACTTTGACACACGCGAGCGTGGGCGTGTACCATGGTACCGACAGCAGCCTCGACGTCGTCCAATCATTTTCCTCCTGTAATATCTCCCTTGAAAAATTTCAACTGTGAACAAACATCACATTTTTTCCTTTTTCTTTCAACTCTTATCAGATTATAATAAGTTTGTAAATAGAGTTGAAGTATTTACGAATCCAAGGGCCACTGAAGTCTGTTTTTTCTCCTACTCATCGGTCAATATTGTTCTAATTTTCGTTCAGTTATTGAAGTTTCTTAGCGAAGATTGTCGTCTGAAAAAACGATAAATTTTCACACGTACGATCGTACGTCTAATCCAACAAATATATTATCGTACGGAACATAAAATACATATTTAATAATATAATCGACGTTTATCTGTGTGTAAATGTACGTGAAGAGGTATTATGAGATTTAACCCCTCTCGCAGATTATGTCGACGACGCTTGGCTCCATGAGTATAGGCTCGAGACAGCGATGAACCGCGCTACCCAATATCTCGTCGAGTAAAAAATGTACGAGGCTGTGAAATGAAATAATAGAGATATAGATTCAATGAGACTGATTCAAAGCGAGGAGAAAGCGGTGGGTTGTGGGAGACGGAGAGGGGAGGGGGGGAAATTTGTTTCGTATAACTCACTTCTCGTCGGTGACGAATCTCCACAGATACAATTGGAGATAATGCGTGTCGACTTGGATCTGCTGCAGACCGTATTTGCTGAAGGTACGAAGTCTCACACATTCGAGGAAGGTCTGGATAAAAATAAAAATCATAATAATAAATACATAGAAAAATAAATAAGCCTCCCGGTTTGATGAGTTACGTTTTGACCATCTGCCGGAGATCGATTCGTAGCAATTTACAGCACATTGGCTACTATAACGTTCCAATGAATAGATATTATTACCTTCAGACTTATCTTTATGACACCCGTAAGAATGGAGGCCTTGTTGAATTGAACGGGAGAAAAAATCTCTATACGTTCGGAGAAAAGCTTGTGAATGTTTGAAACTAGCGAGGAATCCAAGTGACTCGATGTATAAGATGACCAATTCGATCTGTACTGATGACGAGAGACGCTTACGCTGAAATCCGTACGTTTTTGTTGTTAATTAATCGCTTGACTGTGAGTGACAAGCATAGGGGCAAAAAAAGCACGTGGAGGGGCAGCAAATCTGTGAAACTTTTTGTAGCAAAGGGTAAAGCTGTCGCGAAGTTTTACCTGTGGGTTTTTCTGCTACTGTCACTGCTCCTATCGACTTGAGCCTCAACGTCGTCGTAAAGAGCAGCAACTTGGGACTCTATCGCTGTTACATCCTCGACAACGCGTTTCATAACAGCACGAACTGTCCTCGGCTCGATCGTGTGAAGCCAGTCTCGAGTTTCTACCGATTTACGAAGCATCCGCGATACCGCGAGCCCCTGAAGCCTCACGTAATGATTCAACAAATCACCAGCAGCTTTTTGGAAGTTTTCACCCATTTCGGACTCTGTTGTTATCACCGTTTCGCCAGTCGTGTGCTCTCGGACGTTGAACATCTCGTCGGTCGTTGTTAACTGCATGAAATTACGATTTTTATTATTCTTGACGTCTTTTTTTTTTTGCAGAAGATACAAAATTGCCAGGGAGGCGAACAACTCACGAGATAACGGACACCGCTCTCCTTAAATTCCAAACACATTTTGCTCAGCAAAAGCAACAGCGTAGGAGGAAACTTGGGCACATCCGATCCACTCGAAAATCCAGACACGGTCTCGATCACGTGATTTAAAAAACCGACGACCAAACCCTCTCGCACTTGCGTGACACCGAAGCTTCGGAGGAATTGTTGGTTCGGACTAAAGGACAAATCCGGTTGGAGAAACACCTGAGAACGTTGAGAGGAAAAACTACTTTGTAAATTTTGTCTTATTCTTGAATAATAAAAAAATAGAATCAACGATTTAATTCCCAGAAGAAAAATCAATCTGGGTCCATTTGACCCAGTGTAACGAGTCTCTACTAACCGACAAATCCTGCAAGACACCTTTGACCTTTTCTATCATTGGCATCACGAGGAGAGCCTCTAATTCCGCGAGACCTCCGTCATTATTGGCAGCACTGGTGGCGCTGCTAGTGCTGCTTCCTCTTTCGACGTCCTGACTCACCCGTGTTGCCAGGGTTTGACGTACTTTGGCCAGGGTTTCGCTGAGATGTTGTTTCAGTGAATCGGAATGAGCGCGACACTGTTTTCTGCCAGCGTCTATAGCGACTCTCGTTCCTCTTCTGAAACGAAATCAAATTGAAGAATTTGCATTGAAAAATCGATTTAATTATTGCGAAATATCGGCACCCACTTGGCGAAGTCCTTTTCGGTGCAAAGAGTGTTGATGGTTCGCAGTTTCTTGTGAAATTTGTCGAGAGCCCGGACCAAAAGAGCTGTGTCAGCGACCCGGTCGATTCTTTTCGTAACGAGGTCAAAATATTTGTTTACATTTGCCAAAACGAAAGCATCCAACCGAGCGACTGCTTTCGCCTCGAAATCGTCACTAAATTCGTTCTCGTCCAAGGCCGCTCGCTCGACGAACATATTTCTGTACGATCCAACCACCAGACAAAGATCAACCAGAAATCCCGAGCTCGCCACGTCCATGAACTCGAGAATATCGTTTTCGCACATGTCCTCGAGCAACTCTAATTGATCAGAAGCTCGATTATCAGCGTAGCTCAAAAACTCGGCGCATAAAGAGTCTGGAGGCTCCTTTAATCGAAGCAACAAATCAACACTCTCGGCCAATGATTTTGTCGTTGCGTCTCTCTTGCGGAACTCCAGCCTCAACTTTGCTTTCAACTCTTCTGCTATCACCTCGCAATCGCTTTGGATACCATTGAACGAGGGCATGTTTCCATATTTGTTTAATACACGTTGAGCTCGACTGTAATCTTCCACCGCCTTTTGGCGATCGTGCAAAAAAAAAATTTTGTACGAATTATTACAAGTTTTTGTTATTAGCGCAAAAAAAAGCAACGAATGTTTGAATTAGATTATCTCAGCTTCTTTATTAGTTTTCCCCATTTTTTTTTTTTCTCAAACACTCAGCATTTTATGGAGAATGAAGAAAAACCCGAGTCATTGACTTGGAATAGCTGAAGAGAAGAAATAATTAAGTAAATAAGAATCTGAAATAATCTAATTTGAACATTTGTTGTTTTTTTTGTGTCCTAAAAAGGAAATTGGCTAATTATTTCCAAATTAATAATTTCTAATCCTCACCTGAGCATAATTTCCCCTGTTCATCAGAGCTTTTAAATTCGTTGGTAGCTTGAAGAGGAATTCGAGTCTCTTCAAAAGTGCATGGACCGAGGACAACCTTGATATTTTCTGTCTAGTTCCAGACAAAGTGGAAGATATTTGCTCAGAAAATGAAGTTATACTCTCCATGTTGGTTTCCAGCGAGTCCAGGGTTTCCTCCATTTGTCCCAGGTCGTTTTTCATCTGATGCCGGAGCACAAAACAATAATAATCTTACATTGAATTATATATTTTGCTTTTGGACATGAACGTACACAATTTTTCATAAAAAATAACAATGAAGATGAATTTTTTATACGAATTGTTGTTCCGAAGAAACTTTTTTGTTTTTTCTACCTTTCTAATAGCGTCGGTGGCCGATATAAATTTGTTGTAATTCTCATAAACAAGAGTTTGAAGTTCCGATTCGAGTATTGCTCTGGATGCCGATATCTCGTCCATATTATTCATAATCTCACGGAGACGACATTCCTGAAATCATTCATCGATTGCAATTGGTCAAGATGACTTTTTTTTTTCTGGAGCCCTTGCCGTAACCGCTGTGGGTCTCCCTGACCCAGGCAACTTTCCGTCAGCTTCTTGATAGACTTGTCATTCTGTAGTTGTTATTTTTTTAAATAATAACTAGTAGATTCAAATTTCTTTGCCCGGGTCAAGATGACCCCATGATATTTAACGCAGCGCTGTCATTGAACTTATTTTTTTCAATGCCTGCTCCGCTGTCCAAACGACAGGAATCAAATGTCATTTGGGATCAACTGAAAACATTTTCGCGCAGTTTTTTTTTTCTTAGGGGATCAACAATGTCCTTACCGTGGCAATTTTGTACCAATATTCGTCCGGGTTGAAATTTGGACTGTTAATGTCAAACGGATCTCCTTCGTTGATCGACATTTTTGGATGATTATTCAAATTTCTATGTTCCTTATGTGAAATGAAAACTGAAGAAAACAGAGCGTTAAATAATGACGTTGAACCGCATAGGTTAGACGTCACCTGCTTGGAAACAGGTGCCACCAGGAGCTACTGTCAAACGTCAGCTTTTTCTCGTCTTGGTCACAAACCGAAGCACCACCTTGTTTATAAAACTTTACTAATCGATGCTGCTTGTTATCACTGAATTTCAACTATTTCGTTGGTCGTTTCTACTCTTATCGATCGTAGGTGCTTAGAGTATTTCGTAATTTCTTCTTTACCAACGGATGGACATAGAATTTCCTAGAAAGAGGGCGCAGCTGTCAAAATTTCTGCGCAAAAACAAAGCTCCCCTCCCACGTGTTTTCCACCAATTTGTCAAAACAGCTGATCCCGAAGTTGTACGAGAGAATATCAAATCGAGGTATCGAGGTGTGTCGAAGGCTGTCGTCTCAGAAGACAACCGTTAAAACCGCGTAACAATGAGTCATTAACCAGAAAAGAGTTGAAGACGTCAAAGAAGCAGTGCATCAAAAATATCGTGAAAATCGTTCAATAAATACCAAAATAATCATGGATTGGTTATTTGGAAAACGGATCACTCCGGAAGAGATGCTGAGAAAAAATCAGCGAGCATTAAACAAAGCGATGCGGGATTTGGATCGCGAGAGAATGCGAATGGAACAACAAGAGAAGAAAATAATAGCGGACATAAAAAAACTTGCTAAAGAAGGTCAAATGGTGAGTGAGAGAAAAAGAGAAATAATGTTTATCTCCGGTAGAATGACGCGATAAGCCGCGCGTCACCTCTGACTCACCAAAAATTTGTTTCTTATCAAATAGAAAAAGAGAAATAACCAAAATCCAATAATTTTCAGGATGCCGTTAAAATAATGGCGAAAGATTTGGTCAGAACGAGGCGTTACGTTAAGAAATTTATGCTCATGAAAGCAAACATTCAAGCAGTGTCGCTCAAGATCCAAACTCTTCGTTCCCAAAATACTATGGCGCAAGCAATGAAAGGAGTTACAAAGGCAATGCAGAGCATGAACAAGTGAGCAAATCTTACAGAAAATTTTAAACCCTCGGTTACTACAATAGGGTCATTTTGACCCCAAAAAAACCCCCATGGGTCATAAAGACCCATAGTGGACACTACTATTGATAAGAAACTGACAAAAAATATTCTTTACGCTCAAAGAATTGAACTAACCAACTAAATACGTTTTTTTTTCATAATTTTCCACAGACAGCTCAATCTACCGCAGATACAAAAAATTCTTCACGAGTTTGAAAAACAATCAGAAATAATGGATATGAAAGAAGAAATAATGAACGATGCGATAGACGACGCGATGGAGGACGAAGGCGACGAGGAAGAAAGGTTGGAAAAAACAAGTCCAGGGTGTAATAATAATTTTTGTGAAAACCCAACAGCAAAAAAAAACCTAATTCGTTTTTCCCCGACTTTTCACAGCGATGCAGTAGTTTCTCAAGTTTTGGACGAACTTGGTCTGCAATTGACGGACCAATTGTCCGGATTGCCACAAGCTTCAGGTTCGCTGAGTATCGCGGGTTCGAAACAGCCGACCGCTGCTGCGGCAGCAGCCGGAGGAGGAGGAGGAGGAGGACCCGGTGACGACGGTGGTAACGTGAACGATGCGGATGCGGATCTCCAGGCGAGATTAGAAAACTTGCGTCGGGAATAACGGGCGAGCACCTAGAACCTCGCGGATGAAAAAATATCTTCCGCGAGCCCGCGAGGCCTCAAATTTTTTTTTACTAATGCATAAATATATAAATATTATATAATTGCAAAAAAATTAGAAAATTTGCTTGGCGAGTAACCGCACGGAGTATCCACGAACCATGGGATTTTTGTTCAAAGTTGCCGTGACGATTTTGGAAATTTTCTATTGCAAATTATCACCGAGCACTTGGTTACCACGTCGTACTGTTAAAAATCACTCTTGCAAGTCCCAGCCACGAAGTTTTAACGTTTAAATAAATAGGATCCTGGAAAATGTGGTTCCATCGTAACCGCAGAGTTTCCGGAATCACAAAGTCCTGTGGAAAATCGTTCCCGCGAGTCTCAAGTTTTTACACTCAAAGATACCAAGTCCTTAAGTTCTTTAAGAATAAAATGTGAAATTTTGAGAGAATTGAGGCCGCGAGTAGCGACCGGATACTTGGAACGATTGAAAACCATAAAAAACGTCTTTTGAAAGTCCGGCCTCGAGGTTTTGTTTACAATGAAAAAGATAAAATCCTGATGAATAGTAAAATCAGTGATTCGAGTAACGAACCAGTGTTTCTTAAGGGATTGAGAATTGCTTAATTCTTAAGAATTGCCTTTGCGAGTCCACGCCTCAAAGTTTTATACGCAACCATGTAAATAATATTGAGAGATTAAAAAAAAATGTGCATCGAAAGTAACGTCCGAACGAAATAATTGGAACCGATTGGTTCTGTGGAAAAAAAGCCTGCAAGAATTCCCAGTTTCAAATTTTTCACTGATTAATATTTATATATATATATATATATAAATTATATATATATAATATAGTGCGAGCTTGTGCGAAATATTTTATGACTTTTTATTGTCTCTCTGTGGGCGATATGCCGGCGTCCTGTTGTAAGTAATAATAATAGATTAATTAATAAATAATTAATGATAATAATATTAATAATAACACGTTGATTACACGCACGAGTCGTCGAAGAGAATTGATTTTTTGTTAACCGTTACGTATACAAGTTGAATTTATTACCTCGTCGTGCAGCATCGGCTAATGATTTTTAAGTTTTTTTTCTTTTTCTGTTTTTTTTATCGTTCTCGCTACATATTCGAGTTAACGGGAGGCTGCAGCAGCCCGAATTTATCAATATATAGGTGTGGGTGTCCGTGTAATTGTGTGCCTGTGTGTATATACGTATTTATAAATTCTTATATATTTATATATATAAATATATACACACACATATGATTGGTGATATAGGTTCGGATTGTTTGTTGTTGTTTTGTAATTGGTCAAGCATTTGAATCAACGTGATGTACAAGTTTTAAGCTACATAGAGGACAATATATGTATATTTAAGTATGTATATGTAAGATGCGTTATTGAAACGCATATGACTAGAGGCTAGTGTGCGTATTTTTCACGTTTTTTGTGATTATTACAGACGCCTACAGTTTTGTTTACAATTTACATATTTACACGAGGGAGATTAAAAAGGGTCAGACGGCGGTTGTGGATCGTCGTGAGTGTATCCGCGATTCGTTCTCGTCGTTAGTTCGTTCGTCGTATTTAACGAGAGATTAATATAGAGTGTGAAGGAGGTGGTGCGGGCGCGCGGGCGAGAGATAATCTCCTCGAAACAGCGATGACGAGAGAGAATAAAGTTGATATTAATTATTAAGTAAAAATGATAATAATGCTGCGAGCGGCAGGGCTTTCTCGGTCGAGTATAGATTATTATAACCGGTGAAGGAACTAGTTTTTTTTTTCTGATTTTTTTTTTTTCATTTCTACAGAGCGCATCAGGATGATTAGCGGGCCGGGTGCTCTCGTCGCCAATTAATTTCGATACATAGTCATATAGTCCAGACTTGAACCTTCTCCGCGACGATGCACCAACTCGCGTGATCGTAGTACGATGATATAATGTGTAAATTTTCCACGTATTTGTTTATCAGCTGGTCGAGCTCGCCCTCCTTAAACACGTGGTAATACTGGTGGTACGTTATTGCACCGCCGCCCCCGCCGCCGCCTCCTCCGCCCTCCGCACCCTCGTCTTCGTCGTTGTCCTCGTCGTCTTCTCCCCGGTTACGACTTCCTCGGTCCGAGGGTAAAGACTCCTGGGACGAGGAGCCACTCAGAGGAGTTTCGCAGGTGCTCGGACGTCGTGGAACTCCTCTCGACAACGACGAAACCCCATTTCCGTAGGGATTCTTATCCACGAACAAGCCCGAACGCCTCGACGGATCAACAGCTTTTCCAATCTCGTTCACACCCGGACTACGAGGAATTTCCTCCGACGCCGAACGCTGCTGTTGGTACAAGTACTTCCGACGCTCTCGCAGACTTTTGTACTCAAAATTCCCCGTCGACGAACCCAGCGAAAGCGTGCTCCCAGGATCACTCAACATCTTTGTCGCCTCCTCCGTTTGACTCACGTCGCTCGATAAACTCCTCGAACGATCGATCACCGAATCTCCGTTCGACGAAATATCCTCTCGCGTCCTCTCGCTCAACACTTTCAACATTTTTGGCTCTACTTTATTCTCCTTCTCCGATACCGATACAAACTCTCCGCTCTTTGTCACCATTACGAAATCGTCGATTCCCTCCTCCGATACACTCTTCGGCAATATCAATCGCGACTCCTCCGACCTCGCTCTTTCGTCACTCTCCATTTCTACTCTCGAGCTTCTTTCCTCCGTGTACTTTTGCGGATAATCGCTCTCCGCTGGGATTGCATCCGGCGACGCACCGCTCAACCAAGCTATCGTGTCGTCCACCAACTGAGTGTATTTACAACTCGAACGTAAACCGCTTCCTCGGGACGACAAATCTATCGTTTCGGTAATTGATCGAGTCGATCGTGGCGATGGGAGTTTTGATACTATATCCTCCTTTTTATTCTCCGGCGAAACGATTTTTCCATCTATTCCTTTGTCTCCGACGTCAATCGTAGTTGACATTTTTTCTTCCACTCGATTTTCAGGCTCGACCTTCGATACAGTTCCCTCGGACGATCCTTCTGTTGTTGGAGCCTTTTTCTCACTGCTCGTTAAATCTGATTTCAAAAAAGAAACGAGGAGAGTTGAAATTTCAATGAAATTGTTTTTCTCAAGATTGACAAATGTCCTGCGTTAGAAAAACTGGATTTTGATGACTTGAAAAACAAAAATTCAACAAAGATTCGATTGATCTAAAAACTTAATTTGCTGTCAAAAAGTTCTTCTTCCTCAAATATTCAAATACGATTAATAATAAAAAAATTAGGTATGGATTTAGAAAAATGTCAAAGATTTGTCAAAATTTTGATTTATGGAACATGATAAAATTCTGTAAATTGGTCTTTCTCAGGAACAAATAAGAATTCCTAGTTATTTGGAAACCGTGATAAAGAGATAATTACCTTTGTTATTTTTGAGAGAAAATCGTTGGTCCGATATAACGCTGATGACAGATCCGATGGATTCGGGTGAGGAGAGTCCGCTGGAATCGCTGTCCAAGTCGTCGGTTTCGGGATTGAATAATTCCAAGGATAGGAGTCGCGGCAAAGTTCTAGCTTCGAGGGCAGCAGATTCGGATCGTCCAGTGATGGTGGAGGCTCGCCTGACCAGTGGGAACGGAGATTTGATGCTCCTGGTGGCAAAGCCAGGTTTTTGTTTAAGCAATTCTTTGATTTGATCGAGCCTGGAGCGTCTGGTGTCTGGATCGTTGATTGATTCGTTGCTGGTAGAGTCAACGCGTTCCTTGGTTTCTTCTTCGATTTGTATTTTCCGTGTTTCCGGTACAGTAACAGCAGTCGACGTTGAATCGTTGTTCGTTGATTCCGTGGTCGTTGTTGATGTCGTTGTGGTTGTCGTAATCGTTGTGGGTGTCGTCGTCGCGGTAGCCTTCGTTGTCGATGTCGTCGTCGTCGCGGTTGTCATCGTTGTTGTCGTCGCTTTATCGTTGAGATCGTTATTTGTTATTTTTTCAATATCGTCCCCAACGAGCTCGTTGGGAGGATCGTCGCTGGTGGTCGATGCTTGCCGAGGAGGTAAGGAGCCAAAAAAATCTGACGATGCAAAAGGCTCTGGTGGATTGGACGAGGCGAAGCTAGGATCGAAATTGCGCGGTGATAGTCCAGGAGGACTCGGCGGCGGTAGGGATTTGCTTGTTGCAGGAAATTGTTTTAAAAGCGGCGACAAGGATATCAATTTTGAGCGTGGTCCGGAGCCGTGATTTAGATCACCCGGTGGATTTTTAATCCGCGGTGAAGGTGGAGCCGAAGTTGTCCTTAATTGGTGGTGATGGTGACCCGCACCGGAGAGCGGTGGTACAACGATTGTTGAAATATCGATTGGTGAACCGAAAAAATTATCTCGCCCCGTAAAACTGTCTCTTCGATAAAGATCGTAAGGATGAGGATTGTTGTGCTTTCCCTGTTGTTGAGCCTCCAGTTGCTGCTGGTGATTCTTTGGCACATAAATAACCGAAGCAAAACTGTCCTCGGAATCGACGCTCGTGTCGCTCTGTAAACTGCTGTCTTTCGACGAATCCGAACCGTCCTCTTTCGAGAGACGTCTTTCGATCGATTCCCCACCACCAGCCCCAGCTCCTTCCCCAGCAGTTGACGAACTTTTGTTCCCAACGCCAGCCTGAGATCCACTCGTGCTTGTTTTTCCACTCAACCCCGTTTTTGAATCGTCCTCGTTGATGCTCGCTACGTTTTGACAATCCTCCGAACGACCTCCAACTTCTTCATCATTAACGTTACCTTCCGATTCATCGGTCTCTAACCTTTCGCTCGATCCCTGCTTCCAACTCTGAAGAATCTTTGCGAATCCGTTCTTAATCGTCATACTCGACACTTTGTTCTCCATGCTCGTCGTCGATTGCTTTATCCGATTCGTAAGGTCACTTTTTATCAAATGAAATCTCTGCATCGTCGCGTTACCCGAATACAAACTCTCCCCAAAGTGACAAAACGTTTGCCCCTGAGGCTTACAAATTATTTCCTCGTTCAACGACGCTTGCTTCATTATGTTCTTTCGTACACGCTCTCGCTCCAACAACCTCTCCATCGACATCAATTCTTCGTTCATCGAACTTTGCTTGTGAACGTTACCTCGACGCCTTCTCGATGTTCTTGGGACTGACTCGGTCCTCGCAGCCTCCTGAACAATCAGACACACGATAATATAAAAAAACGAAGAGACTGCTCAATATTTAAATAGGATTTTCCCAAATATCATCTCTCTCGATTTATTTATGTTTTCAATCAATTGTCTAAAAAACATTTAGAGACCAACGGAATCTTGAGTTTGTATTTTAGAAGTGAAAGTTGAGTCAACATTTTTTAAGCTGGCCGGACTTGTAGCTCAGACAATTTTCAACCAATTGACTAGAAATTTTGAATATATCGTTGAAAATGCATTGTCTATGGAAGTACGTAGGATTTTTTCTTTAGTTTGCATAGTTCATTTGTTTTGAACACTTATCTGACGATTTTTCAAGCAAATTTATCACTTTCCACTTTAGAAGTGCGCCATTTGGCCAAAAATCAATGTATCGCAAAAATCCTACGTACTTCTGTAGCAGTTATTATTTATAATTGAAAAAAATTAATTGGCCTCATATTTTTATCATATTCTTAAACTAAAATTGGTGTCCCAAATCTAAAAAAAAAAAATAAGTATCATATTTACCCGAAATTCGACGAGGTCTTTGCTGCATCGACGAGCGACAACGCCACTGGATGGTTCTTGAATAAATTCAAGCGGTGAATCGTCCAGGAGATGAGATTTTTGTTTAACCAGTCGAGGTTTACCGGTGGAGGAGGTTGATCGATTTAAGGAGTTGGTGGATGAGACGGAGGAGGATGAAAGCAGGAGAGGAGCGATGGAATTTTCATTGGCAGAATCGTCCATAGTCTCGGTACTTAAAATAGCTCGTGATTCTCTGTTGTTCGTATCGGGATGTGGTGGTTGAGGTGATGGAGTTTTTGATTCCTCGTCAAGATAAAATTGGGAGGTTACGGTTGAGGAAAATCCGGGAATGCTCGATCTCGAGCGCACGAGATCGAGCCTTTGAATTTCGAGAATGTCGCCGAGACTTTTGGACTTGAGGCCGAGAGTCTCGCCGGCATTGTCGCCCGTTTGACACGGGGGCGTCGAAGGATGCTTGCTCAAGGTCACATTGTCCTCCTCGAGACGTCGCAGCTCTATTGGAATATCGTCCACGTCCCCGATATCCTCGTTTTGATAATTTCTACCTCGATTTTGTTGACGCCTATTTTTCCAACTTCCACCGTTGTTGTTCCACGTCTCCAGGAACCAAGCTCCTCGATTCCCAGCTGCTGAATCTCGCTTACCACCCGCCAATTTCTAGAACCAATGGAATCCGGGATCACTCGAAAAGACACGAATTAAACGAGAACTCCAACACCACCAACGCTTTTAGCCCGAAGGGAGAAAGGTGCGGCTTTTGTCTTCGAACCTGTTACTCAGTTTTTCGCTCAGCCGCGCCCATAGTTTGTTTTTTTTTTTACCAAGACAAGAATTACACTCTCGATAGCAAAACTAAGTATTTTGGAAGTCATTATTCTCGTAATTATTTCGTAATTAGTTGCTTTTCTTGTTCCTTAGGTTGTATAAATACGGAGGTGTTTTTAACAAATTGCAAAATTTGAATTTAATGAGAAAAATTATAGTTTGACAGCCAGAAAAAATGTAATAAAGATTTTGAAATTTTTGAATTAACCATATTTTCACTTATTCCAATTGAGACAAAATAAAATTATTCGATCTAACTAGATCCTTGTTGCAACGAAAAGATGTATTTTTCCGGTGAAAATAAGACTCGAGGTCAGTGGAAAGAAAAATGTTGAAATCCGATGAAATCTTTTATCATTGATTATTTCAATGAATAACGAGGTGGATTACCTGCAAAGCCCGTCGAAAAAAACTGTAGCAAGTTTCGTTGGGGCTGGAGAGGCTGCTGGTGGAGGGTGAAGGGCTGAAAATCGGATCGATCCAGTAGCTTCGATTCTTTGATCTCGAGGGATCGGCCGCACCTCTGTTAATAAAAATAGGAAAGAAATGAGAGAAGAGGGTCGAGAAGAGAGAGGATTCCCACACGCCTACTACCTCGGTATCGAGTCGCGAGTACCTCTTGCCGGAAGTTACAGTTCGACACCTCCGTGTGTTTCGATCGAGATCAAGATCGTCGGCGACGTCTTCGAAAGAATCGACGCTCGTACCTCCATCGGGACCATTTGCTCTTCCACGTCTCTTCGTTCTTCTCGATCCACCGCTAAGACAGTAAGCTTTTGGCCAGGGAACGAGAACGTCTTGAGATTCAAACTGAAATGTACGAAAATATATAAATTTAGTCTTTTTTATTACTTAAAAAATATTTTAGGCTTAGAAAAATGGTTTTTCTCGAAACTAAGTTTTTCTGAGTGGGAGGAATTGCTGCTCGAAAACCATTCGATCGATTGCTTTGAAATTTTGACTGCAGCTTCACAATCATTTTGTCTGGAGAATTAAATAGTCGTTTTTGGATTCAATAAAAACATTGAAGTTTTCTTTCGGTTTTTTTTTAAATATTTATGTCAGACTCTCACCTTTCGTTGCCTCTGTTCCATCGCCCAAACAGAAATAACGAGTCGTCCACCAATTCGTAAAACTCGAGCGAGTTCCTTAAGGGCGTTGACTCGTCTCTCGGTCGTTGCGAAATGATGGACCACGGCGATCGAGAGAACAGCGTCAAAGCTCTCATCGCGAAACGGTAGAGCGAGATTGTCGCATATCATGACCTGTCATCAAAAAATTTCGTTAAAATACGATTTTTCCATTTTTTTTTAATAACCAAAAAAAGTAATAAATACTTTACCTCATTTTCCTTCTCGCGAGCGATATCCGTCAACCGTTTGCATCGATCCGCTCCTATTTTGAACACGTTTTCGTTGACGCTCAAATATTTGCCGTTTCCGCAGCCTGAGTTCGAAAAAAATATTTAAAAAACGATGAATTATTGAAAATCGAGTTGAAACGTTGATTTTTAATGAAAAGAAAAATGAAAACTTACCGATATCGCAAACGAGAGCGCCGGGCTCGAGTTCTTCGAGAAATTTGTAAATACGGGGCCAATGTTTGCTCCGGGCGGCAGTTTTTTCGGCACATTGTTCATAAACGTCATGAACGTAGGCTTGTTCCAAGGCGACAGACCTAGCCGCTCGTTCGCCGTCGCTCTCGGACATAACTCGATAGTTGCCGACGATTTATCAAATCTCAGCATCACCGACTACCTCCGCGCGGTCGTGACTGCAACGTTAATCGTTCGCACCGGAAGTTGGCCTACTGAGAGAATTAAAAAAAAAACAACTTTAAGAGGCGACAGAGGAAATGCATTTAAGGAGGTTCGATCGTTTCTCATGCATTCGATAAATTCCAAATTTAATTGTTTAAAATTCGTACGAATCTCTTTAACAATCGTACCCAACTGTGGGTTAAATTCGAGCAAAAATAAAATATCGTCGTTTTTTCGTAACTTCCGAAAAGACCTCGTGTTAAAGTTGCGATTTTAAACACTAAATATCTCGATTACCAGACGGTGAAACCTTCTCAAATTTTTGACACATTATAATCCGACGCTCAAGAAGATTCCCGCAAAATTTCAAAAAACGATCTTGGAAAAATTGTATTCCATCATTTTGCCGTTGCTTTGTATATTATTATGATTATGACGATCGAACCTCGTTAAAAATAAGATTCGATATTTCGTTCGATTTGATGGAACGAGAGACCGATTGATGAAGTTTTTATTTAAAAGGCGCTAAAATACACAGAAGAATCGTTGTTTTACGATTCGAAAAAAAACGAAGATGATTTTTTGTAGTCCAGAGAGCGATACAAAACAAGAGGGAGAGAGAGAGAAAAAAAAATAATTATTGTGTCACGGCGCCCGCGGTTGATTGCCGACTCGTTTATAGAGACAGCTGCTCTGGTACCGATAGACGAGCGTGTGCCAGAAAAAAACAAGTAACCGCATAAAATATGGTTAAATATAAGTTGGAGTTGCGGTGTTAAGGCCGCGCGAGAAAGCACCTCGTAAAATGTTCACCGTTTGGCTATAATCCCTCCATTTATGGGCTTCATTGTCCCATCGTCGGAAATTCTCGTATTCTCGGTGTATAAGCGTGTTGCACCATCACTACCGCGAGGATATATAGCGCGGGGATACTCGAGTTAGCGATAATATACGCGATGGGATAAGCGGAAAGAGGATGAGAGTGACAAGCGCGCTGGCGCGTGGAAGGAAATAGCCATGAATGAAAGTAACGGCACGTATCGATCTTATATCCTTAGCTGCTCGGCGGTGGTGGTGCTGGTTGCTGCTGCTGCTGCTCCTGGTGCTAGTTTTTTTCACCACTCTCGCGCACCACCTATATTCACGTACATGCGTTGACCAAGTTGCACATTCCGTGTAACAACCACCACGACTACCGCGACGACTCTCTCTACTACACACGATTCTTGGCAGCTCTCTCCCGCGGTCGCGGTCATTGAAATATATTTAAGTGCAACGCGACACTCCCGTTATCCGCAATGCCGATCAACAAGGTCGAGGCGATACAATATTCGAGTTTAAGAGATTAAGTAAAAGGAAAAAGGCGATTTTTGGACGACGAGGGAAAATAATGAGCAATGCGGATGAATTACCGCGATCGATGCCGAAATGTCATTGAACTCGTAATTTGCTGTTAAAATGAAGTTTTGGGAAAGCCGGGTGTGGTTTAATACGAAAAATCGAGGTTTTTTTTTGTTTTTTTTTTTTTAATTCCAATTTACTGGGAAAACTTACCTGGCGCGGTCATGACAGATGAGAACAACGAACACGTCTCGTCATTAGCCCGCCGCGCGCGCGACTTTTCCGACTGGGACTAGAGTCCGGACTGTTGTTTTGCTTGTTGTTGACGAGGACGACGACGGCGACGACGACGACGACGACGGGTATCCTCGAGAGGTGCCGCCGAATGATCAACCGGCAATAATCGCCTTAAACTCGTTTGTTCCCTCCTACTCACCCGATACTTATTAAGCAACGATAACAAACGCACGTTTTTTATTCTTGAGCGACTCAGCACTGCCATTTTTTTCGCGAAATTCTCCTCGAGCGACTCGCATGGCCCAAGTCTCTCGAGCTTTTCAGACGTGGACGTGCGCGCGTGCGATCGATTCAGAGCTTTCCTCGAACGAGTCGCGGACGCGCCGCGGCGGTGGATCAACCCGCGAATGCGACTCGCCTCCGCTTTTCGCCCTTCTTTAACCCCCTCAACCCCCAATCCCTCCTTCACGAATCCCCTTTCTTCCGCTTCCCCGCCGCCCACACTCGACGAAACACGTCAAGGGAGGCTGCTGCCGCTGCCGCTGCGCCGCTTATTATGCCGAATGAACGGCTGTGCGTGCGCATTGCCGCTGCGGCTTCTGCTGCTGCCGCCTCCTACAGGGTGTCCCACCTCCTCGGGTCATCATCCCCGTTAACTCGAGTTCGCATACCTATGAATTCTCCGTTCAAAAGTCTAATAATGGCTCGCGATCGAAACCACGCCTGATCAGATGTCAATTATTCAGCATGAGGAAACTGTTCATTTTTATCGTTCGTACGATCGAAATGGTTCGGGATTAAGCAAAATTTCTAAAAAAAACGTCTGACGATATATTTTTCTATCACTTGTACTTTGATGAGGACGGGTGTTCGAAAATGTTGCGACGGGATAGAGGGAACATGGGGAGGATCAATTATGAAGAACGAAACATTTTATTTTGCCTTTTTTTCAATTTTTATTACTGCAGTTCTGACAAAGAGCCAGTGGAAAAACGTCAGCGGTTTGAGATATCAGGCTTTCAGGGCTAAACGACTGGAGCTAGAAAAATTTCGTCGAGAACTTTTTTTTAGAAAATGTTATGCTCTACAAAAAAGGTCTTATGCACTTTTGCTCTATCTTCAACCGTTTAAAAATTATACGCGTTAAACAGCAGCGACACGATAAATTTCAATAATGAATAACTCATCAGGTAAGATTCTGATGAAGAAACGAAATGGGACTTTTCTTCTTGAAATTCACTCGAGAATATGAATTACAAATTATTGGACATAACTTTTGGGACACCCGGTATATGAATTTTACAAGTAACGCGGCCAACGCGGCTGCGGCCTCCGTATAACCCTGGTATAACCACCTCGCGCTCACTCCACCACCCTCTTTGCGCGTGCCTCGTTCGCGCCTCGTTGCTACGATGCATCGGCTCCCTGTCCACCAACCCCGTGTACTGAACGGTGGGCCGGGGGTTGTGCCACACGATGAATAATCGACGAGGAAACGTACCCTCGTTCTCGCCGTACGTCGTTCGTACCTTTTTCTCTCTCATCCCCCGCGCCGCCTTGTCGTCAAACCTGCTGCTATATATAGTAACGCGATCTCGTTCACTTCGAAGCTACCTATTGTGTGTACCACGGTACAACAACGACATAGATACACTATGAATAAGGTTTTTTTTTCAGCATTGTTGCCATCCCCGTTCCATCCATCGTCATATCTGCCGGACGGATGCGTTATGCATACGAACGGGTCAAACTTTTCCATTCTATTTTTCGCGAGGTAAAATAATTCCGATAAATTATCTCAATATTTGGCGACTGCTTGATACGTAATTAAACTCTTCGATTTGATTTTTCTATTATTAGTTTTCGATCACTGCGATGATAAATTTTGTATCAATATTTGAGCCCGAGCTAGCGCTGGCACTACTGTCAAACAATCAAACGTCTATGTTTATTGATGGAAGAAGAAGAAATGTCGATAATCTCGTGTTGGAGAATATTTGATTATCGAAAAACAATTGGTGATTGAAAATAACCGTTTGGATGGTATATGGAAATAAATTATTCTGCAACCGGAAGTCCAGACGGTTTTTCACATCCTGTCGATAAAACCTTCGATAAACAAAGTAAATTTCCCAATAAAGTATTTACCAACCGAGTGTGCGAGAGCGAGTTTGAATTTCACACTACCCTCCGCGATGAATGACAGTCTCAATTCATTTTTTTTACCGCGAAATTTCGGAAACATCGAGTTGTATATGTTACAAAATTAATAACTGCCAATAAGTTGACAAACACGAACGAGATAAATATCATTGGTCGCCAAGAAAAAATTATATTTCTTCGAAAATACGTCTTGCCATTAAAAAAATCTGAAATCTCGTCTCAATAAGATTCCGATCTCGCGGTGTTTATGAACGAGAGTACAAATATGAAAAGCGAAAGAAGAACTGCCACTCGGCCGTAAATACATCGAACAAAGAGACTAGGGAACGCGCGGGTATATATTGGTATTGTGATAATCATTGAAACGATTATTATTATGAGTGTATATCGAGCTAACCGTAGAAAATGGAAAGGAGCGCGGCGGCAGCAGCGTGTAAATACGTATGATACAAAAGCCTTCTGCTGAAAGAGAAGAAAAAAAAAGAAAAAAAGGAGTGTTGACGCGCGCCGGACGCGCGGAGAGTGTTGTGTGTATCGTACCCGCGCAGCACCCCGTAAACCGCGGCAGGGCCCGCGTGTTAGTGAAAGACGCGATGGTGGCGCGAGGCCGTCGAGCCGTGAACGTCGATCCCATACGCGTACTACTATAGATGCATCGAGATACTCTCCCCGTTCAAGAGAGCGAAAAAGATGAAAAGAGAAAAGGAGAGAGACAGGGCGATAGCAAAAGGTGGTGGTGGTGGTGGCGAGGGCCACGACGGCGATATGCTTGGTGTGGTATAAAAATGAAATGGGGCATTGGGTGAAAGTACTCTTGGTTCGAATCGAGTCTTGTATCAGATCAGCCTGAGAAGCGGACTCGGTGGTAAAAGTGCAAGGATGGAAATATTCTCCGCCCACTCGTAAACTTAGTCGCAAATAGATAATAAACGAGTTTTGTCCTATCGTTCGCCACCTCATTTTCGTTCGTGCTTCGTCCGATAATTCGACTTTTGACAGTTCGCTAAAACTCGCGTTTCCACTCGTAACCACTAACGAAAGTATCTTTCATTTCGATCGATCGCGCCGCGAGAGTTTTATATTCCTCAGTGTTTAAAATTTCTTCGGAGAATTACCAACTCGCGTCATTCAACATGACGCGACCTCTCGTCGCCTTTATCTTCGCGATCGCTGCTCTCTCACGGTTTTCCACCCTTGCACTCGACAACGGACTCGCTCGGACACCCCCCATGGGATGGCTCTCGTGGGAGAGATTCAGGTGCAACACCGACTGCAAAAATGATCCTGAGAACTGTATCAGGTAAGATGAACCCCTAGAAAGTTTTTCGAAAGTCAGTTTACAAAGATATCCACAAATTTTGACAGTTTTGAGACAAAAAACAACAAACGACTTTGACAGTTCTACGAGACGATAAATTCAATCCAAATAACTTTAGCCAACAAAAATAATCATTCTGGAATTTGTAGCGATCGCCTGTTTCGGACGATGACTGACATTGTTGTGGCCGAAGGATACGCCGCTGTCGGATACGAGTACATAAACATCGACGACTGCTGGTTGGAAAAGGAAAGAGACGCCGCTGGACAATTAGTCGCTGATAAACAACGCTTTCCCTATGGAATCAAAAGCCTGTCCGATTATGTAAAAATCATCATTTTACTCGTTACACTATTAATTTTTTATCTCATTTAAAAGTATTCAAAATTATGTTTAACGAGGTTCTATCGCCATAATCATAATAAAATAATGATCAAATACAATTTTTCCAAGATAACTTTTTGAAATTTTGTGGGAACCTTCTTGAGCGTCGTATTATAATGTGTTAAAAATTTGAGGAGGTTTCACTGTCTGGTAATCGAGATATTCAGTGTTTAAAATCGCAACAATAACTCGATTTCTAAACGGTGAAACTTGCTGAAATTGAACCCACAGTTGAGCACGATTGTTGAGAAGATTCCTACGAATTTTGAACAATTAAACTTGGAATTTATGGAGATATTTCAAAGATGTTGTGAGAAAAAAAACGAATTTGTCATTTCTTTGCAAAATATGATAACAAACCTTTCAAAAGTTTGCAGGAAAAACCTATGTTGATATTCGCATTTGCTGATGCGGAATGTGCAGCTGAAAAAATGTTTATGTCTTTAAAAAATATATATTTGCACACGTGCTCGCACAACAGATAATTTTTTATTCACACGTTCTTATCAAAGTCCAGTGGAATTTGTTTTTTATCTTCCTTGCTCGTTCTTTTTTTTTTTTTCTTCTCTCAAAGACTGTATTGTTGTCTAGAATTCATTTTTCTATAGAACATTTGCAGAATAAATTAAAAAACTCTACGTTTGAATACGTACAGATTCATTCAAGGAAAAGGAAAAAAATAGTGAACAATTTAGACACGTTCTCAAAAATATCGAATTTCAATTGTTCTTCTGTGACGCCCCCAGAGAATCGCCTCTGAAAATAACATTCTAGACAACAATACAGCCTCAACACACTGGAAAATGAATTAACACACGTTCCAATGATTTTTTGAAGATTCATTCGAAAAGTCTGAAAATTGGGATATACGAAGATTTTGGAAATTACACGTGCGCTGGATATCCCGGAGTCTTGGGCTACTTGGAAAACGATGCAGCTCTGTTTGGTTCTTGGGAAGTTGATTACGTCAAACTGGACGGTTGTTACGCGCATCCTTCCGAAATGGACAGAGGTAATGCTTAAATTCCATCAAATTTATTATTAAATAAAAAAATAAAAAATACTCCATGGCAGGAATGCAGTTTCCGTTACAAAAAAATGGATGATAGATACAATTATTAATTAAACGAATAATTGAGTGAACGATTGGTTTTAATAATCTCTATAAACATAAAACTTTACTGCAAAATTGTGTTTGGCTGCTTTTCATAAATATAAATTATTTATTCAGGGAAGGCTAAGCGAAAAATTCGATTTTTCATCATTTTTTTGACTCAAAAACTTCTCACGTTATTAAAAAAAGACTATAAACGAAAAACACTGATTACAAATTTGAAGATAATTGCAAAACGAAGAGAATGAGCGGTGGCTTGGGTGCGAGCTTCGAATGGAAAAAAAGTTGCAGTAATTTTCGTGAATTTGTTCAAATTTTGTAGATTTCAATTTTTTTTTGCCACTGCTCATCTCTATATACATAAAATTAATAAATTAATGTTACGTTTGAAAACGCAGGTTACCCAGAATTCGGTTTTTACCTCAACCAAACTGGACGTCCAATGGTATATTCGTGCAGTTGGCCAGTTTATCAAATTTACGCTGGAATGCGGGTAAGAATTCGTTAATTGTCCAAAAATTGATTGAGCTCGTTATTTGAAACTTTGTATTTCGTTTGTTCAGCCGAATTTCACGGCGATATCGGAGCACTGCAACGTCTGGCGTAATTTCGATGACATTCAAGACTCGTGGTCGAGTCTCGAGAGTATAATCGACTATTTCGGAAACAATCAGGACGCCATTGTGCCAAACGCTGGCCCGGGACACTGGAACGATCCAGACATGTTAATCGTTGGAAACTTTGGATTGAGTTACGAACAGAGCAAAACCCAAATGGCTTTGTGGGCCATTTTGGCTGCCCCTCTTCTCATGTCCGTCGATCTTCGAACTATCAGACCCGAATATAAAGCCATTTTGCAGAATAAAAAAATTATTGCTGTCGATCAAGACCTTTTGGGGATTCAAGGTCGCAGAATTTACAAGGTAAACAGTTTCCCGCTTTGTTTACATTCAAATTAACATTTTATTTCGCCTCGAGCGAAACTACTCGATGTTTCATTGAGGATTTATTGATTCATTGTTTATTTGATGAATTTTTTATCTACACTGAGGAAATAATTTCGATGAACGAAAATATGGTCAATGCAATTATTTTTTTGTTGAATCGAATGACGTAAATCCGCAATTCAGCAAAAAAAAAGTTGAATTGACCATATTTTCGTTCAACAACATGAATTTTGTTCGTTTAACCATTTTTTTTTTATCAGCGTATTCATCGTTCGTTCGATTGTTTATTTACAGCACAAAGGAATAGAAATTTGGGCACGACCCATTAATCCAATTTTCGAAGATCCTCGGGACACTGTTTACTATTCCTACGCGATCGCATTTTTGAACCGTCGTACGGACGGTACGCCATCCGACGTCTCCGTCACTCTCAGTGAGCTCGGACTTCGTTATCCTGAAGGATATAAAGTCGAGGTAAGTTTTTTTCGAGTTTTTCTCTTCGTCCTTAAAAAAGGAACATTCTTTTCTCAAAATTCGCAAATTTTTGAGGTCAGATTGAACAAGGAGGTGTTTAAAAATGAGAAAAAAGTATCTTAAAAGATTTGCGCATGAAGAAATCAAACGCTCGGGCCTCGAGCCCTAATCTTTCAATAAAATTCAATTTTTTCATATTTTTCGATGCCAATTCTAATCAAGACTGATTTCATGTTTTTTTTCTTTTCCAAAAATAATAAAGGACTTGTACGAGGATGTGGACTATGGCGTTTTGACTCCACAGACGAAAATAAAAGTAAAGGTGAATCCATCGGGCGTGGTGATTCTTCGCTGCGATCTCCAACTCGACCGTCAATCTCTGTTTTTGGAGAATCAATACTCGCGATACACGTCGCCGGTCGATCGAGTTTTCAAAATACGCCAAAACTCTTTCGAGTAAAAGAGCAGGAAAACGAACAAAAAACAAAAAAAAGCAAAAACAAAAAACATATCGCGGTTAAAACGCTCCACTTTGTAATATTTTTGTACCAATAATTTACTCTATGAAATTTACGTCGTTACCATATAGATTTTATAAGATTCAATATTTTCCGTGATTAGATATGAAAAATAAAAATAAAACTCGTTCAACTATCGGATCGGAATAATGCCAATCCGAACATGTGTTTATATAGTTTAGGAAGAAAATACAAATGAAAAAGAAGAAGAAAAATAAATAAAACTAGAGCACAGCTCTCGCGAAAGAAAAAAGAAGAGAATTAATTTTCGGGCCTCGATTTCTCAAAACTGGTTTACGACTTTCGCCGATACCTTACCCTGGGCAACGACTGAATGTGCTCTACATAAAATATTATCGTATCTCATTTTTTTAGCGAGGGAGAGGGATTTTAGAGATTTTCAAAAATCGATTTTTCGGGGGTTAAGCTTTTTTTTATCGATTTTCAAAAAGGGTGCATTTGAAAATAAAATAATTCTTGGTTTTCTCATGTCAACTTTCTAAATTTATCGTGAAAAATTAATTCGCAACTGCAATCATATTGGCTGAGTCTTTTTTATTGGAAATCTGCTTTACCGATTGAGCAGATTCCGCGCATGCGCTGTCTGGGGATACAAAAAGTGTGGGGAGATTCGTGTTTTTTACTATATCGTTTGTTGAAATATAAAAAGACCCATGGCAGCCCCGGTGTGTTGCGGTGATTTGGAATATAACAAATAACACATGTCGCCGGTTAAAAAGCAATCGTTTGCTCGCAAGAATAAACAAAGCAAGTGTTGGCTTCGATTTTCGAAGTCAACAATTAGTTCACCTCGCAGTGAGAAATTCGAGTTCGAAGATAAGAGGATTAATAGTCGTTATATTGTCCCACAATATAAATTTCTTTAGGTGTGAATAAAATAATCAATATACGATTTAATAATGTACAAATATCGTGTATCGTAATAGTCAAATAAACATAAAATAAGAGTGAATTTCGTACAAATATGAAGACTGCTTTTATGGTTGCGGAAAAGCCTTCGTTGGCTGCTTCCCTCGCTAATATTTTGAGCAATGGACAGTGTACCACGAGAAAAGGTAGGTTAATCGTTCGTCCGGCTTTTCTCTTCATCGTCAATCTATGCAATAACTTTACGAAAATTTTCATTCATTTCCTCTAAATTCAAACAACCACGAAGATAATTGAAATATTTGCATAATTTTTTCTTTGACAGTAGATTTCATTGATAAATCGCGCAATAATTGTTTAAAAAATCGTGTTCAATGCTTTTTCAATCACTGAATAATTAATTGTGTTTATCGATGTATTTTCCATTAAAAAATAGTGAAACTTGATAACGTATTTTTTCTGTATAAAATGACAGGTTTCAATGGTTCGTGTTCAGTGCACGAATGGGTTGGTAATTTAATGTCCGAGGTTGTCAACTTCCGTATGACGTCTGTCTGCGGCCACGTGATGAGCTTGGATTTTATTGGAAAATACAACAACTGGGATAAAGTTGATCCGGTGAGTGAAAATTTATTTTTTCTGCATTATATTGACATTTTTTTGTTCTACGTGGAATTTTGTCCTCAGGCGGAACTTTTTTCTTGTCCTACCGAGAAAAAAGAAGCCACTCCGAAACTCAAGATTCCTGCGTTCCTCGGCAAGGAAGGAGCTCGATGCGATTATCTGGTTTTGTGGCTCGATTGCGACAAGGAGGGCGAAAATATTTGCTTCGAAGTTATACGCGCTGTAGAGCAAGGCGCCTGTGGACGTCTTGATCCAAGAGTAATTTCTTTTTTGCTTAACTTTCAATATTTTAGAGCTGGACCGAGAGAACAATTAATTTTTTTACTCTTAGTATATCATTTTTGAAAAACTCACTGTTTGGAATCCTTTCGTAAGCTTAACAGGAAAAAAATCAATATTAACCATTCAAATAATGAGGAATTAAGAAAATGTTGGAATCATTTTTGATAAATTCCAAATATGCAAATTTTAATTTCATTTTTTTTTAGACAATCATTGCCTTTTAACGTTTTTCGTTGCTACACGTTCAATATTTCAATTTAATATTATTAATATTTATTAATATATTTGTTTATATTTTTGGTAATATTTATTAATATTTTGGCTAATATTTATTAATATTTATTGATTAATTTCGTTTTAGAACATTTGGCGCGCAAAGTTTTCCTCCATTACGGAAAAAGACATAAAAGCTGCGCTCGCGAATCTTATAAAACCGAACGAGAACGAGGCGTTGAGTGTAGACGCGAGGCAGGAGCTCGATCTGCGGATAGGCTGCGCCTTTACGCGGTTCCAAACAAAGTTTTTTCAGGTTGGTCGATAAAAACAATAGTTTTGACCCTTGACTACACATAATTTGATGGTCCAAATATATTTTTGTGTCTTGAGAGTAATTTTTACATTTAATGGAAAAAAAAAATACTTATTTATCCTTTTCAGGGAAAATACGGAGATCTGGATGCATCGCTCATATCTTATGGTCCATGCCAAACACCAACCCTCGGATTTTGCGTTCAGAGACACGATGAGATTCAAACGTTCAAACCAGATCCTTACTGGGTGCTCCAGGTGACGATCAAAAGCCCGGATGGCCAGGAACTTACAACTTCTTGGGCACGTGGTCGCTCCTTCGACAAAGAAGTGGCAAATATGTTTCTGAGTCACGTAAAAGAACACGAAGAAGCCGAGTGAGTCAATTTGTTCAACTTTGACCTACATTTTGACAAATTTCTTGAAATATTTCCTATTTTTTTGATTTTTTCTGTTATTTTTACTAAAATCATAATCCTGACAATTTTCTACTGTCACAAAATCGTCTACACACTCAATTTTCCCGAAATTATGAACAGAAGACCAACTGGGGTCTCTCAGACCCCAGAAAGGCTTCAATTTCAAATGTGACTTCGTTCTCATTCGTAATTCTTTTTCAACAGAGTCATAAGCGTCCTGAGCAGCGAAAAAACGAAGCCTCGACCGATAGCTCTCAACACAATCGAATTAATGAGAGTGGCCAGTTCGGGTCTTGGAATGGGGCCTCACCACGCAATGCAAATCGCCGAACGGCTTTATACTCAGGGTTACATAAGTTATCCTCGAACGGAAACAACGTCTTATCCTCAAAATTTTGATCTGCAGTTGGTATTTTGGTTCTTTCTGTTTTTCTTGCTTTTTATTTCTTCTTTTTTCCGACGACAGAAAATTTTAATCGCTGGTACAATAATGTTGAAACTTTTTTGACAGAGCGGTCATGAGACAACAACAAAACAGTCGAGAATGGGGAGACGAAGTGCGAAAAATTTTAAGCAACGGTATCAACAGACCCAGAAGTGGCCACGATGCTGGCGATCATCCACCGATAACGCCGATGAAACTGGCCTCGAGAGGAGAATTGGACGGTGATTCGTGGCGGGTTTACGACTATATAACACGGCATTTTATCGCCACGGTGAGAATTTTCATAAAAATCGAATTATCTTTTTTTATTAAGTGCTCACAAACACTTGGACCTTTTCAAGGCCTTGGGCCACTAGAGGCCGAAAAAAATAGGTTATTTGGGGATTTTTAGTACTTAGAAGTTTTTCCTGGCCCTAATCTTTCGAGACATCATTTTTGAGGTCTTAGAAGCAAATTTAAAATGAAAAAATCGATGTTTCGAAAATTTTACGGTTGCCTAAGGCCTTAACAAATTTTGTTAGAATTATCAACCAAAATATTAGCCTCGATAAGACTTAATTGTTATCGTGACCCATTAAATGGCTAATCGGTATTTTTTTCGTTCTCCAGGTGGCAAGAGACTGCAAATACTTGAGCACAACTGTCAAATTCGAGATCGGAACCGAGTCGTTTACCTTGACTGGTAATTCGCTCATGGATCCTGGTTACACGAGCCTTTTGACTTGGCAAGCTTTAGGCGCCAATGATTCTCTTCCGAATCTCAAAAGTGGGGACAGCGTTGTGATACACGAGGTAAAAACCGAGAGAAAAAAAATGAGAGGGAGGAGAATGTTTTCAATACAAAATTTTATTGATTGGACGATTTTCCATGATTTTTTAATTGCAGGCAAAGTTGCTCGAATGCATGACACAGCCGCCTGATTATCTCACAGAATCCGAGCTTATAACGCTGATGGAAAAACACGGAATAGGCACAGACGCCTCGATTCCCGTTCACATAAATAATATAGGAACGCGAAATTACGTGACGGTCGTGGCCGGAAGAAAACTAGTTCCTACTTCTCTCGGAATCGTTTTAGTTCACGGATACCAAAAGGTATTTTTTTTCACCAGAAAATTCTCATTGACCGTTCGACGATCGATTAATTTGTTTATTTATTTATTTATTTCGCAGATAGATCCCGAATTAGTTCTGCCAACGATGAGATCAGCTGTGGAAGAGCAGCTCAATCTGATCGCCCAGGGAAGAGCTGATTTCGACGCGGTTCTTCGCCATGCCATTGAGATATTTAAACAAAAGTTTCATTACTTCGTTCAAAATATCGAGGCGATGGACCAACTGTTCGAAGTTTCGTTTTCTCCGTTGTCAGCTTCTGGCAAAGCTCATTCCAGGTTTGATTTTCTTTCTTATCGAGAAAAAAAAACAACAAAATCTGTAACTGCTCTAAGAATTTTAAGAGGAACATTTTTTATGATTATGGCGATCGAACCTCGTTAATTGAAGGTTTTTATTGAAAAATTGATATTTCACGCAGATGCGGCAAGTGCAGAAGATACATGAAGTACATTCAGCCAAAACCGTCGAGACTCTACTGCGCCCAATGCAACGAGACGTACAATTTGCCACAAAATGGTAATATTCGAATCTACAAAGAACTCAAGTGTCCCTTGGACGATTTTGAGTTGTCTTCGTGGTCGACGGGAACTCGTGGCAAAAGTTATATCTTTTGTCCTTACTGCTATAACAATCCACCCTTTAGGTTTGTAAAAAAACAAAAGAAAAAACAAAAAAATTGCAAAAAGTCAAATAAAACAGCAGAATCGATTTAATCAGGGTTTTTTTTGTATTTGACAGGGATATGAGAAAAGGTTTTACAGGTTGCAATTCCTGCACTCATCCAACCTGCGCTCACGGACTCAATTCGAACGGATTATGCAGCTGTTTGGAATGCGAGAGTGGAATCTTGGTCTTGGATCCTTCGGCTGCACCCAAATGGAAATTGGGTTGCAATCGATGTGACGTTATAATTCATATGTTCGAAAATGCTCATCGTGTGAGCGTCGATAGGGATATTTGCGATTGTGGTGC
Source organism: Campoletis sonorensis (assembly GCA_013761285.1). Lineage (NCBI taxonomy): Eukaryota > Metazoa > Arthropoda > Insecta > Hymenoptera > Ichneumonidae > Campoletis > Campoletis sonorensis. Next base: position 242,876 of record JACEOJ010000075.1, read on the forward strand.
ACAGTTAGTCTCTGTGGAATACAAACCGGTAAATATCCAAAATATTTTCACATACGAAAACAAATCCAAAACCAAATAAACATTGTCAGAAAAATTTAATTTGAAAAATTCGAATATTTAAATTCTTTTAATTAAAATTTTTTAATTTCATTTCTTATTCAATAATTTGATTTTTATTTAAATTAATAATTTGAATTCAATTTAAATTAATAATTTGGATTCAATTTAAATTAATAATTTGAATTCAATTTAAATTAATAATTTGAATTCAATTTACATTAAATTTTTTAATACACTTTTTAATTTAATTTTTATTTTAATTGAAGTTTACCTTTTAATTTAATGAATTTTAATTTAATCCGTCATGGAATTTTGTTTTCGTTTACTTTTACGAAATTGCTTCTAACAACGAATATTTTTATTAATTTTTTTTTGTTTTTTTTTTTTTTAGGACAAAAGCAAACTTCCAAACGAGGCAACAGACATGATTGGTTGCGTATTTTGCACACCAGCGTTCGTGCGATTGGTGGAAAAGCATCGGGCAGTGGCCTCGAAGCCTGTAACGACGCGGGGACGAGGAGGTCACGCGAAATCTCGAGCTCGTGGCAAACCTCGTCCACCGAAGGACAAGATGGCTCAACTGGATGGTTATTTCGTATAAAGCCAGGATATTGTACGAAACCGTTTTAAACAGCAATCGTGTTTTTTTTCTCCTTTTTACACGATAAATCTGCCAATTTTGTACCAAATATTTACAATGTCTCGGTCGTGCTCGTTTTCCATTGGGAAGAATTCGAAAAATAAAGAAAACAACACTTGAAAATGAAATTTTGAGTTAATTTTTTGTTTCCTTTTAAATCGCCTTTAGAAACGAGTAGCAAAAGAAAAAAATAACAAAAAACAGCTCAATTCTCTCGTGCATATGACATTAACGAAGATTTATCCAAATTTTCAACAAAATCTTAAAAAAACGATAAAACGATAGAACTACCCCAAGCGAATATTTAACAACTTGATTTAAAATCGTCGAAGTTTCAATGACCCTCTTGGGGTTATAATTGGATTCGTAACAATTGATTAACTCTTTCCTTTCCTCTTTCTCCTCTTTCGCTTGTTTTTATCTCGAAGAAAATCGCACGCGAATAAAGGGGAGAGAGTGTACGAAACGCACGTAGGGTTAATCGCGTCGTGAAGGGGTTTGAAGAATTTAGAGAGAGTTCCGCGGATGTAGCGGCGGCGACGTCGACGGCGCGCGGTAGTACTATCACGATTTCGAAGCAAAAAGAGGAGGGGGGGGGGGAGGAGGCGAGAGTTCCCTCGGCTCCCTCCGTATTAGCAGGAAGAGTCGAAATCGATGACGTCATACACGGGAAGGTAAGAAGAGAGAGGGAGGAGGAGAGAGAAAGTTGTCGCCGATTCGGGTGGCAGGGATTCGGGTATGAAAGAGGGGCAGGGGTGGGGGGGGGGGGGGGTTCACGTACCACCCACGGGTACGAAACGGGAGAAACGAGGCGCGACCGCGGTCTGGTCAACGGGCACACGCAGTAGCCTCGTATACATGATCGAGTGAACGAGGAATATCGTGGGTGTTAGCGAATCTATAAGTGCGAGTTCGCGAGCGAAAAGATTCGCGGTAAAAAATAAAAACGAGTTGAACACGAGAGAGATTTGATTCGAAAGGGATGAGTGGTGGTGGAGGGGGGAGGTTGACAGTCAACCAAAAGACTTGACATGCAGCGAGAACGTCAATAACAAACGAAGAAAAAGTGCGGCCAATAATGTATCGAGTTATCGAACAATTGATTGGTAAAAATAGTTCAACGAGGTGCGAATCGGAAAAGCCGGCGGCGGTTGACAATGAGGAAGAGCAGGAAGAAGAGGAGAATGATGACAAGTCGAATAATTATTATTGTCGGTAGTGATAATAATGTGCGGGTTAAAAGAAGCACCGGATGGTATGAGAACGCTGCTCGTTCCTCGGACGTACGATCCGAGTAAAGCGATCTCCGGCGACGAAACGTGACACGTTTTTACGAGAGAACAACAAGAGCGTGTGTTTTGTATCGAATCACACCAAGTGTCAAAAGTGCGCGTCAATTTTATAGTAGCAAAAGGAATAAGGAAAGGCGAGGGAGTGAAAAACGTCGAGAATAAAAACAGGGCTAATAAATAACGAGAAGCATGTGGAGGAGGTTTTCGACTCGGGGATTGTTGACGCTCTTCGGAACCGTGACTCTTCTCAATGGAGGAGGCGGCGCCGCCAGCCTCCTCGATCGTCCGACGACCTCCGAGTTGTCGTCGACCTCGACGACCACCACGACGACAACGACCAGGCTCGTTGAAAACGGATGTCAGCTCAATACTCTCGGTTACGATTCCCGCGGAATTCTCATCTGTCGATCCATCGGTCTCGTCTCCGTCCAACGATCCATCGACTCTCCGTCGCTTATTCCTTACATCTCCAATCTCACTAAACTGTAAGTCCTTATCCTTTTTTTGTTTTTTTTTACTCTTAACTTCCTTTTTTCCTACAAGTTGCCCTTGGGTCTGAGAGACCCGAAAAATTAAAAGTTTCTTAAAGATTCCGATGTGACGTTCGAGTCGACGTTTTTTTCCATCCTTTTGATTACGAAACATTCAAAATAATGTACAAGGGTCTCAAGGACCCAGTGTGTATGCACAGGCAACAAAAAAACGTTTACGATCCTAAGATTTTCAATTTTTTGTCCCAATTACGTGAAATTTTGATCAACGACTTTGTTTTTTTTCAACTCCTCGTAAAATTCATTTACTTCGAATTACCAGTGACACTGACAGTTTTACTGTCACTTCTTTCAACATTTTTCCTAAACTATTGCAAAAATTTGAGGCATTCGTTACTTCTAAACTTTTAACCTTTAAGACGAACTATCTTGGGTCCGAGGGACCCGAAAAAGTGCCCATTTTTCCTTATCAACATTTTAATATTGATCCAAGCAGTTTTTTCGTTCTTGTTGCGAATATAAACCGCGCAAAGATTTTGTCTTTAACGAAAACAACCGCTCGGGTCTCCCAGACCCGATTAGTACAAGTCGGCAACAAAAATATATAACTTTCCTTTTGGATAAACACCCGTAAAAAATGATTCCGCAGGAAACTGTCAGATGTTCACGTATTAATTGATTTGAAACCACAAGACAAATAGCTTCCGGAATTCGAAGAATCGATTTATCACGTTTTTCTTTGTTTTTTTTTGTTGTTTCAATGAAAAGAATGTTGCGTTCTGTATGTTACAAGGCTCGTAATGACCCAACTACCTTAAGAGAATAACGTCGAGTTATTTGTACGCGTGAGAAGGATGTAACGAGAATCTCTCTCGGCGAGTAGGCGTACGTGCTTCGTTTTAATGTCGCGATTCGTTTGAATTTCATCACCGGTCGAGAGGCGCGCGCGGCAATCCGTTATTTAGTTTCGACAGTCACGCAATCCAACTGCCGAAAGTTTTATTTCTTGTTTTTTTTTCTTTTTTTTTCTTTACGGTTTTCTTTTTTTTTTTCTTATGAATCGTTGGAATTGCATGTTGTTGCACTACTTACGGGCGATTCGATTAATTTGAAGAATTACGAGATTATTTCGATAGAGAATGAAAAAGTTTGGGACAGGAGAAAAAATAACTGAGAGGCGAACACACCACCATCCGTTTTTGCTCTCTTTTCGTTTGTAGCTCTATTTATATAAACGTAGGGGGAACGACGCGGTAGTCGTTGCATCCCCGAATTTTCTTTCGAGACCAATTTAAAAATGAAGATAAAAATGCAAATTTCGTTAATTTATTCGTCGGGCTCTTGCAATGTCGAGGTTAAACTTTGATTAGTCTCTTGACGTGTGACACACATGCCGTTTCCGTGAAACGATAAAAACTCGATGTTTTGAAGGAACCTTGGACGATTTAGATTAGATTTAGTGGGCTTTCGAATCGGAACCACGTTATCGCGAACCGCTTGTGTAAACCCTTAAATTTACTACCATTGGGCCATTTTGACCAAAATTTTGATTTTTGACTGAAGGCCACCCTGGAATTTTCGAAAAATCGATTTTTATTTCTGTTGTTTTAAATGGTCTCTTAGGACCACAAAAATTATGTCCCAAATGATTATGGCAAAACTTCGAACGCGATTATCTCAAAACTTCATTTTTTAAGTTGGCCGGACTCGTAACTCAAACAATTTTCAACCGATTGACTTGAAATTTTGAACATATCTTTGAAAATACATTGTCTATGGAAGTACGTAGGATTTTTTCTTTATATTGCATAGTTCATTTGTTATTAACAATTATCTGACGATTTTTTAAGCAAATTTATCACTTTCAACTTTAGAAGTGCGCCATTTGGCCAAAAATCAATGTATCGCAAAAATCCTACGTGCTTCTGTAGCAGTTATTATACATAATCGAAAAAAAATCATCGGCTCATTATGATTGAAAAATTACGGGAGCTGTCAGTCCGGCCGTGGAGCCTGAAAAAACGGAGACGTCATCGCGAAAAGGCTGCACAGCCGCCACTTTGAAATAAATCGCTTCAAAAATATTATTGTAAACAGTCACTGAAATGCATGATGAAATCCCGTCTTTGTAATCTCCATTCACTTTGTAGTATCTCTGAAAAAAAATCCCCAAAAAGCCTATTTTTTTCGGCCTCTAGAGTGTCCTAAGGCCTTAATTGCTACATTTTTTTCTGTTCGATTGCCATGGAACAAATTTTGACCCAACAGCGAGCCTCCTACTATTTGTTAAACAAAAATACTAGAAATTTTCCCAAGTTCCTACAAATCAACCTCAATTTTTAAACGTCACTTTAACAAAACTACTACCTTAACGTTAATTCCAAACCTTCAACATCTATCAAAAAAAAAAATAATCGAATATGCAAAAAAAATACATTAATATGAAAAACACTCGAATTATGAAAGAATTTGACAAAATTTTCTATCAATTTATTATCCATTTTAGGGACTTGACGAGCAACAACATCACGCACATTCCTGCCCACGCTTTCCAACGTTTGGCCAATCTCGAAATTTTGTGAGTCGACGTTCAATACGTTTTTATTATTCGTACGTTACGTGTGGGCGCTTCTACATTGTTCTTTTTTACTGTTACGACAAAATGACTTAGTTTTTTTTATCTTTCGTTTTTTTTTTCTATAATCAACAACGACGAGGGCAGATTACTGCGACGAAACCGTCTGAGTCAAATCGATCCTGGAGGATTCGTCGGTTTGACAAATTTGCGGATTTTGTAAGTAGCGAATATCGACAATGAATTTTTTTTTGATTTTTTAAATATTTTTTTCATTATTTTCAGAATTAATATGAATTTTTTGACGATTTTTTAAACAGGGAATTGGACGACAACAATTTGCTGAATATTCCTGGAGCTCTAACGACTTTGAAAAACTTGGAGGATTTGTAAGTGTTCCGTGTACGTTCCATATATTTCGTATTTTCAATATGCCCGAATATCGTCGATTTCGTACAGATCGATATCGAACAACAAGATAACGAGGCTGGAGGAGGATGCTTTTGGTGCTTGTGGAAATCTCGCTTCACTGGATCTTCGTGGCAATCCGATGAAGGAGACGAGCGAAGGGACTTTTCGGAATTGTCGAAAACTTCGGAAACTGTAAGTCCTTTTATGCGCAACCGTGACTTTAAAGTTACAGAGCAAGCTTCGAGGTAGTTTTATCGTTTTATCGTTTTCTTAAGATTTTGTTGAAAATTTGGATAAATCTTCTTCGATGTCACATGCACGTGTGTAATTTATTTTCGAAGCTTTCGCCAAGCGGAACGTTCAGATATTTATTGATAAAAATCACAATTTTCGATAGTTTTTTCATCAATAAATATTTTGGCTTCTACATGGCAAAGCCTCCTAAAACTTTGCCCACATTTTAATGCAACATCGAAGAAGTTATATCAAGTTTTTCGAAAAAATCTAAAGAAACAAAATGTTGACAATTTTTGTAATTGTACAGCAAGTACAAATTGCTTTGGATTACCTTAAATTTGGAGTATGTTGTTCTTTAGACAATTTACAACAACTTTTCTTCATTAATTTATGCCCGCAAACCATTTTGTATGTGAGAAAAACTGAAAAACTGAAAAAAAAGTGAAAATTCATGCACAACCGGAACTTCGTATTTTTCCGGATTTTTTAATCCAATGCAATGTTTATTTGTCACTAGAATCCTCTCCGACATTAAAGGCCTTACGTCGTTTCCAAATCTCAACGGCACCGAGTCCCTCGAACTACTGAGACTCGACCGAGCTTCCATTTTTCGAGTTCCCGATGATCTTTGTCGACGCTGCCCGAAAATTAAGAGCCTGTAAGTACTTAAAAAGTTTTTCCAACAACACGAAACCCTTCTCTTCATTTTTACACCTTTTTAGGGACATCAAATCGAACCGTTTAACCAGCGTGCCCAATCTTCGGGATTGCACAAATCTTCGTGTTTTGTAAGTCTTCCATCAAAGTCTGCAATAATTACCGCGTTTTCGTAATTGTCAAGTACATTTTGTTTTTTTTCGCAGAGACTTGGCGAGCAACAGAATCACTTCCCTTTCGGGCCAACCTTTTGTCAATCTTCGCTCGCTGCACGATCTTCTGCTGTCGAACAACGAAATTCGAACGATTCCACGTGACGCCTTCGTCGGGCTTTCTCGTCTCCAAATCCTGTGAGTTTTCCCCGACAACGTTGAGACGATAAAAAAAGCGTCGAAAACCAGGAATTTTAATTTATTTACACAACCTCGATGCATTTTTCGTTCAGTTTCATTGAAACAACAAAAAAAACAAGTAAAATCGAATTAAAACTTCAAACAAAATGAAAGGAAATGAATGTAGAAAAATAGAAAAATGCAGAAACTGGGAAAACAACGTTTTTGTGAATTAGCCCGGATCTTGAAATTGTTACAGAGATTTGGAAAACAACGGAATCGAAGAGATCGATGAGGAGGCTTTTCAAGGATTTCGACGATTAGAGGATCTGTGAGTCGAAAGTTTTTCCACCGGAAGTTTAAATCGTGTCAAGAGACTGATAAAACAATTGATTTGTTATTTGCATCCACGTGGTTTTTAGGAATCTCGGTAATAACGTATTTCCGACGCTCCCAGTTCAAGGACTTTCGGGTCTTATTCACTTAAAAACGTTCAACAATCCAGCATTGAGAGAATTTCCACCGCCGGAGCGTTTCCCAAGAGTTCGAACGATGCTTCTCTCCTACGCGTATCATTGTTGCTCCTTCGTTCTCGAAGAGTCCGAGGAAGACGGCCAGGTAGACGGAGAGCCTGATGTTGTCCGGGTGCCGGTTCGGGAATCGGTGCTATTTCCAACTGACAACGAATTCGACATGAATCTTTGGAACTCTAGTTTGACTGACATTTGGCCTCAATTGCGTGAGTATCTCCGAGCCTTTGCCACGTTGAGTCCTTTTTAACGTTTAAACGCGGTTGACGAAAAGGTCCAGAACCAGGGAAATTAAAAATATTTAATAATAAGAACAACAACAACGAAAAATGTATCTGTCGTTCTAGACAATTTGAGCACCAAATTCGGCTCACAGATAAATGAACTTTGGGACAACTTTGGTTCAGATTTTACCTATCCCGGTAACCTGCCATCTTACGTCGACGAGTATTTCGAGGATCAAGAAGGTCCTGGTCGTCCTGGCTCCCCAACCGATCATACAGGCAAACCGAATTTACCTGTACACTGTCTTCCGCAACCGGGTTTGTATTTCAACCCTTTTTTTCTCTCTTTTTCTCATTCCCTAAGGCGTGACTTCCCTAAAAAGTGACTTTTTATTTGAGAATTTTGTGGAAACGGTGTAGACAATTGTTTTTAAACTTGAAGGCCATATTGAGGAAAAGTCAAAGAACGTTCTGTAGAAATTTGAATAAAATGGTAACATTTGGTCATTTTCGATATTTTTCTTTACTTTCTTGATTTTCCTGTACTATATTTTTGAATATTTTCTTCCATTCAATTTTTTTATTACTTATTTAGATATTTTATTGTTTTATTTTCTTATTTGAGTCTTTCGATGGCATCTAAATAATTAATCAGATGGTTGAATAGTGAAAATAAGAATTTATTGAAAATGGAATTGCTCGTTTCAGGACCGTTTCTGCCCTGTCGTGACTTATTCGATTGGTGGACCCTCAGATGCGGAGTTTGGGTGGTATTTTTGCTGGCAATGCTTGGCAACGGTACGGTCGTCTTCGTGATAGTGTTTGCTCGAAGTAAGATGGACGTGCCGAGATTTTTAGTGTGCAATTTGGCAGCAGCAGACTTTTTCATGGGCATTTATTTGGGTAGGAATTCGAAAATCTTCAAAAAACCTATTCCCAGGAGAGACAAAATGGAAAACAAATGGAAATGCACATATTTCTTTCGTATTCGCAGGTCTTTTAGCGGTCGTGGATGCTTCGACTTTGGGTGAATTTCGAAAATATGCGATACCTTGGCAAATGTCAGCGGGTTGTCAGCTCGCCGGTTTCCTCGGGGTTCTCAGTTCGGAGCTGAGCGTTTACACCCTGGCGGTGATAACGCTGGAGAGAAATTACGCGATAACTCACGCGATGCATTTGAACAAGAGACTTTCATTGAAACACGCAGGATACATAATGAGCGTGGGCTGGATATTCGCAATAACGATGGCGACGTTGCCTCTGCTGGGAGCCTCGGACTATCGAAAATTCGCGATATGTCTTCCCTTCGAAACGAGCGGTTCGGCGTCGCTCGGCTACGTCGTTTTTCTCATGCTCATTAACGGAGTAGCTTTTTTAATATTAATGGGTTGTTACCTGAAGATGTACTGTGCGATAAGAGGATCTCAAGCTTGGAACTCGAACGATTCGAGGATTGCAAAACGTATGGCGCTTCTCGTATTCACAGATTTCCTGTGTTGGTCGCCGATCGCTTTTTTTTCACTGACAGCCACGTTTGGGCTGCAGCTTGTGTCCCTCGAGCAGGCGAAGGTTTTTGCCGTGTTTGTACTGCCTCTGAACTCGTGCTGCAATCCTTTTCTCTACGCCATACTGACCAAGCAATTTAAAAAAGATTGCGTGCTCATTTGCAAGGCGATCGAGGAGTCCCGGGTGACCCGGGGCATTGGGAGGTGCAGGCACAGCTCAAATTTCAGCAATCGTCAGACCCCGGCTAACACGAATAGCCTGGTGGATCGATCGTCCCGCGACAACAATAATCCTCCGGTAACCAGCGGTGGCTGTGAAGCTGCTGCGGGAGGAGAGCAAGTTTTGGGTTGCACTTGCAACGCCAGGCTCGTCGAGAGCAACGAGATTCCTCGACGAGGTGGCAGCGCTGGTCGAGAGATTCGTTCCGGGGAGGAATCGCAACAGCGGCATCTTCGAGGAAGTCTCGTGGTGGATTGGTGGCGAAGCGCCGGAAGTGGCTGGTGTCCCTGCTGCGTCGGGGAACGCCGGGGACCCAGGCACGAGCGTAACGACCAGTACGCTTACAGGATCGCCGAGATTCAACAGAAACAACACAAACGAGCATCCTCGGTGTCGTCCAGCGACAACTTCTCGTCATCGCGGTCCGACTCCTGGCGCCACCAGGCCCGACATCACTGCGGAATCCCCCTGAGGCTCTTGGACCCCAAAAGACGCGCCTCTTCCTGGCTCGTCACGAGGAAACCCTCCCAAGACTCGAACCTCAGCTCCTCCAGGAACGACTCCTCCGGCTCAGCCACCACCGCCAGCACCAGCACCTGGAGAATCTCCAGATCCAGCGCCTCCCTCGACGCCAACGCCGCAGCCGCCGCCGCCGCCGCCGCCAGACCCTTGAGGCCCAAACCTCGACTCACCAGACAACTCGCCATTCAGGACGACCCTGAACTCGCTCTACCCGGCTCCCCCTCCAGGCTAGCCGTCAGACTCCTCGCCACTATACCCTCCGCCACCGAAATGAGCGACCAACAAGACGACGACTCCCTTCTCCTCGGACCCTCCGTCTCTCCCCCACCACCTCCACCCCCTTTGCCCTCTCATCCATCCGCACCTTCTCCCTAGGACGCAAAAACGTGTTTTTTCTACGAGCGCCGCGCCAGGTACTCAAACCCTCGCCACTTTAGTATTCTCATTCAACAATCGTAAGACTGAACGACCCCTTTTTGCGCCCTTCGATTATTCAATACGCGCTCCAGCATTTTCCCGCGAAAACTCGTCACGAGGCTGACCCAAATGTTTATGTTTAAATCCTTTTTTCTTCAATTATTATTATTTCTATTTTAAATCTACGCATTTTGGTCCGAAAGTTTTTATTTGAAACGTCAACGCACCCTGAACTGCCACAAATCGCCCAAAACCGGAAGTAGCTCGAGACCTAACAATAAAGTTACCGAATATATACAACGAGACCAATAAATATTGTTTTGCGCCAGATTAACGGAGTCAAATAATGGCCAAATGTTGATTTTACAGAGTAATTAAGAAAATTTGGTTTTCTATTATTATCGTTGATTATACAAATGTTTATATGGGGAAAAAATGCTGAATTTTTTCATGATACAACGCTTTTGACAGAGATATCGAAAATATGGAATACTCGTACCTGCGCCAGCGTATCGTGAGCATTCCAAAATACGAAATACCGAGTACACACGATTTTATGGGAAAATTGAATGGGGAGATAGGCAACGCGGATTTTTTTGCCATTCTATTTTTTCCGTTCACCGTTTACCGCTGCCTGGTGTACAAACATTTATGAAAGAAAAAAAAATTATCCGCTGAATGTACCGTGTGCGAAAATCTGCTAAAAACTTCTATAAATCTCTATATAATCCGTTTACTCTAATGAGATGGTTGTTCAAAGTTATATATTTTCATTACTCGAATCAACGACGCAAAACTACTGCCAACTAATATAGCTATACATAAAAATATAAATAAATAAATAAATAGCGTAGAATATTTAAAATATACATGGTTGTCGCGTTAGGTACTAATTTGTACAATTTTTATTGCGATCTATTTATTTGACAGGATCTCTGTACCAAGAAAATGTTCCATTTGTGTCGACTTAAAATTTCTATGAAAATTGTCGTGTCACACATTTTCGCGGACCATTTCGAGCAAAAAAATGAAGATAAAAAGTGTAGGATTCAAATAATTTACGAGAGTATTCCAAGCACGAAAATTCACAAATGAATTTTGTTCTCGACAATACGAAATCGAATAATTTTCGAATGTTCATCTCGATATTGAGTGAAAATTGAAAAATTTCCAGCAGATTTTCACTGTAACGCAATGCAAAATTGACTATTTGTGAATTTTCGTGTTTTCATTATGAAAGATGACTGTAGACTGATTAGAAAAAAAAAAGACAACGCAATTGTTTGTCTCGTTTCGTTTGACACGGTGTCGCGAAAGTGTGGACACGGTTCATGGAATATTTTCTGGCAGGTTCGTTATTTTGAGTTTTTACCTGAAAATGAATTAGAAAAGAGAAGTAAAATCCTCGAAAAAAATGTGCAATTGTCGCGTACGTTCGAATTACGCGAAATTCTTCGAATATATAAATATAGATATACACATTTGTGCAATAGATAATTTTTAATATATTTACAAAAAAAGGTGGCGTTTGCCTGAAATAGTATATTATTGGACACGACGATGAAAATCGTACGAAATATTTATAATATTTATTGAAAATAGGACAAAACGTGATATACGTGTTTGAAATCGCCCAATATTGTATAATCGTCAAATTTTATTTATACGCTCTATTATTATTGTATCCGACGGACAGGATCCATGACAATTATTTCATTATATCGAGGCCCCCAATGCGTGCGTGGCGCACCATTTTTTTACACAATTTATTACCAATGCCGATCTATGGCACTTGGCCCCCTATATATACGCGCGTTATTTATCTATACGTACCATTTTTTATAGAAATTTATATATATATGTAGAACGGACTCGTGTCCAGCAGCAAAACGTGTATGTATATATTAATATGAATAATATACCCTCATACACTGGGTAGGAGATTCCTGAATGACATTTCATCATTTGGATTGTAATCGTCGTAATAGGTATGGAGTTTTACATGCATACCCTCCTCGGATTTTTACATGGTGGTACTTTCTTATTCCGCTCTTCGTTTTTACAATTCCCACACTTTTTCCACAATTCTTTTTCCATATTACCACCTGGACCCACGTTTTTACGTGGATTCCGAACCACAGAGAGAACAGTTTTATTTAGACACTTAGAAAAAATCCATTGGGATCGGCTGGGATCGAACCCGGGCGCCAGAATCGAGCGAAAAGAGTAGATAATTTTTTTTTTAATCTGTTTTTTTTTTCTCAAGTTGATTCGTGTGTTTCGTACCCAGTGTAAGCTCTGAGGGATTTATCTGTCAGCCGATTTTGAGCGAGTAAGAAAAGAAGAAAAAGTACAACGGCAAGAAACGATTGTAATCGCGAACATCGACATAATATGAAGAAGAAAAAAAAACGAATTTTAACGCATCTTGCAAAAATTAGATTTTGCTTTGTATTGTAACTCGTAATTTTTATGTACATTTCTCACAAGCTCCGACATCTGCTAATGTCGATCCTTTCTCGCAGAGGCTGGTCACTGATGACGTGAAATTTTAAACGATACAAAAATAATGATGGAATAAAAATTTTATATTACAGAAAAAAAAGCAAAATTATGAAATAATGCACAAATGACGTGTGACAAGACTTTTCGATCCATTTTTTTTTTTTTCAAGTTCCTTTACCACGAGTGAAGGGGTCACTAAGTTTTTTTTTCGAACAAATAATAAAGTGAAAATTTGTCAGATTGTCGAAAATATAAAAAAATGAAGAAGCTAATATTCCAAGGACCATTATCGCGAACTTTTTATTCCCAACTAACAACTTTTATTCTCTATTTTTCAAAACACTACTTTCGTTCCGAATTAATTGCCACGGTGATATGTCAAAATTACTAAATATTGAAATTCAAAAAAATTGCTCTACTACTTTCAGCTCTTAATTATTAAAAACTCCAGATCGAATTTAAAAAAAATGATCGTATCAGAGGAAACGATGAATTTAAAAAATTATGCAGCAAGATTTTTAAAAAACAATATTTTTCCCAGTGTATATCGGAGCGTCCCATTGTAAAAAAAAAAACACTCAAATATAATTGTGATCTTTCAACGCTCAAATTGGAGATTGTTGCTTTGGTTAAAAAAAAAAAGTCATATTATTCAAAAATGATATTTATCGGATTATTACAAGATCGAGGGAAGGCATTTTTTGGTTTTTTTTTTTCTCAAAAGGCAACAAGTACTAAATATATTTCAAATATTGCTAAAAAAAAATTTATGAAAATATATTGCGTATATTAATGTGGTACACGTGCTGTTGCCATTTAAAGATTGTGTACGAATCGGACTTGGTTTGGTTTAGTTTTTGTTGTTGCCTTCTTTGAGTGTCTACCAAGGCGATCCGGCTCGGCAGACTACTAAGTTTTGTGTACACGCGAGGCAGCAGATCGCTTAGGCGGCGCGTACAAATTAATTCGTAGCGAAATGTAAATTAATCGTCCGCGTCGAGTTCTTGCGTAGAGCGGTTTATTTCTAAAATAGAAACTCGAGGGAAACTGCTGCTGCATATGTACCAGGGCTTCTATCAGGTGCTGACTGTTATTATTATTATTATTATTATTATTACTTTTGTTGCTAGTCTAGTAAAATACTACGATTTATTTTGGTTTAACAAAAAAAACATGCTAGTCTCGAGGTGTTTTCAGCTAAGCTGGGAAAAGAGGTAGCCTGGAGGTCACAACGTTCCAAAAATCATTGAAAAAAGTCATTGAAAAATAGACAAACATTGGAACGAAAAAGTTATGAGCGATTATTTGATTTTTGTGGAAATTTTTGTAATCAAATTAAGCAGAGAATTTAAAAAATCGATGATAAGTTTATAAAATTGTTTTAAAAACGATGAATTAAGTACTTCATTCGTATTAAAAACAAGGAACAATATTTATCCAATGAAGTTTCGTTATTGAATTATTAAAATTTGCATTGATCTAACGTTACGTTGACTCGATAATAAAAACATTTTAGAATTATATTGTTGATTAACAGATCGTACAAACGTCACTTGTCCTTTACAGCTGACAACTGACCCCTTTTTATTACTTCAATTAGTTTGTACAATAACGCGTTGCTTCGTCAGCCGCCTCGAAGATTAACGTCAACGATTAAGGCTTCCTCGCGGAGATAAAACTCCTAGTTAACTTTTAGAAAATTGCAACCTGTCAGATTATTGCGTTCCCGAATATAATCGTGCACAACAAACCTTCCCGTCCTCTAATTCTCTCACTAAATATGCCCAATTTTATGAAATATTTATATAACCTTTACAATACGTTTTTTGCATTGATATATTGTTACTTTTTTTTCGATATAACTTTCGTAATCGTATCGTACATTCATCGCAGCCTCGAATATCTCACTCGATTACAATTTCTTTTTTTTTTCTACGTATTTAAGAGGAACATTGAATACGCGCAATAGGAACACGTGAACAGAATTTAATTATTGAATTTTGTACTTCAAATCAATTTAAATATGAGTCGGAACATTATTTTCCAGATCGAGGAAAAAAATGACATCGTTTATTACTTTCTGAGCAATTTTTGCTCGAATTTTAATTCATCAATGCAAAGTTTTCATCCATTTTTTATTGCGATCGTAATTTTTCTATCTCACAATAATTTCCAACGTATTATTCGAGAGTATTTTTTAACTGAGAGTGTTGCAATTGCGCGTATTTGACGTTTTGAGCACTATACGATAATTAATATACATCCGCGCGATTTACGATTTATTCTTTGTATATATATATATGTATATGTATAGGAAGTACACTTTGTTTTGTTTTTTTTTTGCTTTTTTTTTTGTTTGAAACCCGTATCGACCCTCCGCAACCCTGTTCGTTTAATCCATTTTATCTAGAATTCCCATTAATCATTAAAAATTCTCGTACATTATTCGCGTTGAAAGTCTCGATTGATCCACGTGGCTCACAATTTCCGTATGAAAATATGTTCATTTGATGGGCGCGTTGTGACGGTTTGCGAAAGAGCCTCGATGTCTATAACGGCGAAATAATTTGTTAAATACAATAAAACATCGTGAGATTCGCTTTCGTTTGAAGTATCGTTATTTCTAAGGATATAAATAATGGAGCAGAGCGTAGATGGTGTTTTAATTGAAGATATGAATAAGGGATGTTGCTCGGGGAAGAACGAGAAAACGGTTTGTGTTTTGTTTTTTTCGAGGGGATTCAAAGAATTATTCCTCTTCAAGTGTGTTCGTTAACTGGATCGATAGAGACGTCTCCTTGCCCCGTTTTTTTCGTTCTCACTCCTCGATACACTCTCTCAATTGGATGTAAAAATGAAAATCGTATTTACGTACATTATTGTGCACATAAATACGAGGAGAGGCGTTTTTTGACGGAGAATCTGGGCTCGCGGATGAGTCGCTTCGAAAATGAATGGAGCACGGTTATTAAAGTTGTTTAAATATCTAATTAAGGGGCAATTTATCACGTGGGTTTGGTTTTGTTCTTTCTAAAAGCGGGAAAATGGAGCTTCCTTCGTCGTCGTCTAATTTCATCGTTGTCGGCGGTAGAATTGGAATCGGTGGAGAGGGTTTCGTCGTCGACGGACTGTTGGACGACGCTCGACAATTCTTTAAGGGGTTTGTTCCTCAAGCTGGTAAATCGCGACGTGGTCGAATCGCCGAGACTGTTCTCCGACAGGCAAGTCTTCGATAGGAATGATGAGACGCTCGCTTGTCTGTTTTCCTCGTTAACGAGCATGTTCGCGTCCTGACTGAACGATCTGACCATGCCAGGACTCGGTGCTCGCGGACTCACGGGCCCTCCACCGAGCATCATCTTTTCCCTCGACGATGATTTATTTTCTTGCTGCTGCTGCGGCTGCTGCTCGTTCAAATCAGTAGTCGACGAGCCCTCGCCCACGATGAATTTGATCGTTTCCGGCGGCGTCTCTTTTCCGGTTTCACTGCTCGACGAATCCGGGGGCATCGACGATTCTTTCCATCCGATGCTCTCCGTCGCACCTGTGCACACAACGTTCGATCACCATTTCAATCAAGTGGTTCCCACATTTTTTTTTCACTTCATCCCCAATTTTCATTTCTTTTTTTTGTTCATTTTTCATTTTTTTTATTTTCTTTTCGATCAAGCGGACCAATTGTTCCTTAATATTAGTCCAACGCTGTTTTTTTGTAGTCTGTTCTCCGCGAACAAGAGCCCGCGATTCTTCTCGACTATTTTGGCTTTTAAAACGCTGCGAAACGGCTATTCAAATATGTACAAACATGCGAAAAGAGCAGAGGTTAATTGAGAAACAATTGCGTCCCTTTTGTCCTTTGAAAACTCGCCGATCTGGCGACTTTATTTGAATAACAAACTATAATGATAATACACGAGACAGTATGTTAGTCAAATTTGTAATATTTATAAATACAGTAGTACAACATTTGTACATTACATTAAGTGGTTGCAGAAATTATAATAATACCAATCATAACAATACAACAACAACAACAATATTAGTAATTAAGAATAATAATTACAATAATTATGTTCATTTGCAGCCTGACAATCAAAATCTTCGACGAGTTTCTTCGTTTTTTTCTTTGTTCTATCATTTTAAACGCTACGTCAACGTCTTCAACATTTCTTACATTTTATTCTCGAGATTTCATGATTTTCACGTTTGATTTAAAATAAAAAGAATAAGCGTTAAGATATCGAGCCGCACAAGGCCACTTTTTCTTGTACTATGTCGTGATTACTTGGTTCAAATTTACCGACGATCTCTCGTGGATCTTCGGTCGAATTCGAAATTTATCAAGAAAAGGCACAAAAGTGTTTTTTTTTGTTTTTTTTTTGGTTGACTAAATGGAAAATCGAGAAATAGAGAAAGAGAGAAAGACTTTAATGAGCACTTCTATTTACAAGGGATTCGAGTGCTTCTGGAAGACTAATAAAAAAAAAAAAAAAAAAAAACAAGGTTTCAAGCAGAAAAATGTGAAAAAACCAAACAAACTGGGGCGAGTCTGCTCCTTTTCCCTCTCTCTCCGTTTCTCTTTTCTTTCCTCCGTTGCAACAAAGTCGTACGAGTCGGACTCTGACTACGAAATTGAGCATCCGAGAGATATTTTTTTTTTTCAAATTTTTTTTTTTTGGAAGACTCGTTTATCCTGAGATTCAGCGGTCGTTTTTTAGCCAATACTCAATCGAAAGAGAGTATGTAGAATAAAATAGAGAGATTTTTACGTGTCGTAATAACGCGGACGACGAAATTTGGGTTTTTGAGGAGCCGACGAGTCTATATAAAAGTATTTATTCAGAGTGCTCGCGGGGCTCCGATTCGGGCTTACCTGGACCACCGCCGCCACCACCGCCGCTCGTCGATGGCGTGTAAACCGAGCTTGCATCGTCATCCAAATCGTCCTGACTGCTCATACGTCCTGGGAATGTAAATTCCATTAGAATTTCGTCCTCCTTTCACATTTCGTCTTAGTAATCATGAAAAATTACCACGCAGAGCAAAGCTTCGACCGTTCGGCGCCCCTCGGTAAAGTATTGTTTCCAAATAATTCAAACCGTTGTTGTTTATTATGTTGAAACCGCACAACAGCTCGATTTGCTTCCAGCGATGAACACGCTCTTGCAATTCTACTGTTACTTCGTTCAACGATGTTCGAGCTTCGACGATACTCTTGTCCACTTCGTCGATCGATTTACCGTGCGTCGAGACGAACGCTCCGACCAGGCTCGAACGTTTTTTTCGCAATTTTTCACACTGTAGGGGTTTGGACAATAAAATGAAGAGTGAGTGGAGTAAACGGAAGAAAAAGTCGCGTTGAAAAAACATTGAAAGAACGAGGGAAATCGAAAGAAAGCAGATTTTCTAATGAAATGTTTATATCGACGAAAAAGTGAAAAATAAAAGAAAATTGACTCACCGCCTCGCGAGCCTGTTGCAGTTGCTTCTCGGCCGATATCCTTTTCTTCGTATAAGCTTTGTTCTCAATCTCGTGAGTCAATTGCAACCAATGTTGGAGCCCAACCGGTGGGGACCAACAACGATCCTCAAGTTCACCCTCAGCTCGCTGAAGTTCCATCTTGAGCATCTGGAAATTGAGACAAAAGTACAGAATAACTTATTCGTCAAAGTGGGCAACAAGATTCTTACCTCAATTTCTGATTTGAGCTGTGAAACTTCGAGATCCGAATACGAGGTATGAAGCCCAAGAGTCTCGTCCTGGAGACGCTTTTCCAAGTTTTCTTTCTCGGTCGCTGCACTCTCTTGTTCCAGTCTCGCCCTCTCCAGCTCTTTCTACAGAAACACACGGAATTAAACCCACGTTACTATTATTTCCTTCCAAAAAAGTATAATTAAGCCCTTTCCACTTTAGAAGTTCGCCATTCGGCCAAAAATCAATGTATCCCAAAAATCCTACGTATTTCTGTAGCAGTTATTATATATAATCGAAAAAAAATCATTGGCTCATTATGATTAGAAAATTACGGGAGCTGTTAGTCCGGCCGGGGAGCCTGAAAAAACGGAGACGTCATCGCGAAAACGCTGCACAGCCGCCACTTTGAAATAAATCGCTTCAAAAAAATTATTGTAAACAGTCACTGATATGTATGACAAAATCCCGTTTTTGTAATCTTCATTTATTTTGTAGTATCTCTGAAAAAAAATCCCCAAAAAGCCTATTTTTTTCGGCCTCTAGAGAGGCCGTAAATTTAGTACAAAATAATAGTTCCGGCCTGGCCAAATTGACCCGAGAGCTAAGCTCAAGGAATAAAAATCTTCAGTCATATATTTTGGCAAAATGGATTGAAAAAAAGTACCTGTAAATCTTCTAAGGCGATTTCAGCGTTGTGCAATCCTTCCATATCTTTGACCAACCTTCGTACATGTGTTTCAGAGCTCTTTTTTTGCTGATAGGCGTACCAACAGGCAATGAGAGCCCCGAACAAAAGAGTAATCAGTATCAAGTCCTTGAGGCTGTGTCCGGTATCTAAAGAGGCATCGTGTCGATTGATCTTTCGTTTTCGATGCTACGATATATGAGAACGATTATTAGATAATAAAAAATCGTTTAAACGGTTGCATACCTTTGGGGGGTCCAAAGAGAACAACGTCCATAGCTTTAAGGGCTATTTTTTGTTTATGTATAGGATCTTTAATACCGAGAACGTTGCTCAAATAGTGCATGTTGTTGACGGCAAGCCTGAAACATTGACACACATAATTGCTGTAAGAAAAAATGCTCCCCTACGTTCCGGGGGAGAGGAGAAGAGGATTTAAGCTGGGAAATAGGCTCGAGGAGGTGTGCGCGGTTTCACTACTACTTGGTTCTCGATGCTCGCTCTGCCGCCTCTCCCAGACGGCGGCGCATTACCTGGGAAGAGTGGCACCTGTAACCCGATGCTGTATAAAATTAGGAACGTATTGAGGAAGCTCGACGTTGGTGGTCAGCCACTCGGAAGTTTGCTCGATCGTCCAGTTGTGTACCTGTTCGACAATAATTATCGATAGAACATAATAATTCGTTTAATCCTTGGCCACTGCGATTTTTTGAGCCCATACCATGGGTTTTTGATCCAGAGAACTTCGAGTCTACGTAAGTCTTAACAAAATTCGTATTTTTTGACACTTTTTTTTTCCAAACTATAGAAAATCTTCTGACTGAACCAATTTTTGAATAAAACTCAATGTTGGAAAGCAATTTGTTTCGTTAAAGTTGGGTTTTTGAATCAATTATTACGAACCCATGGTATTTTCTCTACATTTATGATTACGACAAAGAAAAATAAGAGGAAATAAACTGTTTTACCTCCGAACGTAGCCATGCCTCCCACAATTCTCGTACGCTAATGTGCATGTCGTCGTTGTGATGGAAGGCTCGTTGTCTCCTCTCGTAACCCGCCTCGTACTGAAGTTCCTCCCTCAAAAACTGTAAACAAGGCAATGGAAGAGTCTTGGACGTTGTTCGCAAATCACTCGGGGAGAGAGGGTTCATCGCTCCGTCCGAGCCACCGATTCCTTACGTCGTCCGATTCCGATAGATCAACATCCCCGTCGGCGTCGTCGTCCAATTGGCTGTGCAGCGACTTGATGGCCTCCAAACCTAGACGATCGTGAGATGCCATTGTGATACATGCTAGGTCGTCGTTACAAGTTTCCACGCCTACAATAAAAATGAGCAACGACCATCTAATTACTCGTGTTAGAGAGCCAGGATCGCCAACGATGAGAGGAGAGCGCAGTCGGAGTTTTAATCTCCTTTTAACAAACTGACAACTCTTTCTTTCTTTCTTTCTTTCTCTCTTTCTTTTCTTTTTAGTTCTCTTTTTTCTCTCTCCCGTTGGACGCTGTCGCGATCGAGCGTGGCAAGGAAGGATGCAAAGCTAAATTCGCAGCGGAATCAACGATAAAATATCAAAGCTTTCAGCCGCTGAACGCAACAGTCGATTTTGAGAGACGCAGCTGAGTCTTGGGAACAAATATTCAAACTTTTGTGTTACTTTTTGACTTGAAATGGACTTTGCTAATAAATATGATGGATCTTTGACGCAGAATATTGAAAAAAAGTAGTTAACGACTCCAAAAACTTCCTTGTACAAGATTTAGATATTCCGAGGTTTTTTAAACATTCTTTTTTTGCACAAAAATGATTTTTATTCTGAAATATTAATACAGAGGATTCGAATAAATGTTTCAACGATCCTCAGCGTCTCTCGAATACAGAATTCAAGTATAAACAATATGTATTTTTTTGTTGATAAACTTTGTTGCAAGAAATTTAAAGAAATTGGCACGACGATCGAAACGATCGGACTGTGTGGAAAAATGGTTTTTTGATCTAAAATCCTGGACTTTTTTTTCAGATTCTACATTCGTGAGCCCAGAAGTGCTCGGCGAAGGTAACGAGACGTTGAAAAAGTGAAAAACTGATAAAAATAGTGGAAAAAACTTAGAAGATAAGATTTCTGTTGCGTTCGACAGATGCCAACTTGGACATCTCACAAAAATGGCAAAAAGGTTGAAAATTGGATGCAAATACCGAGAAAATAAAACTCACTGGATTGTGCGGCATCCTGGGCAACGGCCTTGGCCAAGCCGTCGGTGTAACTTCCAGAGAAGGCAGTAATTTTGGGGGCTGGTACGGGCGAAGAAGTAGTTGGTTCGTTTTTGGCAGGAGCTGCGGAGGAAGATCCAAGACTGGGAGAAGATCTAGTGGGAAATGTTTGATGACCGCCGGCGTCGAGGGCTCCGCCACTGGCGGAAACCTCGAGGCAACAACACCAGCATAATAGCCGAAGACCGTAGAGTAAGATTACGTCGGCATTTCGAACGACCCCTCGCATTTTAGGTTAAGCCGCGTCAAAGATTTTGTCGCGGATTATAAGGGTCTAGAATTAATGACCTGGAGGACGGGACGTTGAATCATCTGGCGGGGAGGTTGAAGGGGATGTCGAGACGGAGAGGAGGTCGATGAGGATCGCGGTTGACAGTAAAAGAGACGAAGCTCCCCGACGCGACACACCACCACTACCACAACACACTTTTATTTATTTTTTCTCTCTCTTTATTCTTTAACGCGTTCGTACGTATTCCTACGTGTACGAAGAGAAGGTAAGGAGGAGGAGGGAGAGGAAAAAGACGAGAAAAGTAAGAAGACAAACGCAGATTTTCGTACGAGACACAGCGCTATGTGTCAAATTCGAGAATTCATCAGCTGTCGTCGTCCTCGGGCGAGCGCACTAATTATACGCCTATTCAAACCTCTATATGCGTATCTACATTTTATTATAAAAGCGCTTTACTCGGACATATATTCCTAGATTCGCGGACAAATATGTGCACAATCTTTCTTTTTGTATTTATAGATATACCGTTCTCACGCTCGCCTCTATCTCTATCTCTATTCCTTTCTCTCTCTCTTTCTCGCGTAATACTTGGCCGCGAATTCCAATTTACCAGAATCTCTCGATAATCGTACAAATACTCGCTAAAATAGTACCAACACCAATTGTGTGCAACAGCGTATCGATGATGATTCTTTCCTTCTTTCGTATATCTGCAGTCTATACTATATACATATATACTTATTTGTTATATATATAAATATACGCAGCACTTTGATGCACACGTAGATTTGGGTCTGATCGCGGCCTCAAGGTTCCCCGCTTAACGCTAATTGTATTAAAACCGGGATTCGATACGCGATTCGTGCGACGATTGTTGCATATTATAAGACGTACACATATACCATTATCACATTCGTGTTCGTATACACGATCATGACCAATTGTGAGAGAGCCAGAAGAGCCAACAGCGATCATCGCTGCGACCGTGCGACACAATATCGTCGCTTCTTCTCTCTTCATCTCTCACTCGTATTTTTATAATTTCTTATACATAGTACATTGTTTCTACTTGATCATCGCCCGCGAATCGTCGTACTCGTATATCTTCTCTGATCGCGAATCGCGACGACTAATTAGCTATATACGTGCCGCCGGCGCACTTCCCTCGAATTTCCTCAAACATATGGGAAGACCCGAGAGACGTGAAAAATCATTTAATATTTTATTATTAAAACCTGTTGCTGTTCTATCATCGTAATCAATTATCCCCCCCCCTCCTCGCTCCTTCCCTACATGCAACCATTTTATTTTCTTTCGAGGATTTCTGCGAAAAAACGAGTTTTTTTCATGGACACTCCTTCCAAAGTTCCTATAGATCAAGCATTATTCATCATTCCATAATAATTACGTCCTCGATGCGATAATGATTGGGAGATTATTTTGCTTTGTTTTACCCATTTATGATAAAAAAAAATGGCGGAGCTTTGTTTATGCGAATGCTGCGAGTATTGTTATACTAGACGGCGCTGGCATGGAATAGAGTCTGCGCATGCGCAGTACGCTGCGCTTTCGATGTTTTGAATTGTTTTAAAGCTGCTTTTGCAAGTAGTTTTTTTATCACTGTTGAAAATTTGATTGAAAACAATTACGTGTTTCTGCGGTTAGATTCAGTGAAATAGTGTCAAATAAGAAAAATAAAAACAGAACAGAAACAATGAATAGAAGCAAAAACAATTGTCGGTAAAGTTGACCACAGCGCCGTTCTTATCTTTGAAATTTGAACGGACGACTTGGAAACTGAGGTGGAACTTTTTACCTGCAGAGTATTCCTCTCTAGTCTTCTCGGAACCAGCTGTAAAATTCTTCCTCCGAAGTGAAGGCTCCCAAAGAGATTCGTCTTCATTTGGTTTATTCGATTTTCAATAAAATTATAACAAAATCATCCGATACGAAATAAACAATAAACAATGGCCGTCGTAGCTCGGGCTTCGGTCATTTCGACAAATTGTCTTCGAGCGACTCGTAAGGAATTATTTAATATCGCGTTTCCTACACCCTCAGCCGTATTTAATCAGAATGTTGTTGCGAATTTGTGGGGTTGTAAATGACATTATATAATATATATACTAGAGAAATCAACGAAAAGTCCTCGGAATTGTTTTGTTTTTTCACGTGCTATACGTTTCTAATCGAACACATTATTTTTGACGTTGCTATATATATGTTTATGTCCGTGACGTGTGTGCAAATTTTCACTCTGTGTTTGTTTTTAGTAAGAAAACCTATAATTTGCATGTGCTCGATAATTTTCCAATCCTCAATCATTTTCTTCCCATATTTCGTAAACACGGATCGATTTTTGAAAAAAAAATCGTTCGAAAGTGCGGAAAAAATGAACATCAGAAAATCGCACAGTGGAACCAATATTTCGACAATCAATTCAAGCTCAATCCACCTGCTCACATTTCGAGTTTGACAAAATTGCAATTTGCTGCAAATTTGTCAAACTTTTGAACTATTTGAGCACCATTTTCGTTGTTTTTTGTCTCTAAATTGCTTTTAATTGACGTTTAACCGATTAAGTACTTTTTTTGTGCTCCAGAAACATAAAACAATGGTATTAAATTGCACAAAATCGTTACGAAATTTGAACCTTTCTACAAAATTTTAAAGGCTGTCAAAAATTTTAAAAATCGACTTTTTTTGACATCCTTCCAAAATCATTGTAACCATGACATCGTTTCAGAGAGACTCGAATCGAAGAATGGAGGTCACTTCTCCGTGGTCCTATTCCCTGCAACGAACGGTCGACAATATTCGAGCGATTCGTTGCCGAGAGCGATCGAAGCTGCGGGGACGGCAAGTTTGAAAAGAGGAACCGGAGGTCGAAGCTCTTTCAACGGTATAACATGCACAGTTTTTGGGGCGACAGGTTTTTTAGGTCGATACGTTTGCAATCGTCTGGGAAAGATCGGAACCCAGGTTGGTAAAAAAAAAAAAAATTTCAAAAGTCTCTGCGGCTCTTCTGTCAGGGGGGAAAGTAAAAAAAAATGGATTTTTGTTTTCAGTTGATTCTTCCGTTCCGAGGAGATCCTTACGATAACCCGAGGCTCAAATTATACGGAGATTTGGGCCAAGTTCTCTTTCATCCTTTCCATCTTCGCGACGAAGATTCCATCATGGAGTGCATCAAGTACTCGAACGTTGTCGTTAATCTGATCGGCGCTGAGTGGGAAACGAGAAACTTTAGTTATCATGGCGTAAACGTGGAGGGAGCGAGAACTCTTGCGAGGCTTTGCAAACAAGCCAATGTTCCACGATTTATTCATGTTTCGTGTCTGAATGCGAACGCAAAGCCAACAGTGAGTATCAAAGCTTTGCATTCACTTCCCCAATTCTCATTAACGAGGTTCGATCGCCATAATCGTAATTAAAAGTAACGACAAAATGATCGAATACGATTTTTCCACGATATTTTTTTGATATTTTGCTCGAATCGTCTTGAGCGTCGTCTTAGAATGTGTCAAAAGTCCGAACTTTCAACAATTAAACTTGCAATTTATCGAAAGCATGAGAAACGATCGAACCTCCTCAAAAATTGGTTGTCACGCCAAGAAACTGAAAAACATCGCTTTTTGACTTATTGGTCGATAAAGAATGATAAAAATGGCATTTTACAGCCCATCATGTTGAAAAACGGTTCGGGATACTTGAAGTCGAAATGGGAAGGCGAATGCGCGGTGAGGGAAGAATTTCCAGAAGCTACGATAGTCAGGCCTGCGGATATTTATGGCCAGGAAGACCGCTCCTTCGTCAATGTCTACACACAATCGTGGCGACGTCACTTCAGGTGAGAGAGCCATATTCCGCGTTATCACAATTTTCTCTTCGTCCTTTCTGAGGCTGCGTGTTTGGCTCAATTCCAGGGGTATTCCACTGTGGGATAAAGGAGAAAAAACCGAAAAACAACCGATATGGGTTGGTGATGTCGCTGCTGGAATCACTGCTATCGCCAAAGATCCTAAAACGGCTGGACAAATTTATCAATTTGTTGGGTGGGTTTTTATATTTTCTTTTTTATTTAAAAAAATATATATATTTTTATTTTTATCACTCGAAAAGTGATTTTATCACTCAAAATCATTTTTACAGACCCAAACGATATATGCTCTCCGAGCTGGTTGATTGGATCGCCAGAATGCACAGACACGAGTCCGTCGATTGGGGTCATCGACGATTGAATTTGAAGTACACACCGCTCTTCTGGATCAAGGTCTTTTTGACCGAGCTCTGCAGAACCGCTCACCCGATTGCGACCGTTCATTGGGAAGGCTTTGAATTGGTACGCGTGATTTTTGCTAATTTTAACGTTCGAAACTAAACTCCAAAGCGGTGTTTACAAAATAAAAAGCATGAGCATTAGATCAAAAAACCTTTTTAATCAAGGACTTTATAAAAATAACAAATAGAAGTAACGAGGGAACGAGAAAATGAAATGATTTTGATGACTTTTGACTTTTTTTGGCGTAGAAGTTTTCTTCTTGTCTGCTTATCTAATGAAAAAAATCAAAAACTTTTATAATATTCCGGAAAATGATTCTGTCTGCCAAAAAATCGAGAAAAATTATCCGAAATTTAAGGATATTTTCAAACGTACATTGTTTACGTGCAATATTCTCAAATTTGGAATTCGCAGCCAATTTTGGCTTCTCTAGAAACCCCAGAAAATAAAAAAATACCATAAACTTGAGCAAAAAGGACTAAAGTTTGATGAAAAAATAAATTGCAGGCACATACAACCGACGTAGTAATCAAAGGAATTCCCACCCTCGAAGACCTGGGTATTCAGCCAACAGCAATGGAATCGAGAATGGCTTGGGAAATCCGACCGACGCGGGCGGAAGCTCATTACATGGAACAGCTTGGAGAATTCGATGCCCCAGCACCTCCCAAAACGATTCCTCTCGCGTGATCAATTATTAGCAATTGTATCGTTTTAATTGTCGAAAAGAAAATCGACTTGTCGTAACTGCCCGACAATCGTCGATAATAGTAATAAACAGTCGGTAATAATTTTCTGTAAATTTCCTCTCCCCTCCTTTATATTACACGTGCATAGTTTGGTTGTTTTCATTTTCATTGAATGAGGAGAAAACAAGCCATTATTGCAAAAAAAAATGAATAAAAGGGTTTCTGGTGAAGAAACTTCACAAATTATTCGAGGCCTGGAACGAAATCGATCAATCCAGATTCTCAGTTGTTTCGTCATTTAAAAAATAATATTAAGAAGAAAAAAAGGAACTTGAAAACCTGGATTAATCGACTTTTGTTCCTTTATTTTTTATTATTCACGAAATGTAACAACTTTTATGAAAATATAACATCCTTAATCCTTATCAGGGCCGATTACTTTTCTAGATTCGAGTTTACTCATCGATGGATAACAGCGGAGAGCGTTTTTTCTTCTGTTAAGTGTTCCCAAATAGCCTACCACGTCGACTTCTGCTGCTGGCCAAACTTCTTTCTTCACTTCGTCCATCAGGCTCTCTAGTTTCGATAAAGTTTCTGCCGAAATATCCATCCCCGGATTGCCCAATATCATTCGATGGAGAAAGTCGTAGGCACGGCTGAAAACAGCATTTTTTTCATTAAAGGACCTTCGGTACTATTTCATTAGAATTTTTGGACTTAATGGATCAAGTCACACAATGCAATGGTTGAGCTTATCTTCGGGGAGAATGAGGGGCAGAAATTCTATTGTTTTTAAGCAAAGCACTAACTTGACAAAACAAAATTTCGTATAAAAATTACATAATTACTGAAAAATTTATCGTTTCCTTTGACAAAAAAATGAATAATTAATAAACTTTGTAGACGAATTATTTGATTTTTTGGTGGCATAATTGTCATGATATTTTCAGTGGTTTGACAGTTTTTTAAAACCTTTTTTACATTTTTTCGTATTTTTTAATGCACAAAAGTGAAGTTTAGGGATAACGTAGGCATGTCTCTGTGTTAAAAAGTGACTTTTCATTTGAGAATTTTGTGGAAACGGCGTAGACAATCGTTTTGGAACTTAGAGGACATATTACGGATAAATCGAAGAATGTACTGTGGAAATTTGAATAAAATGGTTACATTTCGTCACTTGTAGGGAAACTCCTTAAGCAAAATGCCGATAAATAGAACGTTTTTTTTTAAATAATTTTTTACCGGAAGTCGAAACCGTTGCTTTCCTCCGGAGATGGATGCTCCTCGAACATTGAGATGAATTTGAAAGCTTGAGCGACCGGCGAACTTGTGTCGTCGAACATCCCAGAATTGAGCCAAGTTTCAAGAGTTGTCGATCGCAACGTATTCGTTTGTGCTTTTGCTTTTTGCATTATTTTATGAATAACCAATTTTACAGAGACTGCTGATTTATTCTTCATTATTGCGGCTATACCGTTGATGTCCTTGGGTCCACATTGTCTGAGGGCGTTTAACAGATTTTTTTTGTCCTCGACGGTCCATTTGTTCGGATGCGGCTGTTGAACTCTTGTCAAGTCTGAATCATAACGTTGCTTTTTCTCTCTACGTGTTCGGTTACTCATTTTCTAAAAAAATTGTGGCACAAACGTCGATTTTTTCTGCTGTCATACAAATGCAATAAAAATATTCACTTGGCAACAATTCAAAGACACTGAGGATTTTGTTTCCGACGTAACAGGGAAGCGTTTACTTTACTAGGTAAAAAAAATGAGGTTAACTTTGATTCGAATATCGAATCGTTCATTTTTTACGATAAATAAAATGTACTTGATTTTGGCGAAAGCAAGTATGCGGTTTTTATCGTATTTTCAATTCAATAAAAATTGAGTTCAAACTGCTCATCGCACATATCGAAATACATATTAGAATTGTTTCGCAGTTCGAGTCTCGTCTTATTGTTTTGATTTTTTGTTGTTTATGTTCTGTATAACGACTCCGATTCACTTCGAACCGTAGTTTCAATCGAGTCTCGTCTTATTGTTTTGATTTTTTTTTCTATCTTCTACAACGACTCCGCTTTACTTTAACGATAGTTTCGATCGAGTCACGATCCGCTGAACATACATAAAATTGCAATTTTATTTGGATAAATAGATAATAATTGTTTGGAAAGAAGAAGAAAATCAATTTCAAAATGCAGGCGGTCGCCGTTCTCGCTCCTGCACTCGCTCCATTGGCTGGTAGGGTTTTTTCTCTAGTGTTATTTACAATTTTCATTCCGAGCAGCATTCCGTAGTGATCATTTGTTTGAAAATATTTTTACGATCTTTAACAACCGACATTTCTTCAATGTTTCGTTTTTGTTTTACATTTTTGGGCAATTTACATTTCTCGAAATAGAAAAAGTGAAAAATACCGAAAAACCGAGTTCAGAGTGATCGAGGGAAATATATTTTCGTTTAATATTCACGTGTGTGTTTTTTTTTTCGTTTTGCAGTTAAACTCATTGATAAATATATTTTTGATGAAGGCGGTCGTCGTGGAGTGCCAAAAATCGTCGAAGTTCGAGCTCCACCACAATTCGTTTGTTGTTGTGGACGAGCAGGTACGTTTTTTTTTTAGTTGTTCAAGCCAAAATGATTAATTATCGATGTATTAAATTATTACTCACACGATTATTATTCGATTCGTTCTTCGTCATTGAAATTCACGAAAAATTGTAATTATTCAACGTTTCAAAAAAGATATAATCCGACTAAATATTCGTAAGACGTTTTTTGATCTTTTTTATCAGCACATGGCTATAGTAGCGAGACTGAAATCTGCAGTACCTGCGGTCCATCAAGATCCTCAGACCATCGACCTAGCCGACTGCATGTACCGACAAAATCTACAGCGCGATCTTCGTCCACAAGCGACGCGTATGGTACACGATTTTTTTTATTTCTTTTAATACAATAATTTGCTTTTCAGAGAATTTATTTTAATGAATTGGTTTTTTCAATGGTCTTTATCGACGTTTTTTATTTTTTTCGATTTATCCCAAATTCTTAAACGCTGCGAATACATTTCTGCGATTTTTCGAAATTCTATTCTTTCAGAAAAAGAAAATACACTGTCAACCAATCCACGGGCACGAACTCTCAGCGACAGCAACATGGGATCATCAAAAAATACGAATTCACGATATTGTCGCGAAGACACTCTTGGAGTTCTTGCCCGTAATTTGAAGCAAGAAATTTCGAATCGTCATTGTGAGTATAATGATGATAAATTTTTGACAAAATTTGGTCCAAAAAAACTTCAAAATTATGAATTTTCATTTTTTTTTTTTTTTTTTTTTTTTTTTTTATAGCTTACGAGAAAATCTCAGCACATGTTCATTCAAAATCGGCCACAGCCGAGCGATCATCTTCGAAAATGAAAATTAATTCTGCCTCTTCATGCTCTTACGGTTCGAAAAAGTCTTGCAGCAAAAGTGTTTCTGCCTCGAATCAGGGATCATCGGCTAATTATAATCATCGCAGTTCCGAGAGTTGTAAAATTTTGAAAAAAATTTAAATCGCATTAAATCTCGTCAAGAGAGATAAAATTCTGAAAATTATTACCTTTTTATCGATAAATAGAGTTTTTTTTTCATTTTTCATTTATAATATGCGCTGGTCGCAAAATTGCTTCGCGATTGCAATAAGTCACCCCTACAACGGGGTAAAAAAGCGATCTTAATTTTGAAACAATAAAATATACAAATTTTTTGGATTTTTTCGAATTTTTCTGTCGTCAAGTTTTTTCTTATCGTTCAATACAATTTTTTATTTTTTTTTAAATTTTATTCTTTCTCTCTCTCTCTCTCTCTGGGACCTTTAACCCTAAATTCCTACAAATAAGTCAGAAACGACCCAAATGTCTTATAACCAAAAATTAAAAAATGGATAAATAATCCATTTGGAAATAACTTTTTTTTAACGAAATATTTGAAGAATAATTTATTTTCCTCGTCGTTATTTACCGTGTTTTTTTAATGATTGATTATAGCTGAATGTTATTTTTTAACCAAATTCAAACTTTGAGTGGATATGTTGACAAAAGTGAAAGTAAAAAATGAAAATTCCCCGCGTTTCAATCGCGTGTCGATCTGTTCGTAACGCGAGTTCAATTGGACGTCAGTGTATGGTGAGTACGCATGCGCGCAAAGCGCTCAGTGTGTTCGGAAAGCTGTGGAGTGTAGGAAAACGAGTGAGAATCAAGTTTCGTACGATAAAAATTGCCAAAAAAGTGGTATTCCCTTATTTATTTTTGGTTAGTTGGTCGATACGTTGAGCATTGAAAATGTTGGAGGGAGATTAAAGGTGTTTTCTGGAAAACGTACGAAATCGGTGGTGCTGCGAGTGCAAAAAAATATCGCTCCTACGAGCGTCCGATGTCATTGACTTGAAAATAAAAGTGTCAAAATTTCACTCCAACTTTTCGCGTATTCGTGTTTCGTATTGCCTCGATAATAAACGGGGATAGTGGGAAAAACATGTTGGGGAAAATGAATAAAAAGTGCTCGTGTATTTAGCTCTGTATACAATGACATTGTGTATACATATATTTCGATTTTGCAATATTTCC
Source organism: Campoletis sonorensis (assembly GCA_013761285.1). Taxonomy (NCBI): domain Eukaryota; kingdom Metazoa; phylum Arthropoda; class Insecta; order Hymenoptera; family Ichneumonidae; genus Campoletis; species Campoletis sonorensis. The sequence continues at coordinate 273,964 of JACEOJ010000075.1, forward strand.
GCGTTGCAGTGACTGCCACCTTTGGGGCGAAGGGGATAAAAAAATAATCGAGAATAACTTGAGATGCAGCCCGTTTTTTTTTCCCCTATGAAATTCGCGTTTTTCCATCATTTTTTCTCTTCTCTCCTCGTCAAAGCCAATTTTTTAAAGTGACATAAATATAAAAACAGTTCGGTTATTGAGACATTTGCGAATCGAATGACAAGAGTGTGAATTCGAACGGAATCGAACTCGTACGCGAAACACACACTCCGGACTCGTTGATAAGAGAGTACATTTACTTTTTCGTTTCTTATTATCGCCGTTTATTATTATGTACAACGTCTGACGGGCTTTTGCGTGTATGTGTGTACGCGCTTCTTATGTGTACGTCAGTGGCGTCAAAGCCCCGGACAAAGCGACGCGCGTGTGTGTGTGTGCGTGCAAAAAAAGGCTAAAAATTCAATAAATTTTTTCGTCTCTATAAAATCGTGCTGTTTTCATTTCACGTATCCATTAAAAAACAACTAAAAAACGTGCTTTTTTTGAATAAATAACGTTTCCATCGACTCGTTAAATTTACGCCAAACTCGGAAAACTTTCTCGTGTTATTACTTCTGTAATTTGCAGTTTTTTTCATCGCTCGTTTTAAAGACCTTTTCGTTTCTCAATACTTTATCGAGTATCGTTATTGGTGCTGCGTTCTTTATCCAGTGGTTTTTTTCTTCTTTGTTCTTGAAAGAATTTCGAACAATGGACGCGTCGCTCTAATCGTAGCTGACGCTTTGTTGTTTTTTTTTTTCTTCTTTTTTTATTCCTCCCGCGTACTCGTCCGCGAACGTGTCAAATACAAATAACAGTGTGTTTTTTTCTTCTTTTCGGAGGGAAAGAAGTCTCGCCACTCGTGCGCGATGTTTTTAACACGAAATTATCCACCGGCCATCAAAAGCCACCACAGTTTTTCTTAAATCTTTACTTTCTTCGCTTTTTTCTTCCCTTTTTTTCGTCGTCCTCCTCCTCCTCCTTGAATGGTCGTCTGTCATTCGATATGCCGGTTCATCAGATTAACGTTAATCCGCCCGATTGGCAACCCCCCCAGTCCATCGGCCCTTCCAATAATACCAGCCCTACGCCTGCTGAAACTTTGCCCGAATGGTCACCCAGGGTAAGAACCTCAAGTTTTTTAATATTTATGACACCGAAGACTGCAACGTAGAACCCAAAAAAAAAATTATTTTTATTCTTCAACAGATCTAAAACCTAAAATATAAAGACACGATAAATAATTAACTTTTTTTCGGATCCAAGAAACAAAAACTGCAATAAAAATTGGAATAAATACGAAAATTTCAAAAATTATCACTTTTCAAAGTTTTTTTTAGTATGTTCCAACTTTGCAGATATTTTTTCTTGCCATTAGATCCAATGTCTTTTATAATTTATACTTTTTTACAATTTTTATCAAAAAATTTGGTCAAAACCACTTTTGGGGCCGTTTGACAAAGTCGTTGCCTTCAAACTCAAAATCCAGCTTCTCTGAAATCTTCAAAAATTTATTAAGAGTAGCGAGAACATCAAAAAATTAAATTTTTGCCAAACAAATGTACGAACTCAAATAATTGAATTTTTGGAGAAAATGTAAACATTTTGGCTGTCAAATTTTTTTATCAAATCTTTTTAATGGAATTGCTGTGAAAGATATTTTTTTCTCTCTTGTAAAATTGAAGAAAAAAAAACTTTAGAAAAAAACTTTGTTCAACTGTTTTTTAAACTTTTAGGAAACAGCGTACGCCACAGTAGTAACAGTGATGCCAAATCACTGTCATTCGTCCGTCAGTACTTTGTCATCCAGTAATCATGACATTTGCCGGTAAGTTAGAAATCCGATAGTCATTAATAAACGTAAATAACATTATAAATAAAAAAATTACAAAAGCCTGGTTGCAAAATTGAGAAAAAGCCTTAGTCAGCGAATTAATAGTAAAAAATTGACAGCTGTCAGAATTGATCAATTTTGTCTGAATTTGTAACATTGGGATTTTCATAAAAGGATCATTTTCGAAAATCGAAAACGAGAATTTAACCTACATTCGAAAAATGTAGAAAATCGAAGAAGAAAAATAAATCGAGAAAAAAAAAATGTAGAGAATCGAAAAAAAAAAGAATTGAAAAAAAATCGACTTAAATTTAAAAAAAATGTCTCTAAATTTCGTAGTTCATTTAAAATTGACGACGATTTACATTGTTGAACTTCAAGCAAAATTCTTCCTTCCATTTTACGATCTGACATTGTTTATAAAAAGAAATTATATTCACGAATATTCCTTTCAAATTTACCTTTTTCCTTCCTTAACGAAAAGAGTACGAAAATTCCAAAAATCTTTTCCTATCTCCACGAATATTTCATTTGAATTCACTTTTTTCCTTCCTTAACAAAAATAGTAGGAAATTTCAAAGATCTTTTCCTTCTCGCAATCATTTTCCTAACGCAGCTTCACTTTTCAATTGTTTAGAGATATGAGCTTCTACGGTCCTCCTTAATTATGTTTGTTTATGAAAAATATATATATGTATAAAAAAAGGATATGCCACTGCGAGGGAGACATTGGAGCACCGTTGTTGGCGCCCTGTTACTGCAGCGGGAGTCTTCGATACGTTCACCAGGCATGTCTTCAGCAGTGGATCAAGGCGTCGGACACGAGGGCTTGTGAATTATGCAAATTCACCTTTATCATGCACGCTAAGACAAAACCATTTTCAGAGGTGGGTTTTATCTTTCCTACAATCACGAACGAAATAACAACAAATTATATAACCGTCTAAACTCGTGACCTTTGGTACGTTGCTAACTTTTTCCTCATAAAGATGTTTCTTTTTCTTCTACTTTTCATCGAGAATCCAAAGATTTTTGCATAATTTAAAACTGTGGCAAATGCTCCATCATTTTTTCTTAATTAATTCGAGAAATTATTCATCCGAAGATACTCAAGATAATTAATCACTTGCATTTATCGTTTTCTGCTTTAATTTTGTTCCTGCATTTTAATTTATTCCATAAAAGTTAATATTTATCATTTAAAATCCGCCAATAAGTTAAAAATCGCACTTAAGATAAACGAATCAATAAAATTTAGGATCAGTTTGTAAATAGTTGTTGTTTTTGGAACATTAACGAAGTTAATTGAAATTAATGAAAATTATTATTAAATTCATTAAGTAATTAAAATGAATAGAGAATAATAATTATTGATTGACCAAATCAATAAATAAATTGATTACATTTTTAATCAATTACAAATCAATTAAATTTATTACTAATTAAATAATAAATTAATTAACTTAATTAACGGAATGTTGGATTTGCAGTGGGAAAAGTTGGAAATGTCAGCACCGGAAATTCGCAAATTATGGTGTGCGGTGGCTTTTCACGCTGTTGCGGCCTTGTGCGTCGCCTGGTCGTTGTACGTTCTCGTTGAACGTTCGGTCGAGGAGGCTCGAAAAGGTTTCGTCGATTGGCCCTTTTGGACTAAATTAATAGTCGTCGTTATTGGTTCTACCGGTGGACTCGTATTCATGTATATCCAGTGCAAAGCTTATATTGAGCTTTGTAGAAGATGGCGAGCGTTCAACAGGTAAATTTCAAATTATTCAGATTTTTCTCTCCTCTCAAAACCAATTAAATCAGAATTTCCTTAATCCGTGTCTTATTTTTTTTTTCAAATATTAACTAAAAGTTATATTCGAAATGTCATGACAAAATCGAGGTTGTTCATTTTTATCAAAACTTTGTTCAAGATTTGTAATCTTGGCGAAGCGTTTTTCTACAAAAAAAAAAATCAGATCTCATTTGAATATATTTCAATAAAATTGAATTCGAATTATTCATGTTTTTCTCACAAAAAAAAAAACGAATTTCAATCAGAATCTTCTTATTCCCTGTCTGATATTATTTTTCAAATATTCACAAAACCTTAAATACGAAATGTCATGGAAAACTCGAGGTCGTTCAGTTTCACTGACGATTTTTAAAGGTCGTAGACTCCCCGAAGCGTTTTTCTACGTATTGAAGTAAAAAAGAAACAAAAAAAACTTAATTATCGATAGTTTTCCCAAAAGTTTATATTTTTTAATATTCGTTATGAGATTATTTTGCAAATTATATCCAAGTTTTAAGAAATATACGAAAAAGTTACTTTTCGTATATTTTAGAATGAAGAAAAATGTTTGCCATCGATCGAGAAAACTGTTAAACTCGATAAAATAAAATAAAATTGTATTTTAAGACAAAAATTTCTTTTGCAGAGTTATATTTATCCAGAACGCTCCAGAAAAAGTGGTGCTTCCTCCCTCGCCAACGGATTCGTTGCGTGACGTGACTTTACCGTTGAAGGATCCAACGGCCTCGATGCCCGAGTTGAATCGCACATTATTGCCGAGGACGTTGGATCCGTCGTGCGCTTCGGAAACGGCAAAACCAGAATCGGCGCCTCCGCCTCACAGGCACGACGCTCATCTTAAACTTTACGTTTTCGACAAGCTTTCCTCGTCCGAGGATAATCTGTAATAAACAGGAAGAAAAAACAAAGTCCTGGTGACATTGAATCCCGAACGAGAAACAGTGGAAGTGACGGCCAAAAAAAAGCGATTTAAACGGAAAAAATCGATTTTTTTGACGCTACGCCGTAAACGTTTTTAAAATCGTGACAAAACAACAAATATTTAAAATAAGCCAAACGCTCGACCAACCATTCCACGCCAATTCGATCTCCGCTTTACGAAAGCCTGAAAAATCATTTCGTTCGAATTTCTTTCTATTTATTGTACAAAGCTTCGAATTTCCATTTTCTTTTTCTCTCTCGTGAGTTTTCCTCACTTTTTTCAATCTCAAATTTCTCTCATCTACGCCATCGTTTCTCTATGAATCGTTTTAAGGGACGACGTTTAAAAAATAACGATTTTTTTATGCGCACATTCCCAGACGGATTATTCGTCATTTTTCCGGTGCTTAGCGATCTTTTAAAAGCTCAGTTGTATTTTAGATCGTGAAAATCTTATTTTTCAATAATGATAATGCCAAAAAACCTTTTTAACACAATCGTTTAAAGAAATTCAGAATTCGCTACCCTTTTTCGTGCAATTCTTGTGTTTCTTCCTGAAGCAAAGCGAAGGAAATTTGAACCAAGAAATAACAGACGAAAGCCGACAAACTTTTAATCGACTCATTGTACAAAATCGCGACGATGAAAAGCAATTTTGAAAAGAAATCGAATCACGCGACAAATTTTTATGCCCAGAGTCTTTTTCTGCTGCGGGATTTGCTTGTTTTCCAATTTGAATAAAAAAATTCATTCAAACCGTACCGATTAAAGTTAAAAAAGAGCAGCAATAAACAATATTTTCGATTTTTGGATAAACTGACGATAAAAATTAATTCTATACGATAGAAAAAAATGAGGAATGAAATTTTGAAAGGCGCGTGAGTCGGCATTGGTTTGGAATTAAAAAAAAATCTTACAGGACTGAGTCCGCTGAAAAATAATTAAAAAAAAAAAAAAAAAAAAACGAGAAAAAGAAAACGTCAGAAAGCGGGCTTTGTCGAAGAGTTTCGAAGAGTCGCTCGATTTGCTTCCAAAGATCCAACTGAAGTTTCGTGACTAAGAAACCAAGAAAACAAAAACAAAAAAAACACGAAAAAAAAGAAGAATCCCTCCCTTCTGGAGAGCACCTTTACTCGAAAACTTAGTACTTCAGTGCTTGAATTGTCAGGGAGGAGAGAAAAGCCGAGAGGATATAAAATCTCTCATGATTTATTATTATTATTATTATTATTATTATTATTATTTTATTTTTCATTAATTTTTAAACGTCGAAATATTACGAATAAAAAAAGTCCATCGACTTTTTCTCCTTTCCGAACAATTGTGTACATAATTATTGTATCTGTGATGTTATTAAATAAACTTTACCATATTTAAACGATCCGTCGCGTTTTAATGATCGTAAGAACGAGAATAAGCATGAAAAAATAAATAAAAATAAATAAAAAAAACGAAAAAATAAAAAAAAGTTGCCACGAATCTAGTCCAAATAAAATAAACACAAAAAGGAAAGTTCTTTTTTTGCTATTAGAAAAAAAAACGAATTTTCCGCTTTTTGTAATAAACCATTAATTTTAATGCTATTATTAACGAATTGTTTAAACAGAAACAAAATAAGAAACGATACAAAATTTCTTCTTATATATTTGATGCGTAAAATATTTGAAAAATACCCTTCTGTAACGTTGTACCTTCGTACGTCCTTGAAAAAAACATTATACACCGGTCCACTCAACGCTACAGAGCGTCGCTTTTTATTCAATTAATTTCTTCGATATTTCAACGACCCAAAACCTAAAAAAACGTTTTAGAAGTTAGATTCAAAGTTGGGATGGTATGGGATCAAAATTCATTGAATAATGTTTTTTTTAGCGTGTCTAAATCTTCCAAAATGGCCGCGGAGTAGATTTTTACAAAACTTGTGGCCAAAAAGCATGAAATTGTCATTTTATTCGTAAAAATTCAAGCGTGACCTTGAAGCTGGGATCGAAGAACTTGGCTTGCAGCTGGAAATATGCTTAAAACTTGACGTGACCTTGAAACTTGAGCTCAATGTCAATTTTATCAAGATTACATCCGAGGACAGTGGTGGAGTTTTAATTACAAGTGCATTTAACCTTGGGATTCAAATCAAGGTCGTCTTATCAATGTCACGTCCAACGAAAGTGTTGCAAGGTTTTTTGGAACACTGCGTTTGCCCTTGGAATGTAAACCAAGGTCAATGTAGTCATTCAAGGAATCGAGCGTTGGGTTCGAATTTTAGTTATTGATTTTGCAGTTTTTGTTGTTGGAAATACGAATGTTCTACTTTTGTTTTTTTCGAATGAAAGACCCTGTACATTTTTGCACGCAGCTGGCAATATAAATACTTGACCCCTCAGCCACGCCTCGAGAATACTACATCGTCCGACAAATGCACTGGCAATCAATCGACATTCGCTGTTACACATTGTTGCTTTTTGCGTCAACTGTGACGAATTTCGAATTATATTTGTCAGTGACGTCAGTACTGCTCCGTTAACAACAACAAAAATGGCGCCAAACTCAATTGTTGTTTCGTCTTACTATACACACTATTATCGATCAATGTCTCTCACCACTTTCGTCCTGTATTTTTCGTTTTATTTTAACAACTTAGGGTTGGGCAAATTTTCTTTGGATGTTGCAAAAGTATGCGTTGTCAATTACATTTGCATACACGTCATATTTTTTTTTTTCAAATTTCCAAAGCGGTGAAAGGTCATCGCGTTATCGAAATTCTGAAAACAATCGCCGAGAAAAATCAGCGTTTCGGATGAATGCGCCGAAAACATCTCGAAGCTTGTTTTGCTGCGAGAGCAGCAGCCAACGGCGATGAATCAAAACACATCGTGTTCCCGACAACCGCCGGGGACGAAACCGGCCGATTTGGCATCGAATAACCCATGTGTATATAGTTTTTAGCATAATTATGCACCAAACGCGCTTCGATCAAACATATAATTTTATCATCAAAACTATGATCATTAGAGTCCACGAAAGAACTGACAGTTTCTGATGCAGTAGAAACGTCAAAAACGTATTTTTTGTTTCCCAATCATTATCATTATTTTTATTGTTATTGTAGTGTTTTTTTTTTTTAATAGTATTTGGATTATACGATCGATTCATTCGCATAGTGCGAAAGCTCGCCGCGAGGGAGTGCGCGGGTGGCGTGTTTCGTGCGCTTTGATAGTTGCGCGTATTGTCAGTCCCCCTTCGCGTTTACTTCTTCCGCATAATCCGTCTATCACGTCCGCCCCAGGGCTCGGTTTAATTATTTAAACATGTAAATAAGCAGTTGATGAGTACGACTCAGTGATCACGGTGCTCTTTCGAATTTTTTCATTTATCGCCAATATTAACGAATACAAAACACAGGTGAATTAAAGTGACTTGAAGAGTTTAAAGGCAGGAATAACAAACGAAAAATGTCCGAGCTGCGTCAAAGAACGGTGGCCGATGCCACGGGAGGTCGAGCGGGAGATGTCAATGAGGAACAGGTGAGGACGCCGAAATTTCTTTGTTTACTATTTTATCACGATTTTATAACATTGAAATTCTCGATCATTTCTCTTGTCATTGCGATACGTGATGTTTTTACGAAAACCGACTTTTCATTCTCGTTCTTTTATCCACGCTCGTGCTAATTTGTTGAACGTATCTCTCTCACACAAATTCTTAGCCTAATTGATGCGGTGTGACAGCTAATGTATTATTGTCGTCATTCCTCTAAGCGCCATTGTCAATTTTCAGTTTTTCAAATATATACACGTAACTGTAAATACATACGCATGTGAATAAGAAAGCAAAAAATAAATAAAAGATTCCCATTTCGATCGAAGAAAAAAAAACGAATGTCTGTTTTTTTTATAGTTTTTATGAAATTCGTCTTTTTCCATACTTCGAATTGTGATTACCGATAGAAATATTTTGTAGAATCGAAAATTGACGAGAATGAAAACTTTCAATAATACATGGACTTTGGACTTTTCCATGACAAGTCGATTAAATTCTAATTCACCGTTTTCTAAGTTACGAAATTTTGCCTATCACCGTTTTTACTCGAAAGATCTTTTTTTGACGAGTGATAATTGTAAAAATGGACGGGAGCTTAAAATTTTTTAGTTTTCGATCGAAATGGAGTAACTTTGACAGGTTCTTTGAAATTTTTTTTTCCTCCTCTCTGTCATTAGAATATTCTGTCGTTTGAACAGGATTTTTCTAGAAACCATTAGTTTTGTTTTTAGGTTTGGTTTGGTCTTTCTAGATATTTTTCTCACCACAAACCTCAAATTTCTTTTGTCAAAGAAACGTCTTTTTTTTGTAATCTAAGGGAAAAAAAAGAATTTAATTGAAAAAGGATGAAAAATATCTTACTTTCAAAAAATTGATGGAAAAAACAAATGTTTCTGTATTTATTAATAAATTGAACACTGTGCGAGCAATCTTTGAGGAAAAAGCTACGTTTCGCAATTTTTTAAAATTTTGTCTTGCCGTCAAAATGATTGTTATCAGAATTGCAGTATTTTGGTTTTTTTTTCATAATTTAGAAAGAACAGGACATTGAATCGGAGGACGATGGAAAAATTGAAGTTGACGAATTGGTCAAGACGCTGCCTCAAGGAACGGATCACACGCCAAATATCCTCTCGACTGCTCTTTCCGGCTTATCCGACCGGTAAATAGCCTACAGCCAACAAAAAAACATGAATACGGATGGAAAAACTAAATAACTGCAAATAGGCTTTCCATATTTCGTTTGGGAGACATTTTTGAGAAAAGAATTTGAAATTTTTAGCTGGAAAAATTGGATCATACGAGGAATTTTCACTTGGCTGATGATTGGAGCTTTTTGTTTCATTATTTACTTCGGGCCGTTAGCACTGATGGCCACTGTGAGTAATAATTTATTCGCTGTATTGATTTATTATTAAAAAATTGAAATCTAAAAAAATTGAACAAATTTACGAAAACTACTGTAACTTTTTTTCCATTCGAAGCTGGCACCCCAGCCACCGCTCATTCTCTTCATTTTGAAATGGTCTTCAAATTTCTAATCAGTGTTTTTCATTTATAGTCTTTTTTTAATAGCATGAGAAATTTTAAAGTTAAAAAAATGATGAAAAACTGAATTTTTCGCTTGGCCCTCCCTGAATAAATAATTTATCGAAATGTAATACGGCCTACAACCTATTCTGACTCATGGGCTTCATTCCTGTAAAAGATTTATCAAAATTGGTTTAGTGGTTTCCGCGTGAAAAGCCGCCAACCACAATTTTGCAGTTGAGTTTTAATAGAGAAGAGATCTGTCGATTAAAATTTCTACACGGTTTGATTTAAAAAATTTGAATGAAAAATTTCATTTATCTGGAAGATTAATTTGCTACCCATTGTTGATGAAAATGTGAATTCAATTCAGGAAGTGTTCACCATTATTTGTTAACGAAATACAAGTTTATTATTTTTCGTTAAAAAAAAACGAAGAAAATAGTAAAAAAAATAGTAAAATTTACGTTACTATGATAATTCATGAATTTCTTTGTTTTGTTATTTTTCTCCAGACGCTGGTCGTACAAGTCAAGTGTTTCGCGGAGATAATAAACATCGGTTATGCTGTCTACAGGATTCACGGTTTGCCCTGGTTCAGATCTCTTTCTTGGTATTTTCTCATAACTTCAAATTATTTTTTCTATGGTGAGAATCTCATGGACTATTTTGCGGTGGTAATTAATCAGACGGTGAGTATTTAAAAAAAAAAAAAAAAGCCAACCAAAAAATAACTGTCAAATCAATGATTAAAAGTTTGAGAGACAATAAATTGTCCAAAAACATAAATATATTTAAGTTCAATTCTCAACAGTGTGGAAAATAACTTGGAATTATACTCAGTCAACTTTTATTCCTTGCTCGATAATTCAATTAACTATTTAACTATTTAATAAAATAACTAAACAAAATGTAACTGGCAAATCAATGACTCAAAGTTTAAGAGACAACAGAATGTTGAAAAACGTAAATTGTATAAATTTAAATAAAATTCTCAATAGTGTGGAAAATAACTTGGAATTATACTCAGTCAACTTTTATTCTGTGCTCGATAATTCAATTTGCTAACTGTGATGCTGGGCTTACATCCCACTTGATACTAGGCTCACTGACACAAAATCAATAGGAGACCTATTCATACATTGTCGCTGCAAAACTTGTAAGGTTTCTTCTATTATCCATTTGGATATTAGATATTTGATGAAACTTTTATTCTGCCATTATAAACAGAATTTTCGAGGTCGATGTTGGATTTTTATCGAAAAGTAAAAACGTCATTGAAAAATTAATTCATTAACCCCGAACAATGAATCAGAATTGTATTAAATAAATGTAAGAAAATTTGATTTTTTTTCTTTACTCAGGATTACCTACGAGTTCTCGTGACGTATCACCGATTCATTTCGTTCAGCCTGTACATCGTTGGTTTCGTTTGGTTCGTTCTTTCCCTCGTGAAGAAATATTATATGAAGCAATTCTCCTTGTTTGCCTGGACTCACGTTGCTTTGCTGATCGTCGTCACCCAGAGCTACTTGATCATTCAGAATATATTCGAGGGCTTGATATGGTGAGCAAAAAAATCGATTTCAGCAGTCGAAATTCTCTAAGGAGATTCGATCGTTTCTCATGCGTTCGATAAACTCCTTCATTCTTTTAAATTCGGATGAATCTTCTTAACAATCATACTGAACTGTGGGTCAAATTTGAGCAAGTTTGACCGTTTAGAAATCGAGTTATTAGTTGTAAAATATCGTCGTTTTTTCGTAACTTCCCATAAGACTTCGTGTTAAAGTTGCGATTTAAAAAACTGAATATCTCGATTACCAGATGGTGAAACCTTCTTAAATTTTTTGCACATAATACGACGCTTAAGAAGTAACGCAAAATTAAAAAAAAATATCTTGGATTTTGGGTTTTCAAATTTAGAGAAACTTTCATTCATTAACTTGCATTTTACATTGATTTTTTTTTAAACTCTTTTTTTTCCTAGGTTCATAGTCCCGGTTAGCATGATCGTAATAAACGACGTGATGGCTTACGTTTTTGGTTTCTTCTTCGGTCGTACACCACTGATCAAATTATCGCCGAAGAAAACGTGGGAGGGATTCATCGGAGGCGGAATCTCAACTGTTTTGCTTGGATTGCTGGTAATTTGGTTTGGAAAATATTTTTTTTTGACTCGACAGACTCTTTGAATTGACTTTAATATCAAAAGTTCATTGATGCTGAAAATTAATTGATTATTAATGATTTTTCGATGATTATTTCTGCAGATGTCGTACGGACTTTGTCAATATCGTTACTTCGTTTGCCCGATCGAGTACAGCGAAGTTTTGGGCCGTATGACAATGGATTGCGAACCGTCTAGTCTATTTCGACCTCAAGAATACACGCTTCCGCAAAGTTTACAAAAAACCGCGGAAATGGTAAGATTTTTCGAATTAAAAAGAAAAAAATGGATTGGGCAGGATTTTTAAAAATTTCAATAATTCTTATCTTTTTTTCAGTTTAATTGGAAAACTAGCATCACGATTCAACCCTTTTTGCTGCATTCTTTGTCAATGTCCGTATTTAGTTCCGTAATCGGTCCATTTGGAGGATTCTTCGCGAGTGGCTTCAAGCGAGCCTTCAAAATTAAGGTACGATCTCGAATCATATTGAATAAAAAATGCTAATGAACTTTTCACAGATTTTGTTTTCGGCAGAATTTTAAGAAATGTCAATTTTTTGAGCTCTCGTTGGAAATTCTAATGAATTTTTATCAAATAATAGGACTTTGGTGATATAATTCCTGGCCACGGAGGAATAATGGATAGATTTGATTGTCAGTACCTGATGGCGACGTTCGTAAATGTTTACATTTCGTCATTTATTCATACGGCGTCGCCGCAAAAGCTTCTGCAACAGGTAAACAAAAATATGATTGAAAAAAATGGATAAACTAACGAAAAGAACGTGAATACTTGAAAAAAAGGAGAATATTTGGAAATACGAAAAAAATGGACGTGATTTCGTCTCGAAATGTTTAACGAATGATATTTTAATTTCAACAGGTTTATAGCCTGAAACCGGAGCAGCAACTACAGTTCTTTTTGTCGTTGCGTGACACTCTCTCCCACAGAGGATTACTCAACGCGTCCTAAGTACCGCGCGCAATTCTTTCGAGAAGAGAAGAAGAAGAAGAAAAAAAACAACAACAACTACGAACAAAAAAGATATATATAAATAAATGTTTATGCCGTTAGCGATAGCCGTGCGGTGATAGTTTTTCGACGAAGAAGCAGCAGATAACTCGAACGGATTTTCGAGCGTTGTGCCGAGAGTGAAAACTCGATCCGTGATACAATTTATTCTTTGTGATTTTGAAAATTGCATCGTTGTCAAAAGTTTTGAAGCATCCTTCACTTCCGGACTAAATACGAACTGGAAAAATTCGCTCGAACGTTTTTCTTTCGGACTTTCGTTGAAAAATCATCGATAAACGAAGAATCCCGCCACTTCTTTATCTCATTAGCAAAATTATCCGGTAATTAAGGAGATAATTATCGTTGGACTCCAACGATGCAAATTTCAATCTTACCGTTTCGTTCTTTACTGGCGAGAGCTTTTTTTTAACGTGCAATCATTCCAGTATTCAACCGGAGTTACGTATTTATTATATTTTCATATTTACACACGGTGAATCTACCTCGGTCTCTCCCTGTTCAGCCCCTTTTTTCAGTACGTCTCCGAGTCATAGCGTTTTTTGTACCATTTTTCTCAATACCTCTCGTTCGTATTTCCAGGATTTTTTTACCTCCAAACAGCTACACACATTTTTGTCACCGAAATTGGACAAAGAAAGAGAAAAACATTCTGATGGCACGAGTCATTCGAAAAAATGAAGAAATTTCGAACGTTTCGTTCTAATAATTGTTAATTTTTTCGTTGTTTTTTGTCAAATCGCCAAATACCTGAATTTCAATCGAACAAATTGTTTGGAAAATGTATGAAAATCGATTTTTATTCTCTCGAAGAATTTTTTTTTTGTTCACTTACGATTCGAAGTTGTACAAACATTATCCTCGTTTTTTTTTCTTCATGAATAATGACTGGAGCCATATTTCGTGTACAAATAGTAAAGGTTGCCCGAGTGTGAATCCTCAGAAGTATAAAAATGCGTAAATTACTTTTTCTTTTCTCTGAGTTGACGAAAGTCGTTTCGTTCGCGGATTTTACTTAATGTGGATATATTGATTGATCTCAGTGTGAATTATTTAATTGTTGGCTGTCTAAAAGATGAGAAGAAAAGTAGGAGAGAAAAGAAGTCGAATTGCAAAAGGCCCCACCACGTCGTTTCGTATCTTTAGAGGAGAAAAAAAAAGCAAGATTTGACATAAATTTCGCACGATTAAAGAGTCTCGTTAGTTTTGACGTCAAATTCGTAGTTATCTCCGAAAGTCTTTTAAGGTCAAGATATTTCGGTCGAATCGTAAATTCAAGAGAGACGAGGGAAGAAATTGGAGAAAAAAAAGAACGATGAGTGAAAGAGAACGATTAGAGTTGTGTGTTCCGATGTAATCGTTGTATAAATGTATCTTGCGACCAAAGTCTATAAGAAAAGGAAAAAAAAAATGAGTACGTCGTCTGGAGACTTTCGCGTCTTGGTTGTTGCGAATTTCGACGATACCACGTTTTTCGATACCTCGTTCTTTCTCCTTCTTTCTCTCCACACGCGGAAAGGTTGATTTTAAACGTAGAATCAAAAAATTTTCATTTTTCGTGTGCGACGAATCGTAGAGAAGAAAAAAAGAGATTTTCTTTCCTCCCACTTTCCCTAATCGACATATACGTACGGAAAAAACTAGAGAAATGTTAGTTTCACGAGCTTGAATCGCTACATTTAATTGTCAGTGCTTTTCGAAGCTCGTACTTTTATTTCTCTCGGTAAAAATAAATCTCCATTGTGCCACAGAGTCTCCGAAAACGTAGAGAAGATTTTATCGAGAGAAAGGCGATATTTTAATGTGTGCGTGTGTTTATTTGTACAGGGCACTTTCAATGTGCGTCGATGATTAAGACTTGAAGATTTTTTTGGTCCAATAACGAGGGTGAGGAAGAAAGAGAGAGAGTGAGAGAGAGAGAGAACAGAAAAGTTGAGAATGGCAATTATATATACATATATAAATATATATATATATGTTTTAAACTAATGGTACGTTTAAGTTTAAAAAATACGATAATATATTTATGTAGTGAATGAAGAAGAGAATAAATATTATGTCGTGAAACTGGACGATAAAACGTTCCCAGAGAAATCATTAATCAACGTCGTCAAAGTTCATTTTTTCTTATATTTTTCCTCGGACTAGTAAAAATTCGTGAATTTTTTGTCACAACAATGGTCTCTTGTACGCCCACAGCTTTTCGTGATCGTAAATAGTGTGAATTTTTTCGTACATGTACTTGAAAAAGTAAAGCAAATTGTCGTACTCCCCGGAGTACGGTTTTGACACTTCTGAAGATTCTTCCAAATTTGCAGGATCTCTCAAAACGTAATCTTTCGTTGCACCAAATGCACTTTCGTGCAATTCCACCATGAACTGATGGATCGCCTCGATCGTTGCTAAGTACCAGCGTGGACTCTTTTTCTGGTGGCGCCAGAATTGAGATATTCTTGAGCGCAGAATCACACAGGGCAAATCTGTGGAAAAAGATTTTTTTCATTTTATTTGGGTGTCAACTTTGCCCAGGTTCTTGTTGACCCGAAGTCGACTTTAGGGAGTCAGCAGAAAAAGTTTTTTCTTGGAAACAATACAAAAATGTGCCACGGGCAATTTTTTAAATTATTTTATCAAATATTTCAAACCTCGAAGTCTCTGGTCCTTGTAAATCGCTTTAGTTTGATGCCAAGTGCTGTCGATGAATACGGCTCTGGTAATCGGCAATTTTTTGTCACTTTCCTTGCCACAGTATTGAATTTCTTTCCTATATTCTGGAGTGCAAAGTTCCTCAACGGTGGTTGCCGTGGCGCTAGGAAATATAAGAACAATCTGGGAGTCCTCGCCATTTATCAGGATTTTTTGCTACACTTTTTCATGTAAATATTGTAATTTGGAGTAAATTTTACTTACTCTCTCATTTTTTGAGAATTCTGGAAACTCGGGATACGTGTAAATTCTTACGTCGTCAGGAGCTAATATCGCCGCATGGATTGCTGTACTTTTGCCGTCTATTTCACGAGCGTGCTTGATTATGTCAATTTTTATCGGCAGCTTAAAAATATAGTGATAATTATAAATTTGAAGAAATAGAGAGGGATTTGAAAAGCTGAGAAGATTAAAAGAGAAAAACTGAAGGAGAGAAAAATTCGCACTGTTAGATATCCGAATTAAAAACAATAACATGGAACTGTCAAAAATACGTGAATTAGGTTATATTTTTCAATAGCAACTCACCTTCACTCGAGGAAAATATTTTCGATCGATGACAGGCGTGTAACAAGTGTAACAAAAGAATTTCCTTGATTTGTAACATTTCTCACAAATTTCGCGACCCTCGACACAGTCGAGGATTTTCGGGTCGTCGATTCGAAGATTTCGAAATGGTTCCCTATCAATGACTTTTTGTTTTTCTTGCAATGCGACAAGATCCTCCTGACTCGCAGCCATTCCAGCAACAATTCGTCACTTTTGATTTTATACAAATCGATCTCAATAACTATTATACCGATTAAACACAATTATAACCCTATTTTGAGAACCTTTCGTTCTCAAGTTCAATGGAAGAACGTTTTGCACAATGTCTTGGCTGTCAAATTCTTTCTAGATTATTCTTCTTCGTAGTCCGAAGAAGTTTCGAAAACAAAACCAAACTAATTATTTAGTAATCAAAAATAATGTGATGATCCAAGTTTACCTTTCTAAGGTAATCAAAATATTTTTATGAGGATCAAGGTGGCTTTTCATGTTGACGCTGGACCAACTGGGTTCAAGCGTCAAATCAGGTCACGTGACTTCCCCCTCCCCATTTTGACGCTAGTTTTTCATGGAGGGAGAAGACACGTGACTAGATTTGTCGCTTGATTTCATCGTCAGTATACAAAGACAATTTAAAAGTGCAAAACACGATTTTTTTTTCAAATTAGCGCAGCAGCATCGCCAGTCACGCTCAAAACTTGATTCTCTGGTTGAATTCCCAAAAATTGTCAAATAATCGGATAATGATTAATATTATAGTTCGTAGGAATGTAAAAACACTTTTTTTCTGAACGCTGTATTTTCGAAACTAAACGATCAAAATTCTTGACTTTTCAAACAAAAAAGAAAGAAATCTGAAATAAAGTTCGAGGGTTATCTCGTGAACAGTGAAAGAGCGCGCAATATGACGTATTAAAAATGTTTGTATTTTTGTATAATATACACGAACGAATGATACAAGTTTGTATATGCTTCGTAAACGTTGACAATGATTTTTAGTGCGAGTAACAGATTTTTTTTCTCGGAACATTCGTTGGTTCTTCACGCCGAATCGAACATACCAACGGCGAGTAAGAGATTTCTTCGAGAAAAATGAAGTGCCAAAATGGGCGAATTTTTCGTAGGAAATGATCGGAGCAGATAAGATTCAGCGGAAGTTTTGACGTCTGGATTGTGAGAGACATTCACGTCCTCCAAACTCATCTCATCCGCCAATTTCGTAAAGTCCCACAATTTTATGGAACAATCTAACGATGCTGGAATGAGAATAAAAATTAAATGACAAATACCATTTTTTCAAGATAATTTTTTGAAATTTTGCCTCAATCTCGCGTTATAATGTGTCAAAAATTCGAGAAGGTTTCACCGTCTGGTTATCGAGATATTCAATGTTTAAAATCGCAACTTTAACACGAAGTTTTATGGGAAGTTACGAAAAAACGACGATATTTGACAACGAATAACTCGATTTCTAAACAGTCAAACTTCCTCAAATTTGACCCACAGTCCAGTATGATTGTTAAGAAGATTCATACGAATTTTAAACAATCAAATTTGTGGAAATGGAAACAGAATTTGTAGATTGAAGATTAACGAATTTCTTACCAGAGACTAGAATATTGCCATCTCTACTGAACGAGAGACAATGAACGGTGCTCTCGTGACTGGACAATGCAGCGACGAGATGTCCATGTGCCAAATCCCAAACGAGAACACGATTGTCAGCACCAGCTGATGCGAGAAAACGTCCTTCGACGGAGAACGCCAATGAGTAAATCGGCGCCTTGTGACCAGTCATCAATCGCACTTGATTTCCAGTTACGCAGTCCCATAATCTTACTGTCATGTCACTCGAACCGGAAGCAATGTAGTTTGAATTGGGATGAAACTGTACGACCTGTAAAATGAGTTAAAAAAGAAGCAAACTAGAAATATTCATGTTTCGTAAAAACTGAAAACCTTCCAAGAATATGAGAAAATTCACTCCTGGAAATTCTTCTACTAAAAATTCATTGCAAGAAACATGAGAAAAAAATGATAAATCTTACATCGACGTCTGAATAATGTCCGGCAAATATTCTCAGCGGTTGATGAGAATCTGTTACCCAGAGTCTCGCTGTTTTGTCGTGTGAACCCGTTGCGAAATAATAACCGTGTGGTGAAAATCTTACCGACCAAACGGGATACAAATGACCTTTGTAACAAACTACGCACGTCCACGTGTGAAGGGACCATAATCGAACTGAAAATTATGCCATGATCGTCAATATTCTTTTTAAAATTAGTGTTTATTCTTATTACGAATGAGTTTGTCACTCACGTGTTGTATCTTCCGAGGAAGAAAGTAACAAATTTCTGTCCGGGCTGAACGACAGACTGTAAATGGGTCCGTTGTGACCGTACAAAGTTCGAGACGTTTCTGCCGTTCGGTCGTCCATCATTCTGACCAATACATCGTCTAAATAATAATTATATTTTTTATAAATCCATCATTTCATTGACTAGAATCTTTTAATGTTTTACAATTATCGGATGAAAAATATTGCAACCTTTTACTTAATGTTCTTTCTTAATTTCTTAATTTACGAATTTCTTAAAAAATATTGAAAAATCTCACCAGCTTCCCTGTCGATGTCTTGCAACTGTTCTCCCGTTTTCATGAGTCTCAATTTTTGTGGTACCAAGCTCCAAACTTTTAAGGTAGAATCAGCGAAACCGACAGCTAACAAACTGGAATCTTCTGCGACTTCTGAGGCAGTAACTCTGCAATTTTTTTCATTAACGTTAACCATTTATTTTATTTTTTTCAATGAAATTATGCAATTTAAATTCATACAGTCTTCAAGTTTCGACTCACGTGTGTGCGGAATTGAGCAGAGTGTAGAAACAAATTGACGGAAGTACATCAGGACCCACAACCACTCTTTTTGACGCCTCTCGCAAAGCTTTTACTTTCTCCAACTTGTCAGCGTCTTTCCTGTGTTTATTCAAAATAAAATGAGCATTAAAAAGATATTGACATTTTCCTCTGATAAAAGGAGAACAACGTGACACTTTTATTTTTCTCGAAAGCTCAACTATTTCGGGGAATTTTTGTCAAGTGCTTTTTTTTCTAATTTAATTTCGTGTAATATTTTTTTGATTTACGTAAGAAACGAAGAAATACTAACAAATTTGGTAGCGGCATTCTACCGACGGGAGGCGCATTGGGATCCGATTTCGTTTTTTTCGAAAACAACGGATCTTTTTTGGCTTTTTTCTTTTTTGGTTTGTCGCCGCCTTCTCCACCGCCCGTATCATCTTCTTCTTCCTCCGCTGGTGCGACGCACTGAATGTCCGGTTCTTTGAGTAATCCGTAATAAACTTTAGTCTTGTTGTCTGAAATAGAAATATTGAAATATTGAAATTCATCGGATTTAGAACGAACGATTTTTTTGTTTCATAGATTCTTACCTTGCCTAGTCGCTTCTCCTACCGTTGCTCCCGAAGTTGCTTCAATTTGTTGCTTATTTCTTGCCACTCCTTCGTACATGTCAAAATACAAATGTTCTTGTATTATGTTCAACAAAACACTGTGTTTCTTTTCTTGCAAGTGTCGCTTCAGTATCGACAACGTGTCTCTTGATATTCTTATTATAAACTGGTTGGATCTGCAAACGAAATTTTATTTTATTGATTGATCGTGTTTTAAACACGATTTTAAAGGGAGAACATGAAATAAAGGAAGAAAATCTTGAATATTCAATAAATATTCGCCAAAATTGACCAATTCCTGTGAAAGACATTTTTTGGGTTTTTGTCTTCAATGATTCTTTATCCAAACTGATCATTTACGCAATTTTTAACGTTATTGTTATTCTGAATGATATGCAGAATAACTTTTTGAATGGAATTCAATTTTTAGATTTTTTTAGTTCAGTAGGAAGTGAAATGATTTTTTGTTACTGTACTTGAATGTATCGGTGAGCTCGTTGCCTGCCATTTGTTCACGCGTTGTGACGTTGGACAATCGTTTCAAATCGCCCTGACAATATTGTTCCAAATTGCCACTGAATTTCTCAACTAGCTGGGCTGCCTCTTTCGAATGATTGTTATACACCAATTCCAGGTACATGTGGACCAAAACTGGGTAAAGTATCGTTCCCAATTCGTGCTAAAGTTACAAATTGACAAATTCAATTGACAACATATAAATATTGCTCAGGAGCTTGATAAATACATTAAATCATGGTTTTGCGAACTTTTCTTCTTCACGGCCAATCGGCTTGACCGTTCAATAAAACTGTGTGATTGAACAAAAAAAAAATGACACGAGTCAAGTTTCTTTCATTGAACTGTCAAAAAAAATGAAAAAAAATTGAATAACAAATTTTTGGGGCTGTAAGTCTCTGTGTCTAGATGAAAAATAATGAAAATGTGGAAACTAAAGACAGTAATGGAAAAATTAAAGTTTAACTGTGTTTGAATACGGCAAACTTTGAAATAATGAAAAAAAATGGTAGAGCGAACCTTGTAAATATCCAGCGAACTCTCGACGAATTTTTTAAGTTCACTATAAGCTTTTTCGTAAAGAGCTGGATCTCCTTCGCTCTTATAAGCGGAAAGAACGCTGCTAACTTCAGAATCCGTCTGAGCATTTTCGTCGATGGGAACGTCAACCAAGTTGGCTTCCTTTCTAAATATTTCCTCGGTGCCCTATGAGCGAATTTGTGTTAAAATTATTTTTTAGTTTTTCCCACACCTTCGGATCACTGTTTTTTATTTATTCACTTTTTATCAATACACATTTAGTTTGCGGGAAACTTTTATTTTGAGGTTATGAAGCGATTTATCATTAAAACTCGAGGCAAACCTACCTTGAAATTATATTTACGCAATAATTGCAACACTGCCAACATTGTACTTTTATCAGCCTCCATGATTACGGCTTATCGTGTCACTAAATTAGCTAAATTAAATAAATTATAAGAATCTGACAAATGCCCGCGCACTGCGATGCGACAAGAAGCTTTGTTATTTCGGTTCGGGATTGATAAAAAAAAAACACAGAATAATCACGGAATTCAGATGAAACTAATGTATCGACGGAGATGTCTTTCCTAAACGGCGCCATGGCGCTGCACGCTCCCCGGACCATATATCGTTGTAGGATTTCTTACCATCGGTCGGTACAGTCGCGTACTGTTTTCCATACACAAACACATACACGTGTGCACTACATTAGTGTTTGAATTTTGGAGCGGCCACGTGATCGCACATGCGGCTTCGAACCAAAAGTTTGACGTGATAACATTTGTAATATATAAAAATTATAATTAAATAATTCATCAAATATGGCTGTAAGTATTTTTACTTATTTCCCTTCGAGATTTGGTAATTCAAACGCGTAATGGCAGATGTTCGAAATTTCGAAATAAACATAACCTTAGTTTCTGTTTACGAAAAAATTTCAGTGCTTCGATTGAATCTGTTCAATCTTATAGAATTTTTTTTCATAATTAACAAATTATCAGTGGCATAGGAATTACGAGACACTGGAATATTAATATTCGACTCACAATTACCGTATTTTTTTACCGTTCCTTATAAAACGTTATTTATCGTGATTTTTTCAATGTTCCTTATTCATTGCACCTTTTAATCTAATTTATTGCAGAAAAAGAAACAATCGAAAATCAGCAAAGTAAAGAGAAACAATCAAACAAAGACTAAACTCGCTAAGCAAGGTAAATTGAAAACCAAAAGACATGGAAAGCAGAAGAAACAAGTACAGAAACCAGCGCCTAAGCCTGAGGAACCCGTGGAGGAAGAAGAGAGCGATCATGGGGAAGATATGATGGGAATGGTGGAAAAAGACGATTTGGAATTCTTGAAGAACGCTATTACGAACAAATCTTACAATTTATTGAAAAAAATAAGATTGGACGAGTAAGAATTTCATTACGTTACTGTATTTATAATAATAATAATATTTATATTTACTAATTTCACTGATTAAATTTGGTTCGCAATACTTTTACATTATTCTCATTTTTCGATATATTTGTTTTGGAAAAATCGCCATAAAATCCAAGAATCCAGAATTTAACTGGAAATATGTCCTCTTTTTTCTGCACAGACCCCAACCAGCGAAAGCACGAAAGAACAAAAGGAAAAATGACGAATCAGGAATAGAGGATAAATACGAAGAAGATGTTATGAAAGAAAATGACGGAGCTGGTCCCAAAAAACTTCGTCTCCTTTTGCCAGTAAAGAGGAAGGACGGTGTCATCGAAAACAGAGTCTTGGAGGAGGAGATAAAAGAAGAAGAGGAGGAGGAGGAGGAGGAAGAAGAGCCTGAGAAAAATGGAGAAGATGAAGAATTGGAGAACAGCGACACAGAAGTTATCTCGGAATTAACTTCAGAGGTAAATTTGAAAAACAGTTAAAATTACATAAGAAATTTCTCGTTATTCAAAAATGTTCCATTTTCTTTGATTAGGTAAAAAAAGAGGAGCCTGAATCAGCTCCAATATCGACAGCTGAACTGTTGGCCTGCAGAGAAGAAATATTGAAATCGAGACGTTTCAAAATAGGGCTTTTGTCGAGTAGTTTGCTCGAGAATCCAGAAATGAAATCTGGAAACTTGAAAATACTATTGGAACTAATGGACGAATCAAATCCGGAAGTTTATATAACTGTGAGAAAACTCGCGACTGTCTCGCTACTCGAAGTCTTCAAAGATCTTCTGCCGTCGTACAGCATTTCGCAGGTCCAGCCGGAAGGAGTTAAATGTGTGTAGCAATTTTTTTAAACCTTCAATTCCCGACGATTCGATAGTCACACGATACTTATTGATTTTCAGTCAAAAAAGAAACGTTCAAACTACAAAACTACGAAGCTGTTCTGCTGAGAAGTTACAAACAGTATCTTCAAAGATTGGAAAAAATGGGCGGTAAATTGAGGAAGAAAAAAGGCGACACTCGAATCATTGGCGAACGGGAAATTATTCTTGGAGAACTCGCCGTCAATTGCATGTGCGACCTTCTTCTTACTCATCCGTATTTTAATTTTTCTGTTAACGTGGCTAACTTTTTGCTACCACTTTTGGACAACAAAAGACCCAACATTAGAGAAACAATCGCCAAGTGTTTTATGCAGATTTTCAAAGAAGACAAACGAGGTCAATTGTCGTTGAACGTGAGTTAATAATTTTTCTTCATTTCCGAACAACAAAATATTTCGTGATCAACGAAATAATTGTAAACTCTCACATTTACAACTGAATTAATAGTAAACCAAAATTTTGATATAAACATTGTTTGAACTTTTGATGGAATGAGAATAATAATCGTTGGTGGAAAATTGTTAAATATTTGATGAAATTTCAGATCGTTCGTCGTATAAATCAGTACGTAAAGAGTCGCGGTCACACGGTGCACGTCGAGGTGCTGTCGGTACTTTTGGCACTTCGTATCAAAGACGTCGATCTTGACAAGGAACGAGACGAGGAAGCGAAACAGAAGAAACTCATGAGCCACAAGCAAAGAATTCTTGCCTTGAGCAAACGAGAACGAAAGAAAAGCAAAAAATTGGAGGCGATCGAGCAAGAAATGTTGGAAACTAAAGCCGAAGAGAACAAGGAAACTAAACAGAAAGTTCTCACTGAAATAACGAGCATCGTTTTCACCATATATTTTCGAATTCTCAAACAAGCCCCAAACAGCAAAGTATTGTCAATCTGCCTCGAAGGATTGGCCAAATTTGCGCATTGCATTAATCTTGAGTTTTATCAAGATTTGGTTAATGTTATTAACGGTTTAATGCAGCATGGAAATTTGGGATATCGGGAACAATTGCATTGCATACAAACCGTTTTTACCATATTATCGGGACAAGGATCAGCATTGAACATCGATCCTTACAGGTAGGACTTGAAGTTTTCTTTTTATCCCTTTAAGTTAAAGAAATTTGAATTTGAATTTTTCAATAATTCATTAATTTATTTCTTTGTTTACGGGCGTTTATTTTTTTACATTTACATTGCAATCAAAGTACAAAAATGAAAATAAGAACAGAGTTTGAAAAAAGAAAAAAAACAAGTAAAAAAAAGAATAAAAATAAAACTAAAAACGATTTTAACAAATTTTTTCCAGACTAATTATGGCAATGAATAAAAATGTAAATAAACTGTTCCTCTTTCTTTCAGATTCTATTCCCATCTTTATAAAAACCTGTTAACGGTTAACGCGGGAAAGAATCACGCAGATGCGGAAATAATAATTCGCACCCTCGTCGAGGTTCTCATCCACAGGCGAAAGCGAGTAACACAAAATCGTATGATCGCTTTTATCAAAAGAATTGCTACGGTAGCGTTGCAATTACAGCACAACGGGTCCCTCGCCATTCTTGGGGTCATTAAAACGGTTATGCAACTTGGAAAAAGTGCTGATATTCTTCTCGACACGGATATGAATACCGGCGACGGTTTTTATCAACCGGAGCTCGAAGAACCGGAGTACTGCAACGCACATTGTTCCGCTTTGTGGGAAATTGTTGCTCTGCAGGTAAATCATTCGAAAAAGTATTTCAAATCGAAAAACAGAAATGAAAAAATCAAATTTTCTGAATTAACACGGATCAATCGTGACTAGAGTATGTTTTTTTGTTTTTTCTTTTAATTACAGAGGCATTATCACAGTGTCGTCCAAAAAGTAGCAAAAAATATAGCGTGGGGAGTCCCCATAAGCGGAGAAGGAAGTTTGCCATCGGAAATAGCAAAAATGTAGGTCATTTTTTGAAATTATACGATTACATTTTCGTCAAGGAAAAAAAAAATCATTTTCATGCTTTTTCATTTTTTCTCAGCCCTCCGGAAGAACTTTATCACGAATACGACCCAACGGGAGTCGTATTCAAACCAGCTGTGCCAGTTCCCAAGAAAGCAGCATTGAAAAAAAATTCTGGACCTCACGAATTTGCGAGAGCATCGTTGGAGACGATTCTCGAAGAGATTAAAACGGAGCCGATCTTTCCCAACGGATATATCGACTTTTATCAAGCTATTCACATCAATTGATTCAATATTTTTTCCATGTACAAGATTACTATTAAAAAGTATAAAAAACAATTGAAAATGTTCGGCATTTTGGGTGAATTTTAAGTTTCATTGTAAGATTTCAAATTTGACACCTTTTCCCGCCTTAAACTTTCGGATTTCCATTGGCTCGTAATCGCAGGGAAATCTACTAATCGGAATTTTTTTACGGCATGCAAAAATAAACAACTAATTAAAATTCAAATGGGCAAAAAATCTGTGGACTTTGGCCATTTATTGTTCGAAAAAATAACTCGGAAGAAGGTGGAATTGTCGAAAACTGTTGGGGAAATAATTTTTTTATTATTTTTTCGTGTTTAACCTTCATCTTTAGACGGACGGCATGTGGCAAAAAATAGCATTCTGGAGTAGTTTGACGGACTATCTAGAGTTTTTTTTAGCGAAATTTTGGGAAACTGATATGGTGACATTTGCTACGCTGCAGTTAGTAACTCTGTAAATCGCACACATTTAGCAAAAATCCCCATCCACCACCACATAGCGCTGCACTGTCCGAGAAGGGGTGAAAAGTGAATATTCGCAGCGCTGCTTTGTTTTTTCCACGAGAATCGCAACAAACAAGAGAAAACAGTGAACGTGCGTTTTGAAGTAAGAAAATCGCGGAAAAACGGCAATAAATATAAATCGAAGTTTGTTGTAAACGGATGGTGAGAGAATCAAGAGAAATAGGTGAAACAGTGTGGGAATGAAATAATAATAGTGTGTACCGTTGGGGAGAAAAAAAGTTGCGTCGCGAAATCGTTGCAACGTCGCGTAAGCTTTCTCGGCGTGATAGCAAAGATAAAAGTCGGTAGGCGCGTGTGTATGCGCGCGTGTCTGTGTTGTGTGAAGCACCGTCCCAAAAAAATTGACGGACCCCCTCCCCCCTGCCACCTCCCTACCTCGGCCAAAATGCCAATGATCAATTGCTCGTTTATCGTTGAGAAAAATTGCATAAACGCTCGTTACCTTCGTTGACTTGGTGAGTCTCTCGGTGACGTAAAACTTTCAAGTTTCTCGTGCTCGTAAGTTGCCCTATTTTTTAATACTAAAACACACAAAAAGACAACAAAACCAAGCAAATGAGGTTATAAATTTTCTCGGAACCGAGAAAACCGCGAACGATCTTCGATATCTCGTCATTTTACAAATCCTCAACAATTGTCACGGTCAACAACGTCTTTAAATCTTTCCGGACTAAAAAATCTGAGAAAAAATAAATAAACGAATAATCTTTCAACGACTTGGAACAAATCACAAACGACGTATGGCCAAAATAAATACCCTAGATGGTAGAGCCTAAGAAGATCGACCTGTACAGGGCTAGACGAAGGGGCAAAACGAGAGGCAACGAGCCTTGCGCCCTCAAGAATTTTCAAACGTCGCAACCACGGCTTTCACAGAGATGGTTGGACTGGCGGGCGGGGGAGGTCATCTTTATCCCTCGCCCCCAATGCAGCCGAACACAGAGCGTAAATATATCTGAAATTGCAAAAAAATAAATAAATAATCAAAATTAGCGCTGATCTCGATCTTTTTCATATTTTTAAACACTTTTTTCAGTGAGAGAAATGACGGGAATCACACCCAGCGCTCCTACAAGCGCCGACGCTTGCCTCAGCATAGTACATTCTCTCATGTGCCATCGTCAGGGAGGCGAGAACGAATGTTTTAGCAAACGTGCCATTGAATCTCTGGTCAAAAAGCTCAAAGTTAGTACCAACTCGCAATAATCAATTTTCTTGTCGTTCGAGGATCTTTGATCGTTTCTCATGCGTTCGATAAACTCCAAGTTTAATTGTTCCAATTTTTTGTTTGAAAAAAAAACAAAAACAATATTTTTTATCACAGGAAAAGAGAGACGAGCTCGACAGTCTGATAACCGCAATAACAACAAACGGTGCGCATCCAAGTAAATGCGTAACGATACAAAGGACCCTAGACGGAAGATTGCAAGTAGCTGGTAGAAAAGGTTTTCCGCACGTGATATACGCTCGAATATGGAGATGGCCGGATCTTCACAAAAACGAGCTGAAGCACGTGAAATACTGCCAATTCGCGTTCGATCTCAAATGCGACTCTGTATGCGTCAATCCTTATCATTATGAAAGAGTCGTGTCGCCAGGAATAGGTATATTGAGTAATTAAATACGAAAGAAAAGAAGAAAAAAAACGATTGTTGCTCAAGCTGTGCGCTAATTAAGCAGGTTTCATTAGTTTCAACAACATTTTGCTCCAGTTGCATTTTTTAAATGAATTTCTTAATTTTGTACATGAATTTTTTGCATGTTTATTAAAAAGCTTTTCGTGCGGCTTATCGCCATTGTGTCTAGGGCCAAAAAACAATCGATTACATTGAATTATCGTGAAAAGTAACGTGTGAGCGCTTCTTGATTTAATTTCTTATGATTTAATCGATTATTATTTGAATTTTCTTATTTTTTTATCACTGTTGCATTGGTGTATGACGAAATGGGGTTGGTTTCCCCCGCACAGACCCGTTTTTTACAGACTTATCCGGACTCACTTTACAATCTGGAGTCGGTGTCGGTCCCGGGGGAAGATTAGTCAAGGACGAATACACGGTCGGCGGCGGCGGCGCAGGAGGCGGAAGCTCCGCTGCCGGGGTCGGTGTCTCTTCCGGCATGGACGTCGATGGCGAAATGAATCAGACGATACAACACCATCCACCACCTCAACAACCTCCACCCAACAATCAACAACAACCTCAACAAACTTTCATACCCGGTTTACCCCCTTCTAACTCGAGTAAGTTTCCTCCCTTCGTCAATCACTTTAACAAGAGTTTCGCGAGTCACCGTTTAAACGTATATTCGTTTTTGCATTATCGTCGTTTTTCCATTATTTGTCTTAGTTCGTAACGTTTGCATGTACAGGCAGACATTTTTCGCGGAATTCACAATCAAATGTGAAAGAATTCAACGTCAGCTGCTCGAGCTGGAGTTTTAAATGTTGGAAAGCACAGATTTTTCGATTCTTTCTTAAGATCCCCACAATTTTTCATTCAAAATGTAGACTTGAAGTTGTACACATTTTTTTAGTCACTTTGAAGAGTCAAAAGAAATAATGTTATCGATTTTGTAAATTAGAAAATCGAAGAACATAAAAGAACTTTCATTTTTCTTGAAGTTCTTTGATATTTCGAGAAAAAAAAAGTTCCAACTCAATTTTGTCGGAAAAAAATTGATTGAAGAACCGAACTTTTTTTGCTTTTCAACGATTAAGACTTTCATCAGACATTTCAGCGTTTGGAGAAATACAAAGACAATTATAACGACAAATGCAGAGAATCTTTACGTTTAATAAATGTTAGAAAATTAATGTAGATTTTGGGCAGTTTTTTTTCTGTTTGAGTGGCTTAAATGTCGTACGATGGTTTTCTTTTTCAAATGGCAATTTTTATTCATGTTCGATGAACTCTGAAAGGTTGAAAAAGAAAAAATCTTTCTCTATGATTAAATCTTCGACGCTGCGCTCTTCATGTCGAGTTATTGTTTTGTTTATTTTGCTACTTTTTCGTTTGCCTTTATTATCGTTATATTTTGCACAGCTAGTGGTGAGAGTATGTTTGGAGGTAGCGGAGGCGGTAACGCTGTTAATCCGCACACCAAACTTGAGGACAATAATTGTCCGCGGCAGACATGGATTCCAACTCCTCATCATTCGACGTCTCGTAATATGCATCATCGTACGTATTAAAAAAAAGAAAAAACAGTCGCTTATTTGTGTTATTATTCCTGTAATTATGTGTTCGTGCCTCTGGTTAAAATGATTTTATTTGTTAGTTATTCATCCCGGAATTTCTTGGACGAATCATCGATTCTGCATGTCGACTGAATCTCTTTAAAGTTCTCATTTGTTTCTATTGTTATCGGTTTTTTTAATTCATTCAAAATTACGTAATAAACGTTAAGAAAACTTAATACGAAGTAATAAAAATCAGTAAATAAAAATATCGAAGTTCCCAAGAATGAAGTTTAAACAGAATTGCCCTCGATAAACTCTCTCGAAAGCCCCGAACGAAGCCACATTTTTTTTTTACCCTCATTTTTCAATTCTGTTTTCATAATGTAACAAAAAACAATCGATTTATTTGACAGCTGTCGTTCATCCCATGAGCCATGCAGTAGGCAATCAGCAACAAACTTTAACCGCGTCAGGAAGCAGCGGCACCGGCGGAGGTCAATTACTCAGTCCGACTCAGGGACAAACGACCGAAACGTTTTACGGGACGACGACACCGCCTCAGGATCTCAATCAACCGGCCACGAGTGTCGAGGCACTCGCAGCTTCTCTCGGTGGCACGCAAAGCTCACCCGTCTCACCAGTTCATCTTCATCATCAAAATGGCTTTGCCGTTGCCACTGCGACCAATCCTTACAACACCGGTGCTCCCCAATGGACTGGGGCTAATACTCTCACTTATACACAGAGCATGCAACCACCTGATCATCGTCATCTTCGAGCAACTTCCTACTGTAAGTTTCGAGACGTTTTAACCCGGAATTAAAGTGTGGATTTTTCAAGAACATGAAAAGTACTCGAACTTGAACCAAATTTATAATATTTCGAGCTGGAAATCCTTTTTTCATAAACACAGATTGCAAAAAATGGAAAAAAACCATTGAACGGAAGTTAAATTCATTTTCGTAGCATAAATTTGTCCTGGAAATGAAAATTTGCAGCCTGAATTCCAATAATTCAATTCAATATGAATTTGAATTGAATTGAATGAATTTAAATGACGTTTAACGTGGTGTAAAATGTTCGTATTTCATATTTTGTCGTTTTTATGGTATTTTTATTGGATTTGTTCTCTTACATTCGTCCGAGAAACGAATGTTTTGCAACTTTAGGAATAAAATAAAAATAAGGACTTGACGATGATTAATGAAAATTATAGGGGGTGGCCATGGTGGCGAAGTAGGTGGCAGTATAGGGGGTTTGTTGTCGACTCAACCACCGCCCGAGTACTGGTGTTCGGTCGGTTACTTCGAGCTGGATACACAAGTTGGCGAAACGTTTAAAGTTAGCAGCGGATGTCCGACCGTTACGGTCGATGGTTACGTAGACCCAAGCGGTGGTAATCGTTTTTGCCTGGGTGCTTTGAGTAACGTTCATCGTACGGAACAGAGTGAAAAAGCACGTCTCCACATAGGTAATAAGATAATTTTTATTGTTTAAAACCATTTCGTCATTTTTCATATGAATTTTTCGACTTTTTCCAAATATTTATGGATATTTCTTCATCCTAGCAATCCTTTTTTCGAAAATTCGGAACTTCGATACTATCAGTGATTAATAAATAAATAAATAATATTTTTTATCGCAGGTAAAGGAGTAGTTCTTGATTTACGAGGCGAAGGCGACGTTTGGCTCCGATGTCAAAGCGACCACAGCGTGTTTGTTCAATCGTATTACCTCGATAGAGAAGCTGGACGAGCACCCGGCGATGCTGTTCACAAAATTTATCCAGCGGCCTACATTAAAGTTTACGATCTCAGGCAATGCCACAAACAAATGAGAGGCCAGGCGGCGACGGCACAAGCGGCAGCAGCTGCTCAAGCAGCCGCGGTTGCAGGACATTTGACTCATGGCGCACCAATAACAAAGAGTAAGTTGGTTCCTGAACATTTTGCCATTCACTGAAAAGGGTTTTCTTAGAAAAGAGTAAAACTGGTGAAAAATTTGTTTCGTAGACAAAAAAAAAGGTCTGTTTTCCATTTTCTGCGAGTGTTTAATCTAATGAAACGTTTTTTATTGTCTGAAAGGTCTCAGCGCAGCGGCTGGGATCGGCGTCGACGATCTTCGTCGTTTGTGTATATTACGCTTGAGTTTCGTGAAAGGCTGGGGTCCGGATTATCCGAGGCAAAGTATAAAAGAAACACCGTGTTGGATCGAGGTGAGAAAATATCTTGAACTCCAAAGATTTTTTCTAGTAGACATTCTAAAATGATAAATTTCTAGTAAATTTGAATTTTTCAACAATTTTCAAACGAATCTCTTAATTCAGGTCCATTTGCACCGAGCGCTTCAGCTTCTCGACGAAGTTTTGCACACAATGCCGATCGATGGGCCGCGTGGAATCGAATAGGAATAAGAGGATTCGACCGTTTGGCTCGAAACTTGAAAATAGAAAGAAAAAAAAAACACATAAAACTCAGCGATCCGGCGGATCAGGTATGACGAATGAAAATTTTCGATACTCGATCGAACGAGCGTAATCGCGGAGGACATTGAAGAAAAAAAGGAAAAAAAAACGATATGTTCGTAAAAAAAAAAAAAAATGTTGGGCGAATGACGAAAATTTTTGTTCGACGCCCGATCGAACGAGAATTTATATATTTTACACGTAACATAAACGACGTAGCGCGAATTACGTGTGGCGCCATGGCCTTGCTCTTACAAGACGAACGTACAAAAAGTTTAAAAAAAAAAAAAGAAAAAAAACCCAAATTCCGTGGTCTCGTATAATGAGAAATCGAAAAGAATAATAATTCTTATTTTTTATTCTCGTGCAAAATTATTTTTAAGAATCGAAGAATTTTGAATGAATATGAAAGAATGAAAGTTTGGATCAGGCGAGATTATATTTTATTAGACAGCAATGGAAAAAAGGCAATCTCGAATAATAAAAACAAAAAAGGGGGGGGGGGGGGGTGTTGAATAAAAAAATCTCTGAATAGATGATATGGCAGCGAAAAAATGGCAGCAACGACAAAAATGCTGGTACGAAAGATTATTTGTTGAAAAAAGGTTGAGCGCCGAGCTTTCGTGAATCACTGATATCGGCGATAATCCGCGTTTCATTCTGAGATTACATTTGTAAAATAGCTTTAACGACATAAAGAAAACATATGCATATGTATATAAATAATATGCGCCGTACGTTAATATTAATGCGAATTTTAAGCTCAATAATAATAATAACAATAAAAGAACGAGAAAAACCGATTCCGCCATGACCGGGCAAAGGGAAGAGATAAGAAAAACCGAATTCAGTGGCACGTGTAAATATACGATTAACCGTTAACATTGTATGTCGATCAGTGTGTCGATAATAATGAATAATGAAAAAAAATCGGTACTAAAAATCGGCGATCTTCGCATCGCGATAAAAACTGCTAGTAGACAAGCCCTAAATGTGTAATACATTATATAATAGTTTGCAACCAAAAAGTAACGATACTTTTAGGTCTTGGTTGACATTCTCATTCTTGTTGGTTTTATTTTTTTATTTCGTCCGTTCATTCGACCATTTTTTTTGTTTTTTTTTTTTTTTAGAACATTGTATTAATTATCTTAATTATTATTATCCGTTGTTGTCGTTGGAGGCAAGCCAAAGTGCGGTGACGAGAAAAAGGCGTCATTTTCACATACAACGCAATTTTTTTTTGTTTTTTTTTTTGTTTTTTTTTTTTAACGCTACTAACTTCCTTCCAACGAACAATTTATTTTATTACATGTACCTATTAATATTTACTGTTTACCTGCCGTCTTATTATTATTATTATTATTATTATTATTATTATTATTATTATTATTATTATTATTATTATTATTATT
>JACEOJ010000075.1:306738-525297 GCA_013761285.1 Campoletis sonorensis
TTATTATTATTATTATTATTATTATTATTATTATTATTATTATTATTGTCATTATCGCTATTACGTATTCGTACAAAATATTCTTATACTTACGATATTTGATATCTAATTATCGGGTAGAGCGAAAGAGTTGACCAAATTTTACACCCACAACACATTAACACAGATATTTACGTACCGATATTAATTATTGTTAAAGACAAAAAAAAATGGAGTTGGTGGGGAAGAGGGTGGGGTGGGGGGGATATAACATCGGTCGACATTATTTGTGGTAGATGAGAATCGTTTTTATCGCTTGTTTTTTCTTTTTTTAATCGTTTTAATGTGAATTTATTATAATAATATTACGAAATTTTTTGCTGTGTTGTCAGGGAGTAGAGATTATACCGTAGCTGTTTTTTTTTCTTCTCGTTTCTCTCTCTTAATAATAATTATTATGATTAATATTATTAAAAATATATATATGTTCGAGGTGGATTTTTTTTTTTTTTTTTTTTTGAGATTTAGGTGACATTGCCGTTAGACGCTTACACGCGATATACGATTTTGATACGTACTTTGAATATAAAATATTATGGATATTAATATACATATTAATATGTGTATTTATGTCTATGAATATGAAGAATTTTTAAATGAATTTTTGATTCTTTGATACGCGTAATGAATGAGGAATGGAGAATGAAAAAATTATGTTGCCATTATAAACATCTTGAAAATATAGATCGAGGGGGGGGGGGGAGGGGGCATAAAATATATAATTAATCGAGATAGTAATTCTGAATACTCTTTGGTGAAAAGTTTGCGAATAATGTTAATTATGTACGAATTGCACGTGTCGGATACCCACCAGCCAACATATATTTAATATAAATATGTGTGTATAAATAACAGTAAAGAAAACAAAAGAAAACAAAAGAAAAAGAAAAAAAACGAGGGAAAAGATAAAACGGATGTGCCATCTCTTTCATACTTAAATGTACACCGAAATATCAGGAAATTAGAATGTCTAGAATTTTTCTACGAGGACTTGTATTTTTTATCAGGCTCATGAACTGTCGAAGGCCGAATTATGGATTTAATGAAACTTGAGAGCAATGCTCGAATTTACAACAACAACAACAACAACAAGAAATAATAAGAAAAAATAGAGTTATACATCGTAACACATTATAAATAGTTTTAAACATGAAAGAACAAAACCGAACATTTAGATTTAAATCACTGTTCGAGTGCACCACGCATTTGTATGCCTATTTCATAAGTAGTTATATTAGACGTTGTTACTATATTAATGCAAAAAAAAAACAAAGAAACAAACAAAAGTTGTAGCACTTGGCGATAAGGATGAGATCCAGAAAGAAAGAGAGAGAGAGAGAGAGAGACGCACATTTATTAAAATTTGTTAAATAAACTTTGCGTTATTGAGAGATTAATTGAGGCCTGTTCAAAATATCGCAATGGAGCTTAAAAAATCTCGGTATCCAATACTTGTGATCGAGACGACAGAAAAAACCCTCCGACTAAACGCCCATTATCTTATAGTCCAGAAATGAAACAAATGACAAAATGATATATCATTGTGCAATAGTTTTTACCAATTTCTCAAACTAATGAGATAAATCAAGAAAAAATAATAATACGAATACGAAGAAATACAATAGCCCAAAGTTAACGCAAATTGATACGCGAATCGTGCTGTAAACTGGACTGAAAATAACAAATCTGATACCACAAGAAAATAATCGATTTTATCCCATTATTCAGTTTTTGCTATCAATACGCACTGGTACGATCGAGTTGTAAATGAAGGAAAAAAAAAAACGATTTTTTTTTATAAACTTTTATATTTTTATGGATTTGGTAAAACATTTTTTGAACAGCCCATTGCTTGTTCTGTTAAACTCGTCAATTTCTAAAGACGAATGATTTTTATAAAATTTTATCCTCTTAGCTCGCGAATTTTTTATGGATTCAATTGTTTGTCGAATAATCGATCGGTTTACTCATTCGACTATTCTTTTTACATCGTAAAAAAAAAAATCATGGAAATTCCTTTTAAACGTTCGTCTTTTTAGCGAAATTTTTTATTATTTAGAATTCATTTTGCTAGTGCGTCATTTTATAGCGAGAAATTAGCAATATCCAATTGATCAGTGATCTCAAATTTCCATTATTTCGAATATATTATTTACCAGCTGAACGTTGTTGATATAAAATAGCAATTGAAAAACAAAAATGTCAATATTTTTTCCACCACAACTGTAGTTTCTTATTAAACAAATTGAAAACACGTATTCGGTGGATCTCTGTCTTTTTACACGAAGGATTTACACATTGCCTTTACCAATGCATCTGCCAATCAATAGCTTACTTGATGGTTAATTCAATACGGCGGAACCTTTGTTATTTCAATTATTTTATGGAACTAATTTCGTTAATGTTTACCGTAAAGACGTAAAATCTATTAAAAAAGTGTTTAAAAAGTTTTGACAAAAGTCTAAGCTTCCGGAAATTTGATTTTCTTTTGCATTTGGATCGAAATAAAAAATGAAATATTGTAATTGACAGTCCAACTTCCACACGAATTTGTAGCAACGTCAAAATCATATTGTCGAGTAAGACGTTTTTTTTTACTTCACACTCTTTCGAAGGTTCCGTCGTAAATCGTCGAACCTGAGACTCGAAGACTTGTTTCCGGACGCTAGGATAATGAAAAGCTACACCTAATCTCGCAAACAAACAAACAAACAAACAAAACCGACGAGGTAACAGAGA
Organism: Campoletis sonorensis; assembly: GCA_013761285.1. Lineage (NCBI taxonomy): Eukaryota > Metazoa > Arthropoda > Insecta > Hymenoptera > Ichneumonidae > Campoletis > Campoletis sonorensis. Next base: position 309,517 of record JACEOJ010000075.1, read on the forward strand.
GAAAAAGAAGTTACAGCGGATATAATCTTGAATAGGGTTGTGCGAACAGTTAACATTATTAATAAAAAGAGTGACAAGTTAAACTGTAAATTAATATATAAAACTTACGAAGAACCCATTCGCATCGTTTCCACAATTATATTATCCCAATTGAAGGAAAAAAATAAGGATATAAAAAATGAAAAAAAGAAAAAAGCAAGGACAAAAGTATACTCTGGACCGAACCATTTTGTAGAATCTGCTCTCCATATGATAAGCGCGTTGATATTTATATTTGCGTAAAGTGAGAAAAATGTATGTCACCGCCGACTATGCCAAAGATTATTCGACGATGTAATATTCAAACGGATCAACAACAAAACAATCATATGTATGAAAATCCTGAAGAAAAAGATAAGAAGAAAAACCACGCCTACAAACAATTCATTTCACCATAGAATTAAATAACTTTAAGCCAAAATGTAAAGGTATACAAATGTCCATTACCATCGATAATAAATTGTGTCGTGATGCGCAATGACGATAAAAAACAAAGAACAGGATCCAGTGATTTACGTTCGCCAGAGATCGTGTGTTTCTTTTTTTTTTTGTTAATTTTTATTTAAGTTAATTGTGTATGGGTAATATACAAAAAAAAAAAAACAAAACTCATAACTGTGCTCGATTTTTGTTAATTGCGTTTATTGCTCAGCACGCAATTTTACTTTCGTCGACGTTTCTTTCACCGGTGGCTCGTATTTTCCCTCGTATCTGTTACCCTCCGTGTCGATTGCAACATTATAATTCACCACCGTACCAAGAGCCTCTTCGATCGCCTGATCAACCGTTTCCGCAGTTATAAACGTGTGAGCCTCGGCCTTCGCTTTCCGTACTTTCTCCTCTATTCTCTCCAGCAGCAATTTGTCCCTTTTTTCTTTTTCTGCTATATTTTTCAACGTCAATTCTCTACGAGCTTCCAAAGCATCGAATTCACGCTTTTCTCTCAAAATCGCAACCTCTTTGTTCCATTCCTCGTTCAATTGTTTGCATATCGCATAATCTTCCTCCTCCGCTTGTCTCACCACTTCTTCGTCAAATTGGACCATACCTTGCGCCGTCACAGCCATGAAATGTCGCCTGGAAAATAAGCTCGGCGTTAATGCAGCCAGTTTATCAAGGAGGTTCGATCGTTTCTCATGAGTTCGATAAATTCCAAGTTTAATTGTTTAAAATTCGTACGAATCTTGCTTGAAAATATCGTCTTTTTTCGTAACTTCCCGTAAGACTCAAGAAAATTCATGCAAAATGTCAAAAAGTTATCTTGAAAAAATGGTATTTGATTATTTTGACGTTACTTTGACGATCGAACCTCGTGAAAAGAAAAACAATTTGCTGTAGTTTATCAGCACATTGAAATTTTCCTGAAAAATCATTCGAAATTAATGACACGATTTTCTAATTACCTCAACGACTCTCTGTAAGTTCTGTAGTTATTGAACAAACGCTTGATCTCCGCCATCTCTTCCTTCGGCGTATTCGGCTTCACCGGCACCCTGAAAATCTTTGACTTTGCTGTACCCAACCACAGAGCTTTTCTCCATCGTACGGTTTGTGAGTGCACAACATTCAGGCCAAGAAATTCACAAGCGATCAAAGGCCGGGTTATGAGTGCTCCGTTCGCCAGAGAAATCATGATTCCCAATGTTTTTGGACGACTCGAACGACGAATATAAAACTGAGTAACGAAGAAATGATTGATAATGACGTTTATTGGGATAAATGTGCTTTGTCAATACAACAATTTATTAATTGTTGCTGTTGTTTCATTAAATCGAAGAATTGCCGAGTTTGTATCAAGGTGTGAAAAGAACACTATTTTTCGTTGAAAGTACACTCGTTCAATAATATTCAATCACTTACCTGTTAATATTGACTATTGGTGTTTCCAATAAATAAACAAATTTTCATGACAACACCAATGTTCGAAGAATTTTCATAATATCTTGATCATTGCATTGTATCAATTTGTATCGACGAAAAATGTCGAATTTGTGAAAAAAGTGAGGTTAGCAAACCTCGTCTTTGGCCTTTAGCAATGAGTGACATCTTAGAAGAATTACGTAAAATAATTTATGAACTTCGAATACATTACCAAAGGCAGTTTATCGTCAGTCGGTTTTTTCGCGGCAAAAATGTTTATTTCACGTTTATTTCGAACTTCGTGGGAAAGTACGGCGACAGGAAAATACAAAATGATAAATAATAAATGCAAAAAGTTACAATTATCGTATCATATATTTTGAAAATACTACAAACTGCAATATTGACAAATAATATGTCCGTCGGATGTATAAGGCGAAAAATATAAATAAAATTAAGTATTAAACAATATACCACATTCCCGATAGTTTTCGTGTGCCGAAATCCAAGTTTGGCGCATTAATTCGTATTATGTTTTTCTTTCTTTTTTTTTTTTTCATTTGTGTGTTTCTAAAAAATAACTACAACGCAAGACGGTATGTGCGAATACAAATATGAAGGAAACATTATTCGATACACTTTCTCTTCGGTAACAAGTATAAAAATACATATCGTGATAATGACAAACAATTAAAGATTCTGGAAAATTCAATAATTCGATATAAACGAAACAATTAATTGTTGGGGCAATAATTGATAAGTTTGGAATATTTAAACGTTATCAAATTTCGATATTTTTTCTTTTTAATGCCGAAAGATACAGATTTTTCGAAATGAGCATTTTTTTGAATGAACAAACCGTTTATTTATTTTTTTACCAACAACATAAATGCCAAGAACTTGGGTGGAATAAAAGATTCTTTTAATCTTACTACAGGGTTATACGATAAAATTCACGATTCGAATTTTATCGAGTTGTTTACTATTTTGATGAACTATCAGAAAATGAAAAATCGTTGAAAAAATGCTCATTCCTCTCTTTAACCATCCACTTTAAACGTGCGACCACGTTTCGACGATATTTTCTATTAATTAACGATATAACATACATCTGCTGGGTCGTGGAAGTAAAATAAGTTATTATTAATCTAGTAGAAAATTACTATAACGAGTGTGTGAAAATTGAAAATGTTTTCTATACGTATCGATGATGCTAACGTTCTGTTTTTATTTATCTGACTATCTATTTCTGTTATTGTTACTTAAATACTCTCGTATTATGATTAATATCAGTTATGTGAGAATGTTCACGGTTGCTGTTGAAATTTGTTGTTGTTTTCGAAATACATGCGCCGAGTCGCTAATTCGAACGTAACAATAAATTTGATTACGTGAGCCAATGGAAGAATTGATGATAAGCGTTAACAATGATTCATTTATTCTATCATTTGTTTCAATATTTCTTTTCTTTTCAATAACATTTATATGTACATTATTGCTGATTCGCAGCAATATGCAAAAAATTATCATTGGAAGGCTCGAGTTTTGCGAAAAAATACGAACCGCGAACGATGCGTCGCCTCTTTTTTTTCTATAATATCTTCCATCGATTTTTCACGTGTACAGATCAACAATAAATTCTCCCGGATGGAGATTTTCGACTCGTACCTTATGTAAAAATAAAAATGTGGCGAAGAGACGATTTTTTTCCGTATTTTTTCATTATCAACCTGTGATTTTGGGATTTTTTGATGTTGAGCCTTTCTTCCAAATATGTCTTGAACTAATCGTTAATGATCCGCCGATATTTCCGATTCGGAGGACACACCTCTTCGTCTTCGTCCGTTTCAGCCGATAAAGATGGATCGTCGCATGCATAATTTGGCGCCCACCTCAGCAACAGCGTCTCGAAATATCCTTCGAGACTTTGGGCTATTTCGTAAACCTCGGATTCAACCTGTTTAACAATTAAATCCACGTGTTATTCTTCCCCGTTACATTCAAACGTCAAATTAATTTTCCAATAACGACAAATTCGTCTTTCTTTTCACTCACCGGGTTAAAAAGCAAGGCATTTTTGAACATCAGTCTAATATCTGCAAAAACTTGACGCAAATCGGTGTAATGCTCGGGATGCTCTGGCTTCAGTTTGTCCCTTATTATGTCCAGAGCAATGGGTTTTTTTATTACTCGATGATACTCAACGATCTGTTGGCATAAAATATCTCAAAATGTTCAAAATGTTTGTATATTTTCCTTTTTTCATGCAAACAGTAAAATAAATAACAAAATTCGTTCTTTAAACTAAAAACGTCTACAGAAAAACAATCCTTAACACTAGATTGACGAAAAGGATTGCAGAATGTTTAAAAAACAATTGTAAATCAATTAAAATCGACTTTTAAGGATCGTCGGTTTAAAAAAATCAACGTGAATTTATTTTTATTTTTCATGTGATTATGAAGACAAACCTCTGGTGGAACAACTTCACGAAATGGTTGACTCTCTTCCCATTGGCACCACAACTCGAGTACGATTCGCTGACCTATCCTCAATTCTTTTGTGGTCATACAGTTCGGTTTTTTTTCTTCAGGTGGATCTCCCGAACAGTCTAGGACGTTTGTACAAAGCATGCACTGCCAAGTCTCGCTTTCACTAAAACCAAATAAAGAAATATTGAAAATCGTGTTTGTAAATATAAAACAATATTTTGTTGTTTACTGAGCATTGATACGGAGTCAAAATCGAAAAACTACGGTTACAGACAAAAATCAAGAGACAACTTTGAACTTTGGGCAAATTTTGCTGTTTAGAATGTAAATTTTCCCAGCAAATTTGACATTTCTCTACAAATGACTCAAAGTTCAAGATTTATATATGTCAAAACAATTTTCTCTGGATCGCTCGAGTTTGATATTGTATCGGAAGTGCCGGATACTTACTCTGGAAAAGTTTTCAAACTCGGTATGTGGCAGGAGAGATGAAAGACTTTAGGACATCTATCGCAGCAGAGAACATCACCACCGTCCAAACAGAGAGCGCACCAATCTTCGTTCTGATCATCTTTCTCCATTACTGTTGAATTGCCTCAAAGAAACGAGAAAAGTTAGTTAATCATGTGCCATTTCTCGCGAAAAATCGACACTAGACAATTTTCGCACAAACATTTTTTTGTTACGCAACGTTATCATTAATGTGAACCGAGAGATACAAAAAAATGGTTACAGTGTCTACATTTCCAAAGAACTTGCACGTTTTTACAAATTTTTCAAACCATCTGGGGTCTATTTGACCCTAAATGCCTGGTTGAACTGGATTGGTTGAAAAAAAGGAAACTCGAAGCAATCTCAAATTAAAAGGATAAATAACGTGTCTAACAAAATAATTTGTAAACTCACCAGATGAGCCATCGTCGTCGATAGAATGCAAAGCTTCGTCAGTGGAGCTATCGACTTGTGTAGAATCCAATTGATTTTTTTGTGCTTCAGGTATGACGACGATGCCATTGGAGTCTAATTTGGCGATAGTGAGCATAAGGTCGTTGAGTGATTTTTGGCAAAATTTGTCCAAAGTTTTTTCAGTCTCGTCGCCAGTTTTGCCGGGAGGTACGGGGCTGGGGGTTTTTGGTACGGAGGATGTGACGGCGGGTCCGGTGGTGTTGAGATTTTGTGAGGGAGGCGAGGGTTCACCGTTGGAGCCAGTGTTGGGGGAGTTGTACTTTTGTGTGTTGTTGTTGATGGGTTGTTGAGAATGTTGGAGCGGTTGTTGTTGTTGTTGTGTTTGTTGAGGTGGTTGTTGTTGTTGCTGTTGTTGTGGCTGTTGTTGCTGTTGTGGCTGGTGATGTTGTTGCTGTTGTTGTTGTTGCTGCTGCTGTTGTTGTTGTTGCTGGGCTGGTTGTTGCGGCAGCTGTTGCAGCGGTTGCGGTTGCTGAGGAGGCTGTTGATTCTTCAGAGTAATTTTATAAGTATCGTTAGCTAGAGAAATAGGAACTGGCGGTGGTACAGCTGAATTACGAGACGTAGAGTATGGAAGGCAATGGTTAGCAGTTTGGGGAATGTGCCAACGAGGCATTGAGCCCATTTTCATATGATATTTTATTTCGGCGAGGCTCGGTGGTACGGCGCCCGTTGAACACTGCTGTACTCGTCCCCCCGACGCCAGGGACGGATTGGTCGGTTGATAAGTCTGCATCTGTGGTCCTCGTTGTTGGAGACTGCTCGCTGGGTATCGATAGCCCGGGGGTAATTTGTAAGGCACGTGATTCGGGGCTGGACGAAAGGGCGGCGGATTGTGAGCTAAAAGACCACGCAAACTTGCGTTTTGTTGGCTCATTGGATCCAGATGAACCTGTTGATTCGGATGCGTCGATGAAGAAACCTGCGGCTGATGACAACCACCCAGTGGACGTTGTTGCATCATTAGCTGTTGCTGCGAAGGTTGCTGCGGCATCCGCCCATTGTAATTCACGCTTTGTGGCATACGCTGGGGCAATTGGTTTTGAGGCGATGTTCTCGTTACTACGTTCAACACTGCGTAATTGTGCGGTGGTTGTTGTTGCTGCTGCTGAAGCGCAAAGCTCTGATTTTGTTGAGATTGCATTTGAGCTATTTGCGCCTGTTGCAGTTGAGATGCTTGATGAATTTGCTGCTGATGGTGCTGTTGAATTTGTTGCTGTTGCTGCTGCAATTGCTGCTGATGGTGTTGCTGCTGTTGTTGTTGTTGTTGTTGTTGTTGTTGCTGCTGCTGTTGCAAATGTTGAACTTGTGACTGTCCCTGTGACTGCTGCTGCTGCTGCAATACTCCACTTTGCTGATGTACCGAAACTTGTAGATTTATAGGCTGGTAGGAATTTTGTTGAACACCGTTATTAGCCTGGGCTGTGACCGAAGGAATCTGCAACACCGGTGTACCCCGATCTGACGCTGAAGCTGAACCTCTCGACGCCGATTGTTGCCTCGTCTCCGGAGTCGGCTCCGCCGTTGGCATCGTCGGCGTTCCGGATCCCGATGCCGGAGACACCGAACGGTACACTCGCCCGTCTACCACGATTGCACCGATTGATGAAACGACTGAAAAATCAAGAAAAATAATGTCAAACCTGTTGCATCTCTAATCGTTAGAAATTTAAAAACAATTTATCTTACCTTTTGCCAGATCTGGTACTTTTTCCATTGACAAATGAATTCTTACGGGGATCTCGGGATTGGGAATGTCTGCTCGACGACTTTTGATCCTCTGCAAATGACCCGTTACGGACCTGCCATTTTTTTTCAATTATTTAATAATTGCCGCAACATTTTTAACAATACGTCGTGACATTTCATTTCGTCATGTTCTATTTATTCGTTTCTTTTTTTTTTTTTAAGTTATTAAGTCAAATTTAAAATGTAATTATAAACCTTTTGCTGTAGAGAAGTTCCATGTCCGAGCCTTTCTCAAGCGCATGTGTAACAAACTGGATGCAATGATCCGTCAGCTTGGACAATTGATCCAACGCTATTTTTTTCTCGTTCAAAGTATTTTGCTTCTGATCGCATACTTCGTTTAATCTCATTACCAATTGTTTACCTCGTGCATTGATCGCGTTCGTTAACCTGTACGAAAAATATGATTTTTTGAAAGCTCTGCTGACTCAAGTGCAACGTTTGTAATTTTTGTATTTTCATTTCTTTGCAGAACACTCAAATCCATTTTTATTGTATTTTTGCTTTACTCCATGCTCCTTTTTTGTAAGTTGATACGTTTTTTAGTAATAAGATACACGCGTATCGGGTTTCTAGCATTTTTTTGAAATGTGATACATTTGTAACTCGATAGTGAAAGCTGGAGATTTTGAGGGTGAAACAAAATCAATTTAAAAACGAAAAAACTCGAACCAGGGAATTCCGATGGAAATTATAAACAACTACGAATAGAAGGAGAAAAAATATACAATCGGGCAACGAAAAAAAAACTAAAAAATGATCCATCATTCAATCACTCAATTTCTTTTTCATTCCCTCTCTCCTACTCTTTCTTCTTTTTCTCTTATTCATTCGTACCCTCACTTTCTCTTATTTTTTCGTCCTCTCTCCCATTCTTCCTCATGCTCTATTTTTTTTTTATTCAATCCCATCCTCGACGGTCGCGAAACGGGCAAACCTCGTGTATCATTAAAAAAATCGTTAAAAAAGATTTCTTTGGATGCACTTATTACTTTTTTTTTTAATTTAGCAACAAAATTATGATTTTTATAGTTTATTTGTTTACTTACTGAACAACCATTTGTGTGATGTCTTGTACAAGAGATTTTTTCTTCTCCAATATTAAGACTTGTCTGTCTTCGATAACTTTCATTGCACTTTTAAGCAAGACTCTTTTGTAGCTGTAAACAAAAATAATTGAAGAATGAAAAATATTCAAACAGCAAATAAGTTTTTGATGAAACAACGTTTTGATCTGTTGATATTTCGTACCTAACTTCTTTCAACAATGTTGCCACGGAGCTTCTCGTTTCGGCTGCAATTTCATGAATAAATTTGTATTTGTGATCTCGATGATCGCTCAGTTGACAATCTCGACACGTTAACCTGTCGCAAGTTTCACAAAAAAGTGACAACTGTTCGTCCGGATGAACTGCGCAAAATAAATAACTCGGTATCTTCTTGTCCACTTTCTTAGAACTTTCCGAATCATTGGCAACTTCGTCTTTTGGCTTTATTGTGTGATCCTTCGTTATTTTTAGCCTTTGATGAGCCTGGAATTTCATTTTTCATTATTTCACTATTTTTTCTCAGGAAATCAGTCGAGACAAAAAAAAGTAAATTGTAAAAATCTGCCCGAGGCGCAGAAACGATGAAACGAGAAAAATAAAATGTTTAAAACGGCAAAATGAATATTTGGAATAACATTTAAAAAATTTTATTCAAAAAAATCGCTAATATTGACAATTTCGAAAATTTCTCGAAAAAATTGGCGTTTTTTTTCATTCGGCAGGTTCAAAATCAAGCCGTCTGAGCCGCTTTGGTGTTCGGTGATTATTCGTTTTTAAAACACTTACCAAAACACAATTTTCACAGATAAATTCTTCGCACTCGACGCACCAGCTCGTGGCGGTTGCGTTATCGTGACAGCTTGTACATTTTTTTTCTTCCATGTCCTTGCTGTCATCCTCGATGTCCTGATTACAATCATCTTCGACAAATTTAGAATGAAACCTATTGTCAATGAGATTTTGATTTTGACTTGTTACGTTGCAAATTTGGCAGACAATAACGTTGCTTTCTACTGTAACAAATGGGAAAAATATTCCATTCGAGGATTAATGACCTGGTGAATGTTTGTTATAAAAAATTGTGTTAATTTCTAAATTTTTATCAAATTATTATGAAAAATATGGAAATAATTTTAAAAAGACATTGCGGGACGAAATTTTGATGATTTTGTACATAATACGAAGATTTTTCATCGATTCTTAAGTGTAAATGTGAATAGACGAAAATTGGCCGAAAAAACAACTTTCACACGAAACTCGCGGAAATCGGAGTGAGAGAATTCGATGATTAATATTTTTTTTCCTTCGAGTATTTGCATTTACCGGTTGTTGTCGAATGTTATTAAACGTAATCTTAATTAATATTTGTGCAAAATAAAATAGTAAAAAATTGCTCACGCAGAACGTCCACGTCCACCGAAGTATTCGGATCGTCGAGTTTGTTGTTGACGCACGCCGAGCAGGCAGCGTGAAGACATTCCAAAAGTTTCGATTCTTCGTCGCACGTAAATTGTTTGTCGCAAAAAACGCACTTGTTGAGAAAGGCACGATTTTCATGTTCCTGACTCTCGGGTGTACACTCGTTTCTTTGCTCATTATCGTCATCGTTGCAAGTAGTTTGTAATTGTGTCTGTTGAGAATCCTGACTGCCAGAGGATTGATCCATAGGCTCTTCCTTCACCATAGCTCCTACTGAGAAGAGCGTCGAAATAATTTCACCAACTCGCGACTCCATGTTTACCTTGTTTTTATTCACTTCATACACCCGCGTTTAAAATAAATTATAAAAAACAATATTTAAAAAAGTTTTCTTCTATTTGGAGATTCGATACTCTCCGTTATTCATGACTTTAAATGATAAACATTCATTTGTTCAGGCTGTGCCATCGTGAAAAAAGCCATCTAACGCGATGAACGATCGCTTATTAGGTTTGGCGCGAGTGAAATGTTCTGCGATGCATTTTCAAGGCGAATTTTCATCGCTGCGATTTTTTCACAATTATTCTGCACTAAACACAAAATATGTAAACCATTCGTTCGAATTTGACGAAATATAACGAGTGAAAATCATTTAAGCATTGTTCGAGAGGTTGGACAATTTTTTAAATAAATTAAAATGTTGCAAATTTATGTCGCAAAACGTGAGGGAGGAGACCACCATGAAGCTCGAATTTTACCGAAGTTCCCAACCTCCATTTTTTTCATGGTCCTTGCATCAACCAGATGTCGCCGGGGGTAGGAAGGAAAATGCATTTTTTATTTTTTTTAAATGTGGCAGTCGACTGACAGCACTGGGTCCGGACAGCACGCTATCCACGCAAACAGTGTTTGTTGTTACAAAGCTTCAGTCATTAGATTCACGTGTTCGCGTTCTAGATTTTCAACAATTGAGTTCATGTCGTTAATTCCAACGTTTGGAAACACGAGTTACTGTTAATTGTGTATTTTCCATTGAAAAATGGCGGAAGAAATAACGCTTAGACTATTGTCCTTGAATTGCTGGTAAGTGTTTGCAAGGTTAAGTGCCTCTTTGTCATGTACAGAAAACCTTCAACTCCTTATCGGTGAAATGACGAAAAAAAAAAACACTTCATCGCTATCGATGTAGATTATTCTGCATTACGTTTTTTCGGAAACAAAACATACGAGAACTTGACACATTTCTCGATAAATCGAATAATACAAGTTTGACGTATTGAAACCTATTGTTAATGAAGAGACAAAAATGCGGAAAAAAAACAGAAAGTTTTACAAAAAATCGCCTTTGCAGGGGAATTCCATTAGTTGCGAAAAACCATGTTGATCGCATAGAAGCGATTTGTGAACATGTCTGCAACAACGAATACGACATTGTTTGTTTTCAAGAGATTTGGCTTATAAACGATTACAAGAGAATCAAAGCTAAAACTCAGGAAAAACTACCACATTCTCATTATTTTCATAGGTGAGTTCAATATTCAATATTCAATCGTTATAACTAAGTCAAACAATAATAGAATTTTTTCTTCGTCTAATTATAATCGGTAGAAATTTAAATGCATTTTCGATCGATTACGCGATAAAAATTTAATGCAATTTTAAACCGAATCATCAATCATTCCATTGAAATCTGATTTGATTTCATGGAAATGTAAGTTGGCGGAGCTAATTTGAACGAAAATTATTCAAAAAACTATTCACTAGATGGAAATAATCTGAAAACTGAGTAAATTGCTCAAAATCTTTTTAAAAATGCAAATTTTTCTTGCAGTGCAATTATTCTACAAAAAAAAAAACAATTCATAAGTCTTTGTCAACACGTGCTTTTTTATCGCAACACTTTGGAGCAGAACATGCTGAATCTTTTATTTTTCCTGAAAAAAACTGTATCGTAAAAAAAAAACGTGAATTCAAGGCCATAGAATTTTTTCAAACTAATGCGTCGCTAGCTCAACCAGTGCCAACGGATAATTTGAAATTTTTCTTTTTTTATGAAAAACTATTTTGAGATACAATCTACGCAAGAACAACGATCTGCAGACTTTCTATGAGTAAATGAAATGCAATTAAAACTTTTGTTTCAGTGGAGTTTTTGGATCAGGCATTTGTATCTTTTCTCGATTTCCAATCCAAGATGTCATGTTCTATAAATGGTCGCTCAATGGCTACGTTCATAAGATCTATCACGGCGATTGGTTCGGTGGAAAAGGATTAGGACTCTGTAGGCTCAAAGTCAAAAGTGCCAATATAAATATTTACGTAGCTCACGTAAGACAATTTTTGCAATTAGTAGCAACTTTTTCTCAAGGCTTTGTTGAAACAATCGATTTCGAATAATTTTAAGATTTATTTATTTCAATATTTTTATTTATTCAATTCTCAAGTTTTTTTATTCAAATTTTCTTCAATTTTAATATTTTTCATGATTTTAATAATTCAGTTTCGATCAATTTTAATAATTGACAGAAAATGGATATAAAAAATTACGTTTTCCAAAGAATATAATAATTTTCAGAAATGAAAGATCTTTGGAAAAGAATTTCGAGAAGATTGTGTAAAGGTTGAAAAAGAGTTTGTTTTTTTTTCAATCATAAAACGTCATCAATATAAATATCATTTTTTTACAGCTCCATGCAAAATATAGTCTAAAAAATGACGAATATCATGCTCACCGACTATTACAAGCGTTCGATATGGCTCAATTTATAAGAATGACGGAGCGTGGGGCAGACGCGGTGATTCTCGGGGGTGATCTCAATACATGCCCGGGCGATCTTACGTACAAAATAATCCGCGGTGTCGCAGGACTCACGAATGCTTGCTCAAACGAATCTAGTAATTTAGGGACCAGCGAGTGTGCCATCAACAGTTATACACCAACAAGTGTTGCGAGAAGGCATCCTGAGGGCATGCGAATCGATCACATTCTCTATTTAGGCTCAACAAATTATAAGGTAATTTTAATGGAGAATAAAATCGAACGAAAACTTATTTTTTTATGTTTTTTTCAAATTTTCATACAGATTGCAGTCGACAAAATTGTTGAAACTGGTCTTTAAAAAATACTTGAGAGATTCTTTTTTTTATTTTCATATTTTCATCATTTAAATTAGCTTTTTTTTCTTGAAAAAAAAATTGAAATGTACAAAGTTTGAACAAATTGACGAAAATTACTGTAACTTTTTTTCTATTCGAACCTGGCACCCGAGCCACCGTTCATTTTCTTCATTGTGAAATTATCTTCAAATTTGTAATCAGTATTTTTCATTTATACTCTTTTTTTTAATAACATGAGTAATTTTGAAGACGAAAAAATGATGAAAAATTGAATTTTTCGCTCGGCTTTCCCTGAATGAATAATTCATCGGATGATGCCGACTAAGAAATAAGTTAATGAATTTTTCTACACAGATCGAAGTGGCGAAGTTTGAATTGCCGTTACCGAACCGAGTCCCGGGAAAGGATTTCAGTTACTCCGACCACGAAGCTGTTTTGGCGCATTTGAAAATAACAAAAGGTAAAAAAAAATCGTCAGCCACATCCTCAACATCAACTCGGTCCACGTGCGTCATTTGGTTCGGATATAAAAAATAAAAACATTGATTTACAGGCGAATACGAGGTAATCGACGTTGATGTTCGAGAATCGTTGAAAGAGGCGATGAAAATATGCGACGACTCGTTCAACAGTGTGAGACGCCAACGGATCTGGTATCTGATAGCTTGTTTATTGCTGATCGTTCCACTTGTCTGGTCGATGGGTCTAGAAACGGTGACTCGTTCGGTCGGTGCGAATATCGGTTTGAATATTGCTCGGATATTGGGAACAGCGATTCTTTGCTACGCTCTTTTTATGGGTACGATTTGGAACTGCACGGAGCAAAATTCATTGAGAGCTGGTTATCTTGGTATGGAAATTCATCTTCAACAGCTCAACAATAGTATAGGAAAAAAAAATCAAAATTTGTGAATCGTTAAGTGAATTTTGACGTCAACCGATGGCATTTTTAAAACCAAGAGATTTTGGTTGATCGCTGTTCTATTTTTTATTTCCAAAACTCGTGCAGGAGTAAAAGTGGGACTGGGAGTTAAGTCCATTTTTTAAAGAGAAAGATTTCTGAGAAAGTGAATCGAGACACGAAACTTTCTAGTTCCACGATATCCTTCTTTCCTCTGATGAAAGTTTTTTCTTGTCCCCTGCCACTGAACGACCTCTCGATGACTAACTATTGCCATTTTAGATCGATTATCGCTTGCCGTTTTAATATCCTCTATTTTTTATAGTTGTCTACCAATTTTTTCAGATTCTTGTAATATCAGTAGGTTTTCATGAGTTAGCTTGACATTCCAGCAGTTAAATAGCTTCCCATAGTGCGATTCTTAAAAATAAATAGACAAGATGCATTAATATTTTAATTCTACACCGGCTTGCCCACCAATTGCTGAGCAATTATTCTGATTTTATAAAAGTCTCGGCTGCCGCATCTTCCGGGTTTTTTTAAATTGTTTTTATTATTTTGTTGTTGAATAAGCTTTAGGCTACATTTTGAGAGGTTCCTTGTGACCAGGAATAGTGAAATAGATAAAAAGTTTTATAATTACTTAAGTTATTTATTCAAGAAATTTTTGGGAACTGCATTTACAGTTCGATTCCGCGTAGAAATATTTGACACCATAATAATTGAGAAACTTGCGAAATTTTCTAATAAAAAAGAAAAATAATAAAATAAATGAATCATGTACGGACCAAAGAAGGAGTTTTTTTTTAAACGAGGGACGTTCAACAATATTTAACATATCTCGATTAATAGTCAACTATATTTCGACCGTGCTTTGACAACTTTTAAGTATTATAGTACAAACAAAAAAAAAAACAACGATATTTGCACACTGTATAAAGTGTAAGAAATGGTTGTAATTCTAATGGTGTTCAGAGCGAGTGACGAAACACTCGTTACAATGAAAGTTGTTGCTTACGCATGACACAATTATAATGGAAAGAGGAATTTCAAACACTGTTATGCTCGAATTATTATGAACGATTGATCGAAAAAGAGTGTAGAACTATTTTCTCATTATTCGTAATTATTCGATCAGAAAGTATTTACACTCTGTGTTTTTTTTGTTTTGTTTTTTTCTTTCTACATATCTATTTTCGATTGAAAACATCTCTCGATCCATTCTGTCTTGTAAAAAAGTATTTCGCTATCAAATGGGCCAAGATTGTCGTGTAATTCACAGCGGGGCACTATTGTGCTAATAACTATTTTCGATAATTATCAACTATATGCGGATATATTTATTTATCTATACGTTAATTGTATAATGACCGGTGTCTTTTCGGACGGTTTTTTACGAAAAAAAAAATAATAATGAATTATCAGTATTTTACTGCTCACTTAGACCATAATGAAGTGCAAGAATGATTGATCTACGTCTAAATTACCCCGCTGAATACTGTTCTAAAAACTACATTTTCTATGTTGCTAAAAAAGCCTTAAAATATCATTGGCTACTAAAGAATAAGAGGCAAGAATGTAAAAGCGTAAAATACGATATGTTTTTGTAAGAAAAGGAATCTTAAGGTGATCTGTCAGTCGAGAAGTTTGATATTTCGAGGAAAATAAAAGTAACTTTTATTTTTCTCTGCAAACTGATAGATCAGCTTAATTTAATGTTGTTTGAAATAGATATTACAGCCATTTAATGTTTTAACTGTTTTTCTCAAAAGTATCTTCCTCTCTTGTGTTAATTTATTTTACCAACTCAATTTAATAATGTTTCGTCGAAAAAAATTGTTGATATTACTTTTAGAGTTGTGATAATTAAGATTTAAAAAATATTCGGAAATTTTTCATCAAATTCAACGCGCTTTGAAAAAAATGACAGGAACGTAAAAATAATAAATTGTGTTACAAATTTCATCGTAAATAATTATCTACGTTATTATTAATCTACATAATTAATATTTTAGGCGAACGATATTTATGTATACATAAGAATATGCCAAAAACTGAAAAAAAAAAATGCTGGTTACTTAAATCGCCTGGATATTTATTTATTTATTTATTTATTTGTACCCTTGAGCGTACAATATGTCCGATATGTTGAAATACTTAAACACGTATGGCAAAACTCATTTCCGCTCCTTTTTCACAGCATTTATCTAGTGCACAAAGCTCACGTTATACAAAAGTGCATACCACAGATTCGACGATACGTTCAAACGCTCGACTTTCTTACATAAAGCTTCGAAAAAATAATCATTGAAATATCGTGACAAGAAAAAATAAACAAATCGCGATAAAGCCCCTAAATCTTATTCATAAATGGCGTGAATGATTATGTCACATTTTTGCTCGACTTCAATTCGCGAAAAGTCAGTTGAGCAAGTAAGGCCATTTTTTCCTAGTGTAATTGGTGTTCGGTTCGTAAGCAGATTGTCTTCAATCCAAAAAGCTCCATCGCTACTAACTTTTCATTTTTTTTTGTCGACTGGTCGCGTGTTGACAATTAAAAACGTCAAATTCGACAGTTTATCCTGCGTTTCAACATTTTCAACATTTATTCGAAGCGATCTATCAGTCGTTCTGCTGGTAAGAATCTTTTCGCATTTTTTCCTCCGACACTGTTTAGATTTCGAGAAAAAATCAAGTTACACGTTCTTTCATCTTTTTTTGAAAAAAAAAATGCCAATGCAACTGACAGAACGTCTTCAGGGGCAATTCCCATGACAGGCTTCCAAAAAGTTCATCTTTTTCCACAGATAATTTCTTCAATAGCTGTTGACGAAGCTTTTCAACAATTTGGAAAAAAAAACTCAAAAAATACAAAAACCTGCATGCAAGTTTTTCCCGATTTCAAATGTGCTATTTTTATCATTTTCACGAGGATTCTTATTCAAAATCATGATTTGCTTTTCGACAAAAGTACAAATTTGTATCGTTAACGAATCATTGGTTATTGTTCAGATAATGATTGAAATGAATAAATTAACTCAGCCACTAATTAAACTGGGAAATAATAGTCGCACTTCCATCCGATTTTCATGACATGATTGATATATCGCATAATTACCCTTATTATAAACGCAAAAACTGCATAATAATATATTCACACAATATCTCGATCAAGATCGTGATATCTTGCCAACATATACATATTTATTTATATAATGTATATATTGTATAAATGTATACTTAAATAAAAGATATATATTATTTCGTCGTGCCACCGTCTAATTATGCGCGAATATCTAAATATATATATTTATATATATTTATATATAAAGTTCTCTACCAGAATAATTATATACAAAGTAAAGATTTATTTTGAGCAAAGTGGGCTCCTAATAAATAAATATGTTTTTTTTTGTATTGTTTTTTGTTTTTTTTTTCGTCATAGTATTATTATATAATTGACTATGTAAATTGTTTGCCCATAAAAATGGGTGGTGCAGCCATTAAAATGCAAAGTATTTCGTAGTGAAATAATTTGCGTTTTGTGTGTGTGTGTGTGTGTGTGTTTCTCTCTTTGCCACATCATTTTTTTCTCTTTTTCTGCAGTTATTGGAACAATAAATAGTACATGATAAAAATTATTATTACTTTTTATGCAAAAACCAGCGGGATGCTAGCGGAATGTACGTGTTATTTTAATTTTAATGCGTCGCTGCGTGCTTTCGGAATGTAAACGATATGCCTTCGGATTTTCTCCTTCGATATTTTCGTACGCTATCGAATTTTCATTTATTTAGGCACTCTTTGGTTCGATTGCTCGTTTAGGGCAATTGCTCGACGTAATTCTTCGGCACTAGGCCTGTTTTGCCATTCAATGTGCCCTCCAACCATCCCGGTTCGAGGGAAGGTTTCACTGTTGAAAAATGAAAGAGAAAAATCAAAAAAATTCAAATATCGTTCGGGTGAATAATGGTTTTTTTAGTATTTGTACAGTTTTTTTTTTTTCGTACCATTCGTTATTATTTGGTTCGGCTCGAAACTTAATTCTCCGTCGTTTTCGGCCATGCACGTGTACAAAGTTCGAACTCTCCTGAAATAGGAGTCATTGGGGAAAAAAAAACATTTTTTCGAGTCAATAAATCGTGTCTTATCGAAGATTCGTTATTTTTTTTTCTTTTTCTGATAAGAAGATATTATTTTCTTACCAAATACCAGGCATCTGACCGGGACTCGAACGTCCGCTACTCGGTGATGTATTCACTCTGCGAGATAAGAAAACTCGTAAATTCAAAACATCGCGCCGAACGGTGAACTCAGAACTTTGATGAACGACTTAATAAAATAAACACGCGCCGTTACTCACACTGATATCGCGGGATTACTACGCTGTGTATATCCCGATGGACAATGCATTCCCATTATTGATCCTCGTTTATGTTTCACCGGTAAATCTGCCGAGTACAAATGCGAATCCGAGCCTACGGATTCACTCGAGCTGCTTGTATTTCCACCTCCCAAAACTAAAACAAAACAAAAAAAACATAAATTTCTCTGATTTTTCTCTGCCTTAACAGTCTTAATCAATTTTCAAAAGATTTCGAACATTTATTCAGGAGAAAATAATAATAATTGACTTTAAAATCTAAAAAATCAATATTTTTACATTTTTGAGGATTAATTCGAAAGTTATATTTATTGTGACGAAAGTATCGATGTTTGCAGTTGGTAGAAAACTCAAAAATCAGAAAATTTGCTGCTCGGATCGATTGTTAAAAGTATAATGATTAATCTTATCGGAAGTCTCGATAATCATTTGTCTTTTTCGTGATAAAAATCATTCAGTCAGTTAAAAAGAGACAAAGACATTTTTTTTAGATGCTGTTCGTTTGTTTTGGAAGCAATTTCAAATATTTTTGGCATCCTCATGCAATTTTGGAATTTTGAATGATATTTTGAAGAAAATATTGAAAAAATGAGAATTATATCGACAATTTGGGTTAATGCTTCTTTTTTTTTTAACTATTTAAAAAATACCTTTATCAGCAGGGTGATACATGAAATTGGCGTTCGTTAATTTAGCACGGCCGATACGACTCTCCGAGAACATCGGTAATCGAAGACTAACGTGCTCAAGATCTTCAAAGTCCCCGTTCTTTCGATCTTCCACGGACGATGCTTTGGAAAGTACTGACATAGGTCCGTCGTAATAAGATCTCGTGACGAGCTGCTAGGAAAGAAAATAAAACTTGTTAATCGGATCTCCGTGCGAATTATTATTATTGCTTCGAGATTTCAATAAATATATTTGAGAAAAGGGAAGGGAGCTGTGCTTGGAAATGGACGATAAACTGTTTACTCTCAAAATTGCCAAAAAGGGATCTAAAAATTTGAAAATTCATCCATAACTTCTAACTTTCAACACTAATTGATTTCTCATTATCGAAAAATGATTTTCGGACTTGAAAATTGTCAAAAATTGAACAAAATAGTTTTCACGTCATAAAAATCTTGTTTTCCCCGATTTTCGCGACTAGAATCTCGTCGAAATAAATACTCAAACAAAAAAGTAACTCACGTGCGTATGGGTAACCGGCAAACCAGAATGTGACGAGTATTTCGTCAAAGCGGAATTGCCGTTGCCCGTTGTTGCGCTTTGATTCTCTTCAGCCTCATGATTATGCGTTTTTGTTGAAATGGGATTCGGTGGCATTGCGATAGGTCGAGAAAATTCCTGTGGCGGTCCAGCGCTGATCCTTTCACAATTTTCGATAAGGATCTCGACGACGATGTTGTAAAATTTGATGTCCATTATCGAGGCCACGGTCTCTTCTTCGGGTCGGAGCAACGTTGGACCAAAACAGACGGCCAAATTTCCAACGGTCATCAAATTCTTGTCGCTTTTGTTTGCAACACTAAAAAATAATGATCGAGGATGTATTTTTTTTTCCTGAATACTTGAATTGAATAAATTCGCAATTTTGAATTACTTTCGAAGATGCTTTATCAACAGCATCAAAATATCGAACCGAGGTTTTGGCAAACGATAAACCAACGAGTGAATATCGTTGATTCTCGCTTCACGGGATTCCTGCTCTGTAAATAATAAAAAAATAATTTATAAAATGATAAAATTTGAATGAATTTCTTATTCTTGAAGACACCATGAAATCATCGTTTTTCTTGTTTCTTTTTGACTCACTAGCTGCATTTATAAAACTGTTGTAGTACTGAAAAGTCATAATAGGCTCGGATAACGTTCTCAGGTAAGTTTTTAACGCGCTTGTTATAGTTTTGCTCTCCCATTGGAATATATCGTCAAGATTTATTTTATCGAGTTTCCTTCGGTCTAATCCCATTGCTCGTAGTTTGTCGACTTTCGAGGCGACACCGACTACGCGGTAGAGACCTTGTTCTTCAAGACCTGAAAAAATCGATAGTTTTTTATTAGCTTCTCATTGACCAAACGTTTCTCTCGATTCACTCTTTTTTTTTTCATTCAATATTATTCTCAGGAAAAATGATTGTTGAGAAAAATCAGGCGGAATATTAATTCTTACTAATTCGAAATTAAATTAAAAACTTCTTCAATTCAAAGACTCAAAAAATTGAAATTTCCAAAAAAAAATCTTCAATAATCAAATATCGCACTGTTTTTTTTTCATCGAAAACTTACCTCTGTCTTCAAGAGCTGTAATGCATCTTGAAACGAATGAAAACCCAGTTTCATCGAGAATAGTTTCTTCGGGCTTAATGGACGTGCCTTGAAGAGCGTAAGTCTGAAAAAAAAAATGAAATTCTTTTTACCAACACTAAAAACAGTTTTTCGCGAAAGGAAAACACGAAACAATTTGTAATTCTCTTGAAATATCGAGCCTCTGCGAATAAAACGAGCAGATTTGACCAATTTAGATTTCGAAAGTGATATTTTTTCAACGAAATAATGACTCTGTCGGTGCAGAATTTTTTTAAATTCCAATTCGACGGATAGCCCGAAAAAATGTCACTTTTGAAATTCGCTACTTTCTTTTTTGAATTTCTCAGTGGAAACGGAAAATAAAGACTGACCGGCTCTTTTCCGTCCATGGCATCCATCCAAAGTTTTCGGTCCTCCTCCGATAACGCTTGAAACGTGAAAGTCACACCCGGCCTGGAAAAAAAAACCAGAAGAAAATTTCTTCAAAAAATCCACAAGCCCACGAGCCAGAAGTTTTCCGAATTGAAAAACAAAAATGTATTCTCTCAATTAATAAATGAGCGTTAAAATTTTTGGTAAAAATGAAAACTCACTTGTCGACCGCTGTGATATCGAAACAAAATCTTTTTTCAATCGTATCAGACATTCGACGAACGCATGACGATAACGTAAGAGTTTCCTTATTGCTCTGCAAATGAAAAAAAAAAAACAATAATTTCATTAACCTTTTGTTTCTATTTAATAATTTCGAACTCGATCACATTTTTTAAATGCTCACAAATTTTCCAGTCAGTTGATTGTACGGTATCATAGTAAATTCTTTTTTTTCTTTCTGGTATGTACAATATTGCTTCGTCCATGTTGTCCCGAAAGCCTCTGCAAATAAAATATTATAATTAATCATAAATCTCCTTATTTTTTATACTTGAATTATATACGTGGATTATTAACTCACTTTTTTCCATAAGAAATAAGTATCCTTCGCGCGAATTCAATTTGCTTATTCCAGTCTCGACCGCAGACTGCGAGAAGTAAAATAAAACCAAAATTTATAGCAAACCAATGACTTTATTCGAGTAAATTTAAGTGATTTTTTTGTTGTTATTTCTATGAATTAAAAATAGCGGTTTCTTTAATGACAAAAAATCATACATTACCTTCTTCATGTCCTTCATTTTATTCATAAGCGATTCAGTTTTATCCCTGGTGGCAAGGAAATTCTCCCTAGTCTTGTAAGAAAAAAAAAAAAAGAAAAAGAACGGACACACACGCACACAAAATATTATGAATTAGTACATGCTATGTTGTCATTGAAGTATTAATCGTAGTGTAAAAAGTGTCAATGTTATGTACAAAAAAAAAAAAACAATTCTGTTATACCAAATTTTTTAAAGTTATAAGTGAGAAAAGCTTTTGTTTTTTATTAGAAAAAAGTAACGCCTCCGAAAGCGTCGAATAGAGAAACGAAGAAGAGTAAATTTCAATGAAATCGAATTTCTTCAGTGAATATTTAGTCATGGTTACCTTTTGTATTTTTAACTGCAATTCCGTCATGTACGGCTTGAAGTCTTTCGCAACTTCGTGACCCTGATGATAAAACGTTAGCCAGCCGAACATAAATCCCAAAAGCTGAAATAAATCAAAGAATTTAGAATTTTCCATCTTTATTTGGATTTCTTCGTTTTTTTTTTCCAATTTGGACAAAAATGATGGAAGTTTTCAACTCACCGTCTCGACAAATTCAAACTTTTTTCGTTCCTGTACCTCCTGCAAAAGGAATACATATTCTAGGCTGGCTTGACAAAAATGTCGCTCAGCCATATCCAGAGTCGCGTCAGCCTAAAAGAAAAAAAAGAATTATTAAAAAAAATCAAGAAATACACGAATAATTGAACGTTGAAACGAATTCTTCAAATGATTTGAGTCGAAGGATTTCTTACTTCTTGAAGAACATTGTCCTGCTTCTTGGTCGACAGATTAAGAATACGTTCTTGACTTTGACAAAATTTGACGGTCTGCTTTTCAAACTTTTTTTTACCCTCCTGAGAAAAAAAAACATCAAAATTAGTGAAAAACGCATTTGATTAATTTTTTTGACATTTTCCTTGATTTTTCTTCTCACGTACTTTAACTCCTCCGATTTTCTCCTTCCTAAATGTATCTAGCGGTAGAATAATTTGGTCGTAAGCACGCTCAAGCTGCAAAAGTGAAAAAATATTAATAAAATAGTTCTTGGTGTCAGGAGAGACAACAAGTTTTGACAAAAGTGCTAAATCTAAGCACTAATTAGTGTTGGCAATATATTTCATTTGATTCGTAAGAAAAATAACATTGACTGGATTGAAGCTTAAAACTTGAGTCCCCGCTCGATCGCTCATCGAATATCTATTTTATTTAACAAATAATATTGTACAAAATTCACTAAAAATATTCAACTAATATGAACAGAAACATTGAACATGCGACAGGAAGTAATACTTGCGCTTCCTAGTTTGCCAACTACAAAACAAAATAGACGATGGGATTAAATCATTTGTAACAGTCCAAAAAAAAGGTTCTACAGAAAACATATTTAAAAGCGTTTGATGATACGACTTTTACAAATCTATCTAAGAAGAAATAAATGAGAAAAAAAAAACAATCTCTATATATAAAAAGGAAATGTTAAGAGAATCGTGCGGCAGTGAGTTGTAGAAATTTTTTGTGCGACTGTGCAGCGGTGCTCGGTTGGGGAAAATATTCATCTGAAAGATCGTCAAAAATATGCCTCTCGTAGCTCCAATTTTGTGGACAGAATTTTTTAATAAAGTCAGCTCATGTTTTTTCCCACTTATTAGCATTTTTTTCATCAGTTTCTGGTCTTTTCTTGATTTATTCACATTTCCTACATTTTTTTCTCCCACATATTCGTTTTTTGTTTTATCTTTTATTTTTTTTTTTACTTTGAGAACTATACTCTTGCTTACCATGCGATCTCTCTCATCTTCAATGGACGCAATGAGTTTACCAAACTCTTTGAGACTCTGCGATATGTGCAACTCGTCCTCGGTCTGAGTCTCGCCGATACATTCGAAGCTAAAGTTTTGCAGTGTTTTGGAGAACGCTCTCTGGGCTTGAGACAGATCTTTAGAAACGCAAACACTCACAATTACACGTCGATTATCGGAGCGACCACTCGGCACGCAACTTGCAATTCTCCAATTAAATTAAATAAAAAAATTCTAGTGTGTAATTTTTTTCCAGTCGGCTTATAAACGACTGAGTCAAAGTGTAGATGTTGATGAATGTTTAAAAAAATACTACTTGGGAATCCAAACATTCGGATCTATGTTTATGTTAAATTTAATTTTGCGTCAAATTTATTTTTGGGTAAACGTCGAGGGAAGATTACAGTGAGATTCTTTCTTCGGATATTTATTTGGAGATGAAAATTGAAAGATTCCGGCTGAGCTTTCTGATCAAATTTTTTTGTGACATCTTGAGAAAAATGATAACGTCAACTTTCCGTTATTCGTTTTTTCGTAAATTTGAACTTTCGATAATATTTATATTTTGTACAGAAAAAATGTGCAAAATCCACACAATAATCTACCCTGAAACCGTGACTAAAAATATGTACAGCATGAGCAAAATTCATTGCAGATATAACGCTAAAGGAATAATTGAAAAAATCTATGAAGAGGCACACTCGACGAATCGTCAAATGAGAGGGTTGAGTAAAAATATACAGACTGTCAAGACGGTTGATCACTCGATTAAAAAATTACTGTGTACTACAAACACGTACATATATATAGATATATGTTCTATGTATGCGAAAACATGTGTGAATAAAGTATAGAGATATATTGTTTATTGGCATAGCACCAAACCTAGGAGAAAGTGTTTAAAGTTGAATTAAAAGAGGCATAAACACGGTGTGGTAGAAGAGGAGGAGGGAAAAAAAAAGGGAAGAAGAGATAATTGATATTTGATTGGTGTGTAAGAAAGGTAGTGGAAAAAAATAGAGGGAAAACTTACTTTTAGCAGCGTTTAGCAAATCCTTGACCTCTTTGATGAGACGCTTGATCTGTTGGCTCGTTTTCTCCAATTCACGCTCATGATAATGAAGATTTTCACGAAAGTATGGACTGTCCGTCAAGCAATCGGTAAATTCCAGCGGTTTTAGACCAACACCCATTATTCTCGGGATTTTCGAATCGAAAAAAGCTCCACGCGATTTATTTTTTATTGTATATCCGTTTGGAAAATGAATAATTACTTGTTTTTATATACATATGTGGATATAATTGTTGTTCAGCAGTAACACATCGAGGAGAAACTACACACGGGAGCACTTTTGCCAAGATGATTAAAAAAAAATTGACGCTTTGGAGTGGCAGCAAACACGAATTCACACAGTGAATTTACAGCTTTCGACGATAGGTGTGTTTTTTCGTATATACGTGTATTTGTGCGCAGTATAGAATGCACAGAGCAGCAAAAAAATCGAGTTCTCCCTTCTTCTTTTCTCTCTCTCTCTCTCTCTCTCCTGCTTTATCTCTTCAATATCTTTTTTCCTCCCTCTCTCTCTGTTCTTATGTTTCGTTGTGCGTTCGTTGTGTGCGTGTCTCGCGGCGGCGGCGACTACTCACTGCATTTGGAACATATCTCTCGCGATCGATTTTATGGACTTGCGCGGCTTTGCCAGGCTCACGGCAACAAAATATATGCTACAACTAAAAATTTTCGACGCGTTTTTTATTTCTACACCTAAAAAAGAGCTCGACTCTCTTTGACGACACGTTGAATAATCATAGAGCACAATGAAATGTTTTTTTTTCTCATGCATAGGTATGCATTCACAGATTACGATTATATTGTAATCAAAGGTCAACACGTCCTTTATCGGAAAAATAGAGAGTCCAGATAAATATCCGGACTTTCGTATCGTTGATTCCTTATCGTTATACCCGCCGGAAGGATAAACTTGCTCCAGGATGGAGGAACGGTTTTTTTTTATTATTTCCTAGCGAAGATTTTTGCGGATTATGAAAATGTGTCATTATCTTTGGTTGTATCTATTTTTATTGTTTAGGGACTTAATAATGTGCAGGAGATAGCATTTTTGTGTATTATAAAAAAATCAAAAAATATTCATCTATTTTGTTCATGTTTTTGCACCTTGGACGCCTTTTTCCAATGAACGAAAAAGTATACGATATTCTTCAATTATCGCGTTGCTCTATCGGTTGTAATTATCGTCGCGATAACACATTGCTCCAAATTCCTACGCAATGGGAATAATTGAAAAAAAACAAACGAGAATTGAGGAGTGGTGCCGTGCTGAGACTTCATGGGGTACTAATAGGCATTGATTTATTTTCTGCAATTTTAGGGATTATGACACCAAAAATAATTGCGGATTATAATCAAATAAATATATTCCTTGCCCTGGAAAAATGCTTTGGAAAGCCACTATCTGTATATTAAGTAAAAAAAAAAAATGATTTTTTTATTTCTCTGTCTATTATTACCGACTGTTGGTACATTCAAACACATTCCATTTCACTGTCTCTTTTCTCATCTATGTTACATAGTTCGTGATAATCGGATTAGCGATTGTTTATGACAGTTCGCGAGGCTTCTAGATCGCAGCATAATTGTCAGGACATAAAATGCATTTAAACCTTAACTGCAGTGACAGTTAAAATCCTATTATTCCATTGTTTAAAAATAAAGATAATTCAGGAAAAATGGATACAATAAAGAAACTAATAAATGGAAGTGACATCGAGTTCATTGACAGTTTGTTGGACTTTACCGAAAAAGTGAGCTCTTAGAAATCGCTGATAATCGAATTTTTCTACAAATCACAAAAGAAAATTCTTCAATTGACTTAAACGACATATTTTGTTGCAGTACGAAACTCATTTGACGTTTGAAGAATTGAACAGTGACAATTTAAGAAAAGACGTGTGGGATTCGATCTTCAAACGTTTACAGCAAGCCAAATATTTCACGATTCACGAACGTTGTTTACAAGTTCTTCGAATTTTAAGGTAAACTTAAAAAAAAAAATGTCAACCCCAATTGACGAAATTATCGGATAAACATTTTGAAAAATAAAATATTAATTCCATTTTCACTCATTTTTTCATAGTCGAGACAAAACTGCTTTAAATGATTTAATCACCGACGAAAGATTAAACCTCATAATCAAAAATGCCAGCCTGGATAAGTTGGAAACTAGTAAAAGCTCCGCTACTTTTACGAACGGTACGAAGTTTGATTTTTTCCCGTGCTCTGTTTATTTCGCATTCAAACTTGTAATAATTCAAGCTTCCAATTATTTCAGTTACGCAGGAGTCTTTAAAACTGCTTTGCAATTTGTTGTTCAACTCTTCGACCGTGCAGCAAAAAATAGGAGAAACTTCTTGTTTGCCTTGCGTAGTAAAAAGGATGAAAACATACGACGAAACAGTTCCCCACGATGTTAAATTGTTTGACACACGAATATTATTCCTGTCGACCGCACTCAATTCTTCGTTGAGAAACGTCGTGAAAAACGATCTCAACGGCGATTTGTGCCTCATAGAAATGTTGAATAAGTTTGCTAACGATTTTGAGTCCAAAGAATCTTCGATCAAGGTAATTTTTTTGTTTTTTTTTTTAATTCTTAGAACACTATAAACATTGTAATGAAATTTTCACTGCAATGTGTCATTCAATTCATATTATACAATTTTTATTTTTATTTTTCGATAATTTACTATTATATATTCATTTATTTATCTTTATTTTTGTTGCATTTGGTGAACATTACGAAAAAAATGTTCGAACGGACGTAAAAAATGATTTTTACTGCAAAAACTGACCGAAATGAAAGAAATAATGCAAATGTTTACAGAATAACGACGTTGTATTGGCCAGTGAAATACTGAAAGTGTTATTCAACTTGTACATCAACATCGACGAGAGTAAAGACGAGGAAATGAAAAAATACCAAAATTTGGTAGAAATTTGTTACAAAATGTTGGTGAACAGAGGCGAACATAAAATCGCGAACGAAAATGAATTGCACAGGTACGAGAATCTTCCGATGCGAAAAAAATGATGAACGAATCGATGAATAATAATTTTTTACCCTTTTTTTTGTTTTTAGTAACATTATCAACGCATTGACGGTGATACCCTACAGTTGTTACAATCCTTTGATCCAACCGATTCGCGATATCGAGGCTGAGATTGTCTACGAAAAAATGGACATGACGGCTATAAATCGATTATTGAAATTTTTGGATGAAAGATTAGACGGTAACACAGATTTAGTTGAGAATTTATCACCAGTCACGACCGCGCTGATAAGACTCGTAAAATCCAATCGTTTGATCCGAAAATACGTCCGATCACAAGTAAGTTGAGTTTTTATGAAAAATCTGATCAATTTATCTCTAGATCTATGAATCTCTAACTCGAGGTTTTGTTCTAATGAAGATTTTGCCGCCGTTGAAAGACGTCATGAAACGACCCGAGGAAGGCTCGACTCTCAGAGCCAAATTATGCAAACTCCTGACCTGCCCGATTACAGAATTGTCCGATTTAGTTGCCGAACTCATTTTTGTCCTTTGCAAGGAAAATGGTAAGAAAAAAATGCACTCAATACACTTTCCGGGCCCAAAAAGCATTTTTACACAAAAATTACATTTTTTTCTTAAAAAAAAAAAAAAATTACAATTATTATTTACTTAATAATTTGGAAAATGTCATAGAAATTACATTTTTCTTCTTTTTTTTCTTTTTATTTAGTGAGCCGCATGGTTAAATACACTGGATACGGAAACGCAGCTGGAATGTTCGCGAACAAGGGTTTACTGGGTCGTGGCCAATCGGTAAATTCGTCAGCGTACTCGTCGGAATCCGAGGACAGCGATACCGAGGAATACACGAAATACAAAGAAAACATAAATCCCGTAACGGGTTGTTACGAGCATCCAAAGCCAAATCCACTGGAGGGTATGAGCGACGAGCAAAAAGAATACGAAGCTATGAAGCTCGTGGGTCTCGTTGATCAATTGACGAAACAGGGCATCGTACAACCCTGTCGAATCGGAGAGGACGGTAAACCAAAACCGATCGAGCATATTCTCGAGCTTCAGGAAGAATTACCAAAACTCAACATGAATAATCAAAACAACGATTGAAATTATTTATTTTACGTATCATTCTGTACCGATTATTTAATTACAATATGTATTTAATCAGGAAACATTATTTAATAAAAAGAAAGATGTTACTGTCAGATTTTTGGTATTTTTGTCACACGAAAGTGTTTTTTCACGATTTTTATTAAATTCTCGACAACCTTATTGCGTAATTATGCAATAAATTATAATATTGTACAGTTTTTGAGAAAAACACATGAAAAAAAAGATTCTCCATTAAAAAAAGAATCGTACGATGAAGATTGTAAATCAAACAAGGATTTTGGCTGCTTACTTTCTAGCAAAGAAAAAGTAAGATTTTAAAATCAAAACTTTATTACGAATTTATTCAATTATTTGATAAGTTTGTACATTTCTACAAGTTAACATTCGAATACAACTGTTTCAAGTCAGCAACAAGATGTCAATTTCTTTTTCGAAGGAAAAAACTTGAAAATTAGTCTGCAATAATAATATTATTGTTAGAATGAGATTCGGGGGTTTGCAGGAATAAACTGCAACGGATAATTAGGGTTAAAAAAAAAACAAAAACATTGCAAAAAACTTTAGTTGCTTACTTTATTGAAAAAAGAACAAAGAACAACGTTACAAATAAAACAATTGGCAGGAAATAAAAAATATAACACTTTCCAAAATCACATTAAATGTTTAAACATTATACAATTTTGGTAAATCGTGTTATGTGCTTTGTGAGCATCACAATATATATATTATACATATATATATTTATTATTATTGCATTTTGCAGCCTATGCACACGTAAGATCGTATGTTTTCATATTTTTATCTCGTTTTTGTTTGTAATTCTTTTTTTTTTTAGTTTTTTTTTTTCTACATGTATCAGAGAACTGCAATAGTGATATCGTTTTCTTGAGAATATCTTAATATAGGATAGGGGGAGGGGGGAGGGGGGAGGAGGTCATACGAATTGACGAGGTGATGGCAAATTGAGTTGATATGGTGAAAAAATGTACGGCCAACAGAGAACATTCACGTTGTTTTTGTTTGTTATTTTTTTTTTAAGGCTAAATTTCTTCTTCTTTCATGTCTTATTTTCTTGTTTTCCTTCATCGATTGTTTGTTTTCTCTTTTCATATCCACCCTATAATAAAATATTTTCAATTCGACACGTTTGACAAATATATAAGTAGCAAATGTTGCATATCTTTAGTTTATGTAATACGGTATTGTAGATTAAAATATCTTTTTTTTTTTCTCCTTTTTTTTGTTGTAAAAGTGTATATAGATGTGTATACGTATAATACAATAAATTTAAATATTTCATATAAAAACGAAACTAAAATTTTGTAGGTACAAGGTAGAAAAACAAGAAGATGATGATTCTCGCAGCATCAAACGAGGAGAAAAGAATAAATCAAATAAACGAGACCCTTGTTTTATTAATGAAATATTTTATGGACTAGCCTTGACGAGCTTTGGAAGAATTAAAAAATAAAAAAAAACGAATAACTTTGATGAGACAAGGCGAAACGTACTTGTACATACACAAAAAATATAATATATATGCAATACGTGTCATATATTATCAATGTTGTCATTATAAACGTCAGAACTTGAAGAATAAAGAACAAAAAATGAATAAAATTGTCAATGAAGAAAAAAAAATGAAAATAAATTAGAGGATCAAAGGAATCGAGACTGTTGAACTAAAATATTGTATATTAGTAACCGACGAGTGCTCCCCAAAATACTTATTTCTTCTTGCATCGCTTTTGTTTTGTTTTTGGTATGTTTTGTTATTTCTTTAGTGAACCGAGTTCTTATAGCAACAGGTCTTTAGTGCAAAGGCTGAGTAGTCGTTCGGGAGCCGATGTTCGTAGATAGCCAATTTGAAATTGGGCACATGGGTATTTATTTACGTATGTGTAAGTAGTCTAAATAATATGGTCACATATCGTAAAACGAACGATGCACCCTTGGCGTCCCGTTAGCATATAAAAAATATATTGGTATACGCGTTTTTTTTTTTTCCATATTGCATTACAATTTACCACTTTTTTTGTTTTCTTTTTTTTTTACTCTCTTTTTTTGCTTCTTCTTTAAATTCTCTGCTTCGTCGTGTTGTACTATCCTCATACAGTTTCACATTCAATTATTAATGCTTAATAATTATTTTCATTGTTTGTTTTTTTTTTTTTTTTTTTGACATATAGTGAGCCCCGCTTGAACATTTTTTACCAAAAAATTCTTCGTTCTTTTTATCCATTTCTCTAAGCATTTCCTTATCATTTCTTCGCCGCAATGGAATCATTTTTTTTTTGTTTTTATCGTCCTAACTATTGAGTCGTACCGATCGAGGATCATCGATTTCGAAATATTATCTCGTCAATTTCGCCAGGTTACAGCAACGATACAATGCACTAACAATTTTATGATATTTCAAGTTAAAATTGACAAAAAATCGTACATTCTCTCATTTCCTGTCGTTCAAAAGTTCTGCTGCTTATTTATTGTATCGTTATCGTACTCATGTTGCCCATTGATCGAAATCCTCAATGACAATTCGGTGCTCTTCAATTTATCTCTAAATTGCCCGTATCAACTATTCGGTTTATTTTTTTCAACAATGTCTGTGAGCGTAAATAGTCCACGATCGTAACGATTTTTTTTTTATGTTTTTGTTTTTTCTTCGATGGAATAAAACGGCAGCTATAAATATTATATTTTCTTTTTTTTGGTTTCCGTGGCCCACTAAATAACGAAGTACGGCCAGAATATGACGGAGATTTCTTTCTTTTTTTTTTTTTTGTTTTTCTTTCACAACGTTAACTCGACGCATATCTTTGTATTTTCTTTTTTAATTCACAAATTTTTCGATAGTTATCGTAGTTAGTTGGATACTTGTGTATATTATATAATAATAAATTTTACAGGCGTATAGAGGGACGCGTCGTTTTATTCATTTGTAACGTTTTTTTTTATTATTCTTCATCGTGTATGCGCTTTAAATGATCAACGGGATTAAAGATCAATATATACGATTACGGAGATCACGAAAATTCGTAAAAGATATTCGTTATTAGCTGACCCTGACGTACAAGCACATCAATGGAATGCGACTGTATACATTATTATTATTATTAATATTAATATAATAAATTATGTGTTTTTTTTTTTTTTTTCATTCATTTTTTTTCATTTATTTTCTTTTTTTTTTTGGTGGTCAATTTGATATGTAAACAAAGTACCTCCGAAAGGAACGTTTCATTTATTTTTCTTCTGTGTGTTTTTTTTTTCTTTTGTCTATTCTCGTTTGTTTTTTCTCTCTCTCTCTTTCATTCGTCTTCGACTTTTTCGTTTGTTATAAGAATAAATAATTAAACGCCGAATAATGAAGAGAACGACGATCGCAATCGACCCTTTCGTCGTTTACTCGTGTATCAGCCTCTTAAGTTATAATTTATATTTAAATATACATATATATATTATTATTATTATATATATGTATATATAGATATATGTGTATCAAGTAACTAATGCGAAATAAATACAGCTAAGTGCTCTTGAGGAATGGAACAAAGTAAAATCTTCTTCCTTACGTTCTTTTTTTCGTTTTTTCGTTTTTTATCAGTTTTTTTCTTACAGTTCTCGCCACTTTTTCGTTTTCTGTGTGTTCGTGTCCGTGTCTGTGATTGTGTGGTTTTGTGTGTGTCTGTTTCTGTGTGTTTAGGTCACTTAACTATACGCCTGATGCGACTCTCATCAATTCTACTTAATCACCTAACGATAGAATACATGAAATATTTGTACTTTAACTGACTAATCAAGGATCAAATGGTAAAACGTTCACTTTTATTACTATTTTTTTTGTATTTTTTGTGTTTTTTTTTTTTCATTTTTTTTTTCTTCCAATTCATCTCGTTCTTCTTTTCATTTTTTTTTGTCCTTTTTTTTTCTTGTTATTGAATTTTTTGCCCTTTCTATATTTTCGCTTTAGCGTAAGACTTAAAAACTAGAAAACCTTCGATACTTTACATGGCACGAAACTAAAAAGTCTAAAGTCGTTTGAAACGGATAATAAGGACAAAATAAAATGATAAGCCATTTACCTTTCTTCCGTCATTTTTCATTCACTTTTTCTCGCCTTTTTTTCTCCTCACACACACATACACACACGCACACACTCCTCTTTTCATCATCCTCGTTTTATAAATATTTTCGTTTGGCACTAAAGAATTAAATTCTTGTATATATATTTTTTTGATGTACAAAGTAAAGCGTAAGAATTAGTCGGTGGTTGTTGGGACAGCACTGACCAACGAGGAAACAAAAAAATAAAATGAAAATATTTTTAAAAAAACAGACAAACTAAAAAAAAACAAAAAAACTTTAAGACTTGAGAACGAGACAATTTTTTTTAGTGTTTTTTCTACACACGAACCAGTCGAATCCATGAATAACGAATTCACGAAAATTAAAAATACAATAAAAAAGAAAAAAAAAACAAATGCGAAATAAAACAAGATAACAGACGAAAAAAAAAAATTAAAAGAAATATGGAACTCTTCTCTTGTATTATCTACGCCCACTCTTCCGTCCATGTTGTAAAATTTTCTTTAGTCGACGAAATATTCATATTTCGCAGTTAGTTGCCCTCTGAATATTTTATATTTTGGAATGCACTTAACCGCCAAAATATATATATATATTTATCATATATAATATATTGATGTATAATTTTCCGCCTACTACGCTTAAGCACTACCGGTGAACTAAACATGTTTTTTTTTTTATCATAAAAATGAAAAAACAAAAAAAATAACGTCGACGGGCTGAAAACTCGCCGTGTACGCTTTGTCGTTGGCGTCCGGGCCTCGGACTCTTGAGTATTTCGAAGTACTTATGTTTTAATATTACACTTAAATCGCATAAATTTTAACGAAAAGAAAAATACCAATAATAATAATAATAATAATAATAATAATAATAATAATAATACAACGAAACAGCAAGAAAAATGAATGAAAATGATCAACTTCGCAATCGTGAAGAAAAAAGTCAAGTGAATAAAAACAAAATAAGCAACAAAAAGACTATCCTAAGTTCAACGAAATTTATCGTCGTCGATGGGAACATTTTAACGACGCAATGGTTTCTTTTTTTTGTTAATTTTTTTTCGTTTTAATTTGCTAAGAGAAAAAGGAAAAACGAACTTGTATTTTTGCCCGTAAAAATGAAAAATGAATGTGGCAAAAAAAAAATAACGACGAAAACGAAACAAAAAAAAAAGAAACACCTGTCAAGCAACGAGAAAAACGTGCTTGACGAATTATATTATTATTTTGTCGTCAACAGGGGGAAAAAAGCCCTCGATGCTTATTCGAATAAGTATATTTAACTATAATACGCCGAAATGACGTTTTGAACAGCCGATAGAACACATAATGATTGCAGATTGTTGTGAAAACAAAAAGTGAGATAAAGAAGGAAATAATATTGTTGGAAAACAATGTATATAAATGATTAGGGATTAAAATATCATTATAAAAATAATGGAGAATGTGTGGTTGTGTGTCTGTTGCGAAGAACTCGACAAAGTGTCCATTTACTTCGGGGTTTTTTTCTTTCTTTTAATCTTTTGCCTTCTCATAGTCACTTTTGTTCCTTTTTCCTTGTGTACGATTTTTTTTTGTATTAACAAATACGTTTACGCAATAGAAGAGAAAAAAAAATCTCTCATAATTCGCGATTCATATTCGTTTTTCTTCTCTTTTCATTACACTCCGAATGGTCTGAGCCGATGTTTCTGATAAAAAGGCTTTTATCGAGTAGGGCGAGTTATATTATTGATAAACACAGCATAGAAATGGAGATACGTTCAATATGATTTTCTTTTTCTTCATCTTTTTCATTTTCTATCCCTCCCAACTTGAAATTCAGCCAAATTCGGCGTTAAAATTGGCCATTCATCTAAATCTCGTAGCGATGTCAACGTTTTTTTTGTTTTTTTTTTTTTTTTTTTTAATTTTGTTATTACTTTAAAGATTCTAGGAAGACTATGATTAACCGTAGGCTAGAAATCCTCAGTTTTTCTTTGTTTTTCGTATCTTGCAATTAGTTCTACCAAATAAAATACTTGTCTTTTTTTTTTTTCGTCTTGATGTTTCAGTGTTTCGAGTTTTTTAAAATATTTTTCTAATGTCTCTTCGGTGCGTTGGTCGCTAGGAGCGTTCGAACGAACTTTTTATTCGTATTGGCAAATATTGATAAAGTCAACGTCATTTTTATTATCAACGTTTCTCGGTGGATGGCGACGAACTGTTCTTTTCTCTTCCTTTTTGTATAATTTAATCAACGTTCTTTTGGTTTTTGCCATTTGCATGAAATTAAACGTTTTCAATCGAGATTAGAATCGTTAAATTGAGAGGAACTAAAACTGACACTCTTTGATGCGATATTTTTCTTTTGTTTAATTGCCCTTTCACTGATTATCGATTCGGGACACTTGGCTCGATAATTAATCGCGACAGAAGTTATCGAAAAAATGGAATCACTGGAATATCGTCAGTAGGCTACTCCTTGTTTGTTTTTTATTTCGGCTCGAAGAAAAGTGTTTTTTTTTTAATTATTATTATTACTTTTTTTAACGCGCACGTGCACCAATAGAATTTTTCGGGAAACGTGGGTACAATAAAATCGCTTAAAATAGTAATCGTAACACGATAATCTCGATATTGTTTTTGTTTTTAAATCGTTAATCATACGAACGATATTCGGCAATGGTTATCGTGTATAATTGAGATTTTTTGTTTGTTTTTCATACTCGATAAACGTACGTTGTCGAAGAGACAATGGAAGTCGTGAAAGAATGGCAAGTTCGTTATGTTTTTTCTTTTTTCTCTCTTTTTTCTTTCTTTAATTCTAAAGAACAATAAGCAATCGTTTGATCCTGTTCTAAGCTCGGATTAATGATACTGAATTAAACACACATCGATGAATTTAATATATTCTCCGACTGCTTTGCTGTTTCTTCTCCCCCCCCCCCCCCGTTTTTTTTCTTTTTCTTTATGTTTTCGCTATCGATTTCATTCGCACGTTTGGATGTAGAAAATTTGGGACTACTTATTTTCCCTCCTATCTCGTGAGCTGGAATTTTGTTTTCATCCTCGATAATACAAGTTCAACAGTGTAAGCAGAGTTTTTCGTTATTTTTCTTGTTTTTCTTTCATTTTTTTTTATTATTATTATTATTTCTTTTTTTATCTATTACGTTAGAGAGTGACTATATAGTTTTTGTTTTGTCTATACATATTAGGATAATGAGACTTTTGAGATTGTAAAAATCATCAAAAAATCTATCACAATTACCATTTACGTAACAAGTAATGTTTTTTTCTCTTCTTCTTCTTCTTATTCTTCTCTTATTCCCTCTTTTTATCTCCTCTTTTCTTCTTGCTCTCTTTTTAATTCTTTAAACCGTCAATTTTTATCCCATTACGTCTTCAAATATTATTGTTGTAATTTAAACATCAAGGCAAATAAGGGGTGAATTTCAACAGTGGCCTAAATTAGCCAAGTAGTCTTCCACAGATAAAAATATGTAAATAGAGTAAATCTATACTAAAATATTCAAGTATATGTAAGGTGAGCGTAATATAATAAATTTTGTGAGGTAAAAGATCCTCTTTCGTTAAATGGTCATCCATTCGTATTTATTTATATTCTTATTATTTTTGGTTTTATTACGCTACGAGTTTATCTCCAATACGCGCGACTGGCAAACGATTTCGCAAATATTCATTTGTTTCTTTCTTTTTTCTTTCTTTCTTTTTCTCTTAATTATCGATTTAAAATCCGTTTTTTCTTTTGATATCGTAGACTTTATCTACGAATCGTTTTTCTTTTTTTTTCATTTAGCGTACCGTTAAAGACTGTCGATGGGCAGGGGGCGGGGGGAGGGAGGTTTTAGGAGAGGGTGGCTGCTTCGTGTTTCTCGGTGTCATTGTTGTGCAAATCTGACTTTAGAACACGCTTTAGACTCTCTTCGTACTCGTTTTTTGTTGTTTTTTCCTTAATTTTCACATTTTTTCGTATTTTTTTCCCTTTTTTTCGTCTTTTTTTTTCAATTCTTCTATAGCGAGGCAACACCAGCAATCTCTCAGTACTCTCTAATTAATATTTACCTAGCAACAACATCAGAGACTCTTTAAGGACACAACTTATCCTGACGATACTATTATCACAGGCATTATTCATAATAACTCTGCTAACCATGACTATTAAATATTTGTTATTATTATTTTTCATTATTTTTTTGCATTTTTTTCTCCTTCGGATTTGGTGATTTTATTTATCGCTTTTAATTCAACATCTCGCGCCGGTGTATATAAAATCAAAACTTCTAAATTTACCGAATGAAATATTCTGTACGAACTAACTTTTTCTCTCTTTTTTTTTGTTTCTTAGGTGGTACGTAGGCTTTTTTTCTTCATTTTTTGATGATTTACTTCTACGGACGCTCCATCCAAATTGCGGGCTAATTTTTGTCTCGAGAAATCAATCGATTGCCTCTGTCGATTGTTCTTTCTTTTCGCCTGTCTGTGTTTTCATCTTTATCCTCTATTTTTTTTTCATATCAATGTTGCTTACAATTTAAATATATATTTGGTGTATCAATCGATTTCAAATAGTTAGATCGATCTCACGTTTTTTAACCCGCCCTTCTTAGTTCAATGAAAATCATTCGGTTATGCGAAGAAAATGACGAAAAAAAAAAAAAAACAAAAAAAAACGATAATACGTTTCAAGCCACTCGAATAATGAACGAACAAACTTTAGCAATTTGACAATGAAAAGATCGTAAACGAGATAATAATTGTAATAGTATTAAAATTCTTAGTAATTCCCAGTATCTTATTACTTTATCGTGTATCGTGATTTTATTAAAATCAATATTTAGTCGGTGGTAACAGTTTATTTTAAGCAAATTGTCAAATATATGATGATGCATCGTTTTCTCATTCAATCATATTTTCTCGTTACCGTTTTGTTCGTGAATTATTCTCTTTTTTAATTTCAATCAAATCTTAAGGCTGATCATGTAAACAACCCTAAAAAATATGTGTGTTTCTATATATGTATGTGTTCATTGTATTTTTATTATTACTTTTTTTTTCTTTTCTTTTGTTTTTTTTTTGTTTTCCTTTCAATCCACGCGTATGAAAAAATGTCAAGCCTAGTTTTTGTGTGTTTCATTATTTAGCCGAACAACTCGGTGCCCCCTCATTCGCGCGGATATTGTGTGTCAGTATTATTTACATAAATAGAAGATGTTTAGCAAACTGTACGTTATTTCTTGTTGTTTGTTACTTTTTTATCGTTTTTATGTCACTTAGATAATGTATCGTCCCTAGGATACCGGTTTATATAATAATATATATTTATTTATGTATATATATGCGTGTGTGTATATATAATATTCACATTATGCATTAAATATTATTTATTTCGTTAGCTTCTCGCCATTGTAAAAGGTTCGAAGCAACGACGGACTTTTTTGACCCCGAAATTTTCACCACTACGTTTATTCCTCCCTCGCCCCCTGCCTCGGGTGTAATTCCTTTTTCAAAAACTCTTTTTTTTCCCTTCAACCTCTTCTTACGTAACAAATAGATTTACGAAATACCGGATATACTCGCTAGCACCACGAACCGACAATCCACACACACCCAAATATACACATTCCTTATGGCAAACCATTTCGAAAAGCATCCTGAGTATAATATTGTAAATATTGTGTCTCGTCTAATTCACGTCGTAACAATGCGCGAGTCCGGAGTCGGTACGTGTTTATTATCAATTTTCTTGCCCCTCCCCCCCCCTGCGGGTAAATCCTGGCCCTAAATGTCTCAATTGTCAACGGTTTGTGTGTGTTTTTTTTTCTTCTTTTTACTTTGAATTTTTATCGTTATTTTTTATTATTATTCTATACCTTAAACTCTCCCAACGAAGTGTCAAGATGCAAGGAAGGAGTTTAAATAAAATAAATATATTGAGGGACGAAAAGTAATAGTGTCGAAAGCTCGAAACTAATCGATTTGTACGATGAATAAATACCGAGTATAGGCCACGAGATAATTGTCGCGAGCTTAATGACTGAAGATCCTTAGAAAAATAATGTTAATAGTAGTTAAAGTGGATTAACGAAAATATGTAGAAGGAATAATCACGGTAACTAGGAAGTATTTGAATAAATCGTTTCGTCACCGGTGGATAGCCTTGGAAAACGTATTTGGTGATAAAGGAATATTTATACGTTACCAATCTTTCGTGTTATTATGCCCGAGGGGCTAAATAGTCAAGAGTTATATACGAAGAGAAAAAAAAAAAACAAGGGCGTTTTGACATTCGATGGAGATCTCGATCGGGAACAAAAAAATCGGCCGAGCGGTGAAAAACGTATCGCGCTAAAGGATTCACCGGTGTTCGAATAAAAATAATAAAGCAGGAAAACAAACGAGAAGCCTGAAGAACGAGAGAGATAATAAAATAGAAAATAATCGTGCTCGAGTCGCTGCATAGAAAAATCAACAGCCGATTAATCATCTCGGCACGATTTTTTTTCCATCTCATTGAAAAAAATAAAAATAAAGTCATTTAACAACACTCCCTCTGGCAAAAATCCACATTTTCCAATCGCAACTTATGTCTCATTATTATCATCATTATCGTTCGATAATTTACGCAAGGATTTTGGAATTGGGAGAGTCAAGATCCGCGAACGTTCCCGATTATTCGCAATTTTGAGCACAACTAAAAAATAAAAGCAGCGGGGATTGGTGACGCCAGGAGAATGGGGAGAAGGAGAGGAAAAAATATGGTGTGGGGACGAAGGATGGTGGTCGCTCGTACAAGACTAGAATTAATTTGATTTTACGAACCGTACTTAAAATACTGACATGTCAAAAGTGATGTGCAACGACCAATTTTGACGGAAGGCCTTTTTTTTTATTTATTTTTCATGTATTTTTGTAATATTTTTTGTTTTTTATTTTTTTTTTAATTTTTTTTGTAAAATTGCTCTTCTCTCTCTCACTGCCTAAAAGCGCGAAGTCAATCAGAAAACTCTTCACACGACGCCTACCGCTTAATAATTCCTTGCTATTAAAATCTCTCTCTCTCTCTCTCTCCCCCCCCTCTCCTCCTCCTCAATCTTTTGTCTCTCATTGCACACTTTTGTCGATTTTGCTTTCTCCCTTTCATTCAGACAAAAAACCTCCTGGCAGTTTACCAAATGCAAATCGCTAAATAACTATTATACTGTGTTTGGTCGGAGATGTACGCTTGCCACCTTTAATACCCCCCCCCCCTCCTTCCCTCCTTCCTACGCCTTTTAATCATCGCCTAATTCCTAATTCGCTAAAAATCCTCGACATTTTTTTCCGTCTTTTTTTATCAACGTTTTTTGTTTCGTTTTTACTTTCATAAAAGAGGGACGCGTAAAATTGTATAACTATTAAAGCCGCATGCTGCACTTTTGCTCGCTTGTGTGTTTCTCTGTTTCTTGTTTTTTTTTTTTTTTTTTTCATATAGTTTGTGTTTGTTTCGTGTTATTTTTTGTTTGTTTGTTTTGTCTCTAATGCGTCGATAGGCCCGAAAATCAAATTTTGCTCGCAGACGCCTTCGATTTAAGAGCCTAGTTGTTTTTTTTTGTTGCTGTTCGTGCTGTTGTAGTTGCTGTTATTGCTCCTTGCTGTACTTTTTGTTTGTCTCTTCGTTCTAAATGTATTTACCTTTCGTTGAAAGCGGCACGGTTCCAAAAGGGTTTACCGCGAGGAAGTTTGCGACGATTTTTGTTTTTTTTTTTTTGTTTTTGTTTTGTTTAACATTTTGGTCTTCTCTCACCTCATAATATGTAGAGGGTGTTCAGCACGAGGACGTGATGATTGTTTTTGGCCAGGGTCACTATGTAACCCTCGGAAGTTATTTTCAGGCCGCAGCATCGAGATACCTGACAAAAATTTTATTTATTCAACAAATCTCTCCATCATCAAGTTTCTTGTTTTTTTTTATACAAAATATTTGAAAGGCTTGTCATTCATTTTACGAGATTTTAGAGTTTACCCAACGAATCTTCGGCTGTTCTATTTTTCAGAGGAAAATTTGTCGTGAGAAATAAAATAAATTGACTAAAATATTGTGGAGAATAATAAAATGAAAAAAATAATTAATCATATTTTTTATATCGTTGCAACGATGCAAAATTTAGTTATTTTTTCATTTTCGTTGAAAAAATGATTGAAAATTTGTTTTGGTTCATACATATTTCAACAAATAATTACATCGTGTTACTCAGTGCTATGTTATTTTTAGTACGAGTAACAAATGGATAATATTTGAAAGAAATGATAAAATGAAGAAAAAAAATACCTTTACGTAAGGGCACTCGAATTCGGATATGAGAGATCCGTCTCTCGAAAACACGGCCACGTGGAAGCGATTACCGTGAGAATCACCGATCAATACGTCTCCCGCGTCGCTAATGTCAATCCCATTGGGAAAGTTAGTTATATTCTCACAGCCTATGCGACGCAGAAATTGACCTTCCTCGTTGAACACAACCACGCAATGTCCTTTGAAGTCACACACGAAAAACTCCTTATCTGCAGAAAAAAAAACAACAAAAAATTTAACAATTATCATTTAATTTTGCAAAATGGACGAAAAAAAAGTCGAAATGACGTTTGATTATGAAAAATGTGAAATTTGACAAACCGCTTATTGCAATATCGCTCGGTTCCCTCATGTAATCACTACAGTCGAACCAACTCAAAAGATTTCCAGTGTCGCTGATTACGAAAACCGTGGGTGAAACGCTGTCGACGGCAACGATGTGACCTTGACTCGTGACAGCGAGACCAGCAACAATGTCGATGTATCTGATGGCTATTTTCTTAATGAAATGTCCGTTTTTTGTGAATATCTGCATCCTCGAGCGCTCGCTGCCACGATCGCAAACAACGAATTTTCCGCAATTACGCATTACCGCAACTTTGCGTGGATACCACATTTGACCTTCTTCCTTTCCGGGGATTCCAAATTGGAATTTGAATGTGCCCGTTTTGTCAAAGATCTAAAAGTATGAAAAAAAAAAACATTTATTACATATTACGCATTTTTTTCATCTTCTAAGGCTTGAACATCGTATTTTTCGAGCTCGTGCTATTTTTCGCCATAAAGTTGGACGTCTTAGTTTTTTTTTAACAATGAATTGACAAAAAATTCATTTGGAAACTGAAGATTTTTAAAAAATCGATAAAAACCTCGTTCTTTTGACATTATTTCGGGGAAAAGGATGGAAATCGTTAATTCTGCTAGAATATTTAAAAGTGAAAAATATATTTTTTGGACATACTTGAATTCTGTGATTGTAAGTGTCAGCAACGATGATATCCTCGTCAGTGCCGAGGCAAAAACCATGCGGCGAACTGAAGTGACCTTTGCTCGGTCCGAGTTGACCAAATTTCGAGCGTATTTCCATTGGCGTTAATTTTGGATTGGTCGAACGTGCGGGATTGTAATTGCCCGTTCCACTTCCGGAAACGTTTGCGACGTTATTGCCAACGCCGCTTATATTGTGCATAGAATCGCTTTTGAGCTCGTCACCACCGCGCGATAATATGGGCGATGTCGGTGTCGATAGAGACTGATAACCACCGTTGAGCAGACTGTTCGCGGTGAGAGAACCAAGGTTCGTATTGTCAACTATACCTGGTGATTGACCGCGTGCCAATACGAGACCTCCGTCGCCGTTTAACGTCGAATTGCTCAAATCTACGATAAAACAATATATTTCAATTATTTCATCTCTTTTTTTTCCAAATTCAGCTTTTTTTATATTTATTTTCAATCCAATAAAATTTCTGTCCAATATTTACAATTGGTCCTTTTTTTACAATGCGTGTTATTGATAAAAATGATATTACGAATAATTTTAAGAAGCGGGAAGCTAAAAAAATGAAAAAAAAAATTTTGCGTAATTATTTTATAGTAATTGTTAACATTTGTTCGACTTTTTTTTCGATTTTTATTTTTTTATACGTTGATCCTCCCTAAAATTGATTGTGATATGACTTTTCATTGATAATAATGCTTAAAAAAAAAATTCAGGCCCGTTTTTCGCGAAAGGATCTCTTAGAAATATTTACCAAATTTTTTTCGAACTAAAAAAAAAAAAGAAGTTCGTTCATTGATTAACAAGGCAAAGAAAAATTCTAAAGAAAGACATTTTATTCGTTATTACAGAATTGAAAGAAATGAATGAGCACGAAATTTAGAGAATTGTTTAAACTTTAAGTTATAATTAATACGATTCGAATGCTCACCTTGGTTCCCAAGAGAATTTCCGAGTTTAGCGAGTGCCTGCAAATTATTGATCGCGTGACTGGTCGAGCTCAGATCACCGGCTAATAAATCGGCCAGTGTGAAGGACGGAGTAGGGCTTGGATTGGCGCTGGGGCCAACGACACTCGCGTCACCCATTTCAACTTTTTCCGCTAAACTCGCCAATTGCTGAAGATTGTATTCCTGTATACTGGTGAAACCGTGAATTGGACCTGGTGGAAGTGATACAGAAGGAGGTGGAGGTGGAACGTTCTGGGGACTCGTTGTCGGTGGTATTACGTATGAGGGTTCACCTTCGAACGAGGATTGCATTGATGCGGGAAGGGATATCGGAGAATTGGTACTTATTGAACTTGGGCATCCACCACCCATCGTGCTCGTGTGAACGATCGGTTGTGAGCTTGTTACCGGCATCGTCGAGGTTGTTATCTCCGGCGTTTGTTTCCTTGATACGCTACTTTCCGTTCGAAATTTACCGAACGAATCCTGCACCCAAGAAAAAAAAAAAATTGTAGTCAATTTCAAGCCTTAATCAAAATCTTTCGAGTCATTAGTAAAGTAGCGAATAATGAGGCTTGAAAAAAAAGTTCCATAGAATTTTCAAGTATTTTTTCATAAGATTCGAAGAGTTCTATTAACCCTTCGTGACACAGTGGGTCAATTTGACCCGGGACCCGAGTTTTATGAAAAAGATCGGGAGGACTTTTGACTATACGGAAAATATCGTATTGATTTGTTCTGATAATTCATTGAAAACTTTTGGAAAATATTCTTAAAATTAATGATCAGGGGTTCGATTGATTTTCGAAATGAGAATGAAGAGTTAAAGGGATAAAAATGATCAATTTTCAAGCTCGTACTTCACATATATTCGTGTAATTCACCGTAAAGTTCGATAAGAATTTGAATAATTGTTATCATGAAGAAAAGAAGAGAAAAATGATGTTTCTTGGAAACACGAACCTTCACCGTGGCCTCGAAATGTTCGTAATCCGTTTGGAACTCGATGGAGTATCTGGTGTTAGCTTTGGGTGTATTATTTATGAGATTCAGGAGTTGAGTACCGACGATACGTCGGAGAGCCAAGATTTCCGTGGCATCGCCATGTTCCAATAGTCTCCCAGTAAAACGGCACGCGTCCTCGATTTTTTCGATGGTCTTTTCAACGCTATAAAGTAAAATGAATTAAATTGATTGATTGAGACAGAAAAAAGAAAAAGTGCAGTTTAAATTGATGAAAAAATCGATCGCGTTGCATATGCAAACGATAAAAAGTTGAAAATCCCAATTAAAAAGCGTTAAGAACGAAAATAAGGCAATAATTACTTGTGAAAAGTATCCATAACTTCGAGTTCGCGCTCGGAATGTAATTTTTCTAATTCGTCGAGTGCACTGTCCCGACACTTTTCTAATATAGCTTTGTAACTCTGAAAAGTCTCGACTATAAGGTCTTTGGCCTGATCGTGCTGAGCTTGTAAATCGCTCAGAGCGTTGTCAAGCTGTGACGCTGTCTGATCGCAATCCGCTATACGCTCTTTGCTCTCTGACATTAAATTGACTAGCTCCTCTCTTTGACGTGGCTCCGCG
Source organism: Campoletis sonorensis (assembly GCA_013761285.1). NCBI lineage: Eukaryota > Metazoa > Arthropoda > Insecta > Hymenoptera > Ichneumonidae > Campoletis > Campoletis sonorensis. The sequence continues at coordinate 353,955 of JACEOJ010000075.1, forward strand.
TCCGCGAGCCTCTCGTATTGATGCTCCGGTGCTTTGTGCTCCACGTGTAAACACTCGTTGCATATTGGTTCCTGTTTTTTTTTAAATCAAACCAATGTGTTAAAAATTGAAAACAATGTCTCTAAAATACAAAATGCTCAGTTGTTGAAATTACTGTTCAAGTCATGTAAACATTCGATTCCAGCAAAATAGTCAGTGCAAATCGAAGTCAATTAAGTAGAAAGTTTCGAAAAAATTGCTTTTTCAGGCATCAGTAAAATTCAATGTTGTAATAAATGACCAAAAATCATTATGACATTAATTAACATAAATCTTAAATTGTATGAAGTAATATTTCTCAGTTTTCCTACTAGTTTTATTCGAAACGAATTAGAGCAATTTAAAAGTTGAAATATCCATAAAAGGGGTGTACGAAAATGAGGAAAAAATGAAAAGATATATTACCTGACAAGTATAGCAATAAAACTTCATATTTTCAGCGGGATGATAATCGCAGAAGATAGGTTTGTGAATGGGTATAGCCTGGTCCGAGCGTTTGAGATCTTCGAAGGCGACGACTTTGTGGCTTTCGAAGCATCTCATGAATTGATGAGCGGTGTTGCAATGGGGGCACAAAAAATTGGCGCAGTCGGAGCAACGAGCGACGGCGTTTTCTTTGGCTTTGCAAGAGGTGCAAAGTACGGCCATGTTTTCAATGGCGGACATGTCCAGAATATTGGTGAGGACATAGTCGCACGCGAGGGAAGCTGCGCCTTTGGGTCCGACGTGAGTATTTTGTCGGCAGACGGGGCAAGTAAGTATGGAGGCTATTTTGGAATCGCCCGCCTCGTCGATGAGTAGATTGTCGATGCAAGTTTCGCAAAAGACGTGAAGACAAGCGAGTACACGAGGGGAGCTTAATTTGCCGAAGCAGATGGCGCAATCTTTGTCGTTGTTTTCGCCATTGCCGGTGGTCATTTCTTCCAGGGCGTCTCCGGAGTTGCCAGTCCCGACGGTTTGATTAGCGATCGCGTTGGCGACGTTCCAATCGTTTATCGCTTCCGCAGAGTCTAGCTCGTCGTTGCAATTGACGCTGGACTGTTGCGAGTTGCCGACGGTGCTGGCGTTGCCGTTCACCGTACTCGGGACATTTGTCGTTCCGGCGGTCATGGTTGTCGATGCCATTTTTCAGGCTCTTATCGGCGTCGGTTAAAAGCCGCGCCAGAGACGAAATAAATACGAAAAAACAAAAAGATCCTCTTGATTCTGGGACGATAATAATTTCACTATAATCGAGTTACTCGTTCGACGTGACCCTCGATGTTTCGGTTCTTCTGGTACGGGCGCGATTGCCCCGACGGACAAAAAAACAACGAAAATTCCGAATATTTCCCGTGCCGCGATCTCCGCCTCGCGGATTTTCGCACAAGGGATTATTCCGTAATTGGTAATTTTTTCAATTTTGTATACTGTAATACGTGTATATATATTTATGTATATATCGTAGGAACCTATGTGTATATATATATAGATATATATATATATATGTATGTTGCAGGAGCGATCCCCCCCCGAGTCAGGAGTGCGCAGTGCGAAATGACGTTAGGGATGCTCGCACGGTGGGTCGTCGATTCACCCACTTTGGCACCGCCGTTTTTGCTGCTGCCGCTGATGCAGCACGAAAAATCTCGTTATTTTTTTGTTTTTGTTTTCTGTCTCTATCTCTTTTTTTTTCTTTCTCTCCCAATGTCCGTCTCTTTCTCACTTATTCGTTTTTTCGCGATGCCTCTTTTCTCCTCGCGATTATTTAGTCTAATGCTCGTATTCTTCTTTTATTTCTTAAACTTCTTCGCTTTTGTTGATTTATTCCCTTATTAACGTAGATTGATGTATATGTGGTTTTCTTTACGTACCCCGAGCGACTGCAGGAGCCAGGATATCGTAACAACTACGGGGGGCAACTATCGACGACAAATCGCACAAGCGATTCCAAACACGCCATGATCGATACACGAGGAGGGGAAAGAGACAAAACACACTCGGTCTCCCTCGCGTGCGCGGTACGGAGGGTGTGAAAGGGGGGAAGGTACGCAACCGCGATGTTGAGGACGTGTGGGTAGAGGGAGATGGAAAGGATATTTTTGGGAATAGAAAAAACAATGCCCGCGATTGATTGCCGTCTCGCGGATACCCTCACTTTCCTCAAATATCCCAAAAAAAAGAAGACGAATTTTTAACGTAACAACTTTCGCGATATTTTGTAGACTGAATTGTTTCTTCTTTTTTTATTCTACGCGAAATCAATGCTCGGCAAGCATTACGCACATATATATACCCGCGCACCAACTGAAATTTCTTTGCGATTTGCGACTATCTCGCTTTTCTCTCTCTCTCTCTCTTTCGCTCGTGGTAAGACCGTTAGCAGAGCCACCTAGATGCGCGCGAGATACGATTTTGTTTCTTTTTTCCTCTGTTTTTACCCGATTCTCAACTCAACAGAGATACATCTTTTTATAATTCATTTTATTTTATTACAATTATACTATTGCCAGCATCAGAAGTTTATCATGCAAGATAAGATCTGTATAATTTATGGAACTGATGGTATCTCCGGTAAAGATTTTTTTCGTAAAACACACGTGCCAAGGCACTGAAATTTTGCGCCATCTAACGACCGCATCCAAAATTTAAAACGGAATCAAATTTTCAGTTACCAACTGATGATGCTCATTTTCAATCGGTCATCAACCATCGGTAATTGAGGAATTTGAACGGATGCATGATAAGAAACGTTTCAAATCGATCATCTTTTTTTTTCAAGTGTTCGAACAAACGAGCGTCAATCCATTTGCTTTTATTATTCACAATTCGTGAAGTTTTTTGATAAGAGAAGAAAAAAAAAGTGAGAAAGCTGTGTTTACAGAGGTGGAAATGTGACAGTGCGGGCTGATGGTGCGGGCGGTAAAAGAAGAAGGAGGAGTAGGCCGGGAGGGGACGGGGGGGTCTGTCAGATCGAGAGTCGGTGCGGCGCGTCGCGTTATTCGTCCTTCTTGGCTTGACAGTCTCTCTGTATATATAGATTAACTGCATACGCGTACATTGATGGGCGGTATAGGCGGGTAATAGTAAAGTGATATTTCGGTGTTGACGCACGAGTCAATGTCCAAAGGAGAACGGTACTTGTACTTTATTTTTCTATGGTGTCTGTCTATTTATTTCTAGGCCACCGCGATAACCGCCCATAATACGTGAATTATTCGGTGTTATTGAACCGCTCACGAAAGTCGAAACCAGCGTGTGTGACGTTTAAAGTGTGCTGTCATTCGTATATTAAAAAGTGAACCAGCTGATTGATTATTAAATTCTGTATCTTATCAGGGAATATTGGCGTGTATTCGAGGGTTTCAGTACGTAGTTTGTGAAAAAAAAAAAAAAACGAATGTAGTTCAGTCTCTCACTGGAATAATTTACATCGAGATAAATTGATGTAACGCCAGTCGGTTGTTTACTCTCGACGGAAAGCACACGTCGTAATACGTGGGCTGTGCTCTCTCGGGTTGTGTGTATGTGTGTGCGCGTGTTTCGCAAGCGGCGCGAATGTGAATTTATAGTACGATATACATACGTGACGCGTGTTCAGTAAATACATATATACAAATGTCTATATAGACATATTACGAGAGGTAAAGGGCTTTCGTTTTATTTTTATTTTTTTTCGCGGATATGTTGTTTGAACGCTAATTCGCGAAATAACACGCGATAAATTGGGTGTTTTCTGACAACGAGCCGTATGCTAAAATCCGTCTAGTTTCTTATTCTCTCGTCATTTTTGTCTTATCGTTCGTTAAGTTTTGCGTTCTTGTTTTTTTTTTATTTCCCTTCACCAATTTCACCAATTGATATCAATTGACAGAAATTGTCGAGAGTTTGCAATCTCCCACTACCCGCTAAGGTAATCGGTAATTTTAATTAGGAAACCACGCTTGACCGTGGGAACGTTTGACATTATAGTATACCTTCGTGCTTTTTTTCTAGTATTCTTTTTGCTCGTCTCCCCGCGACACGATGCTAATAGATTCGCTGAATGTGGGTAATGAGGATCGAGACGAAATTATAATTTACGCCCACTTTGAAAATCAACAAATCAAATGACAGCTTCCTCTTCACTTACTATCTTCGATGTATTATTAATCAAATGTTGTGGGTTTGAGCCGGAGGTGCTTGTCCTTTCCAAACATTTATTCAAATCCGTCTATTGTTGTTTCGTTATTGTTTTCGTAACATTTTAACCTTCAACACGTGTTTTTTTCCCATCGCTAAAATACAAGCGCTGCCAGTTGAAATGAAACAACAAATTTTTGGTATTTTTCCGGGAAAATTATACTCCCCACTTTTTCTTATTCCGATTCATTTACATGCGGCACTCTCCGGCACAGAATTTACGATGTGTGGGAAGTAATTTTGGAATTGGCATTATAATCGCGTTACACAACTCGCTTATTATAATTGGCGGAATTGGAATATATTTTTTTGATGTAAAACTAAGTCTGTGGTGCTCGCAATGAATCTCGGAGATTCCTGTGATGGTAATTACAGCCTGGGAATTTCATTGTTTCCTTGGATTATGTTACGAGTCTCACTTCATGGTTTTTCATTCAAATTAATCCTCAAGGTGTTCTCCACCATCCATATTAACTTAAATAGACACAAATATACACCTTTGAATATATAAAAATGTGTAAATGTATTAAATTCGTAAATGTGTTCGTAAATTTGAAAGAAAGGAGATCTCTTTTTTTGCAATCTGATACTTCAACTTGGTATCAGCTGATCATGCAATTTTGAATAACATTGACGTCATCTACTTGTCGCTTTGAGTCTCCAATGAATTTTGCGTCGCAGTAAAGTGGGAGATTGAAGTGCAGGCTCGATAATTAAAAACTACAAAATTCTTTACCAAAAAGAGCCCAAAAATCCGAACGAATGAGGGAGTTTTTGTTAAAATTGCATTTAGGCTGATTTTCAAGTCAAATCAATCAACGCCTCGACGAATCATGCAGAATTTGCTTTTTCCAAATTTTTCATGCAAGAGGAACTCGAGATGACATTTCTCAACGAAGTTGTTCCTTTATAGAAAGTTAGGAAGATGCCATGGCCTCCTCCGCGTCTCGCAATGCCGATGAAGATTTAAGCGGGGAAACGGAATCGGAGGCAAGCAGTATTTATCAATCGGGATCGGTCATTTCTACGGTACCGGACAGACATGGATTTCTCGGTGGTTCGCAGTACAGTCCAGAGAGGTTTGAAACTTTTTTTAAACTCAATTGTGCCAAAAAGACCTTTTTTTTCATTTTTTGAAGCATTAATTTCCTAAATTTCTCCAAAAGGCTTAAGAAATAAAGTCGAAATCGTATTTTTTAAAATTCTAACAAGTATTTATTGGATAATTTTTATTGCAGGAAGCAAGGAATCCCTCCGGAGGTGATACTGAGAAGAGAGCAAAAATGGATCCAAATGTTGAACAATTGGTCGTCGTTTATGACGGGAAATTATCGAAAAGTGAGAGAAAGATGCAGGAAAGGAATCCCGCCGTCGGTGAGACTGCGAGCGTGGTTGAATCTCTGCGGCGGTCAATTACTGATGCAGGAGAATCCAAATCTTTACGAGGAGTTAATAAAAAGAAGCGGAGATCCAAAATACATAGAAGACATAAAAAAAGACCTCCACAGACAGTTTCCACATCATGAGATGTTTGTGGACAACGCGCCTGGCCAACAAGAATTGTTCTTAGTATTAAAAGCTTATTCCATATTGAACAGCAAAGTTGGATATTGTCAAGCGCAAGCACCGATCGCTGCTTTTCTTCTCATGCACATGCCAGCCGTACAATCGTTTTGGTGTCTCGTCGCTGTTTGCGACAAATATCTCGTCGGTTATTACAGCCAAGGCATGGAAACTTTGCAAAGAGACGGAGATATTTTGTTCGCTCTTTTGAAACGAGTCTCTCCTGTCGCCTACAAACATCTCGTTAGTACTTTCCTTTTTTACCAGCTTTCACAATCTTAAATATTCTCTTGACCAACAGATTTCAAAGAAAAACGCAAAATTTTTACAGAAAAAACAAAAAATGGATCCCATTTTGTACATGACCGAATGGTTCCTGTGTGTTTACACGAGAACACTGCCCTGGGAAAGTATACTTCGCGTGTGGGACATGTTTCTCTGCGAAGGAGTCAAAGTCATCTTCAAAGTTGCTCTCGTACTGTTAAAAGGCTGTCTGGGACGTTCGTCCTTAACAAAACGTTGTCCTACGATGTACGAAACTCTTCAAGTATTAAGAAATCCGCCCCATCATTTAGTCGAAGAAGAGGCTTTAGTTTATCAGGTAATTCTTCATAATTATTCGATTTCTTCATCAAAACCATCAATTTTAACAATAATTCTGTCGTGGATGTAAAAATCATTTTTACTAATCTCCGAAAACTGGTGAATCCGAGTCCCTTTTAATAATTAACAAAAAGTGTGGAAGATAATTGAAAAATAATATTTCCACAGATTCAGAGACTGAATTTGAGCGAAGACGATTTCGAGTACGAACATCAGAGGCAAATGCTCAAGAGAAAAGCCAAGGATCAGATGAGCCATTCCACTGCCAACGGGGCCGACTGATGAAGAATAAAATTCAAAGAAACGAAAAAAATTAGAAAACCAGGGAAAACCGCAGCTAAAGAAAAATGAACTTGGTTGAGAAAAAAAAAGAAAGAAAAAAAAGGTGTGCCTTTCTCGTAGCTATGCCATTAAACCATATCGTTCGTAACGTGAATGAATCGATGAAAAAGCGAGAGTCAACAAAATTTGCGAATGTAGCTAAAGAGAGAAAGAGATTAATACCATATTTAACGTGCAAATGTCTCAATTATCTTGTAAGTTTGAATGAGGAAAAATTATTTGTTTTCGTTTTTTTGTTGTTGATTTGTTTTTTTTTCTTCAAAAGACGTTCAACGCACACATTCCCCATTAAAGAAGAAAATTAACTTCCCGAACGTGATAACCCTCAAATTTTTTTACGATTTGTAGTTCACACGGTTATCACGATTCATGCACAATACTGTTTAAGTGAAAATAATAAGAGAAAACAATAAACGTACAATATATTATTTAATACTATATTATAAGGACTACTAATCAGCATAACACTCTTTTGTCAATATTTATGTACAAAATAGCTCTTGTATAACGGTACTGTATTTTTAAATAAAGATTATTATGTAACAGTCTTGTTGAATATTAATAAAACAAATATTATCGTTTCGTTAAGATATAATCTTTCAATTTTTTCTTCGAATAGTCCATTCGATATTGAAACGTTGGCGAAACTATCGAATTTTTCTAAATAAAGTTCATAACTTTTGACAGATCGTGAGAAATGCTTGAGTTTGTACTTTCTTTACTTTTTCCATTGATTTTATTTGTGCAATAAAAAAAAATCTGTTAATCGGCGAAAAAATAAGGAAACGGTTTACTACAGCAATAAAAATGAAGAATTTTGTACAAGGAACGAATTTAATGGCGAGTTTTAATTAATCGATGCTGCTGTACATTTTTTTGTTGAATTGAAAAATAAAAATATTAGACTCGTACACTTGGGATTTCGAGCGACGAATATTTTATTCTACTTAAAAAAATAAATACTGTACAACGAATGAATATTGGAACAGAGATTTAATGTTTTTTGTGAGATCTCGATGATCGATGTTGCTTGACGTTTTTCGATGTTTCCGGCAGTATTATTTGTCCACTGGCGATCTCGTCCTTGTCGACTGACTTGTCGATCTGTTTTTGTGCTTCGAAAAAGAACATGAGATCGCGAACTTGCTCTCGCAAATCGGTTATTTCACCGTCTTTCGTCACTTTACACTCGTTCAGCTCGTCCTGCAGCTGCTTGTGCTTCGTTTGCCAAGACTCCTGATTCAATTGCAACGCTTTTCGAAGAGCTTTCTCCTCGTTCAATTCACTCTGTGCCTGCACCAGCTTCGCGTTCGAATTTTGCAATCTCTTCTCGAGACTCTGTTTCTCACGAGTCAAGCTCACAAGTTTTTCCTGAAACAATTCCGAGTTAATAAATGTGTTCTTATTCCTTTTTTCAAATTGTCGCCGGTGGAAAGTTTCCTTAGATCGCAAAAACCACGAATTGGAAAATAGGAACGTGAAAAAATGAAAATTGTTTCAGTTTTTGCTTAAAATCATAAAAAGTTGAGACGTAAAAGAAAAAAAATTACTTTCATGGCTGTGCTCTCGATCGCAACGTGCTCGATTTTGTCCTGCAGTTCAGCGATGTCCGTAGCGGAGCATTGTTCGATTCTGTTGAGTCTGTCCTCGAAATATTGACGCTGAGTTTCCAGCTGCGAGGTCAATAAGTAGGTGAATTCGAGTTGAACGGCGTCGACTTTTTCATCGACTCCTCCACCTTCGCCCTTCGTTGGTTCTTGTCCACCTTCGACCATTTTTCCATCCTTGTCCTGAAGTAAACGGTGCACGAAATTGTCACCAACGTAATCCCAGACTCGATTGTTACCGAGTTGCATCGCGTAACAGTGATGAGTATCGCGATAATGCTCGAACGCGTGACCTTGATGATAACGCGAGCAACCGATGTGCCCACAAATGAGACATATCCAAAGAGCGTCGTTCGTCGCACCTGCAACTGCCGAATCTAAATTCCATTGTATTTCTTAGTTGTCATACGCGAGCTTTTTTTTTTACAAAGCTCATCAATTATTTCAACAAAAATCGTACGAAAAATCAAAAAATTGATGTGAATTTTAAAAATACGATTCTTTTTTTTTTTTTCAAATGATTTTTCAGTTTTATGGATTTTTCATCATTCAATCTTCACCAAATATGACTTTATCGTACACCATTCTCTTCGTTATCAAAAAACGAAGAAAATGGTGTACTCGTAAACATTATTATCGCGTGTACGTTCGGAAAAATAGATCGTAGGAGTTTAGGCGACAAAAATACAATTCTTATGTGAATTAACTGATTAGATAAAGATTTGAAAGTAATCACGTGGATTCAGAATAATCAACCAATTAATTTCATCGGAGAGAACAAAAATACTGTGAATATTGAAGTATAAAATGTTAATTAATGTTAATGTTCATCTAAATAGTAAAAAAAAAGAAAAATCTGTGTTATGTGGGGATAAAATTGTTTTCATTTTTATCTTTATTTTTGTTATTTCAATTATTCTCATTATTTTTGTTTCTATTTGCATTTTTATTCTTGTTATTTCGATTTTAATGTAAATGGGGACCCCCGTCAACAAACAAACGAATAAATAAATAAATAAATAAAAATCCACGTACCACACTCCATGCAATGACTGTCTGCAAGAGGTTCAGGAGTTTGAGCGTAACGGCAAATAGGACAAGAGATATCGCCCCATTTGACGAGGCAGCTGGAATGAAATGTGTGATTGCAGAGAATAGTAAGAATTCCATCGACGCTTTCGTCCATGCGTTCGAGGCAAACTGGACAAGATGGTAATTCCGTGTGTCCAGCGAGAGACATTCCGTGATCGGCAACTTCGACTCGCGAGACAAAAACCATGTGGCAAACGACGTCCGGTTCCAAGGAATTGTAAGGAGCTCCGTTGAACGTTTCGTAGAATTGATTGGCAGCGATCTGCGATTACACGAAACAAAAGTAACGAAATAATAGAAAAAATTATTTCCATTTTTTTCGCATGTTTTCTGAATCATGAGACTCACGGAAGATCGAAGAGTTATTAACGCCATGTATTGATTCGGACTGTTGTCACGAATTATACGAAAATGTTGAATATCCTGATGACAGGCTGCTGTGAACGTCAATAAATCGTGACAAGTCATCGTGGCAGGAACTGAGAGAATGCAAATTGTGTGACTGCGATCAGCCGCGCATTCTCTTTCAGTTAATTCGCTGGAAATTTCAAACAATCAATTAAAATCGTTCTTGTTATTATTTTATTGATTATTAATTTGTATTCAATTTATTATTTAGTAGGAAGAGTAATTAATTTTATTAATTAAGTTATTGATTCAGTAATAAAATAAAAATTAAACAACGTTAAACCCCATAATTATCTTCGATTTTTATTAAAAATACATACTCTTCCTTAAAAAGGTGCAAAATTCCTTTGGTGACTTCGACAAAAGGATTGCCGGAGATGAAAGCAATTTGATTGGCAGGTAATAGCGAAGCTGCTTGTCCGCTTTCTCCTGAATTATTAGTCGGTACGGTCTGCGTCCCAAATGATGATTCTTCCGAATTTGTTCGAGATGTCGAGTGAGATTTGCTGGATCCTTGCGACGTGGACAAAAGTGGAGTCGGCCCTTCTGTCACGCTGGCGTAACTCTCGACCGTAATGTCACGGGGTTCTCTACATCCTCTCATTTTTCGAGCTGCCATTGTACCTGAATTCGAGACGAATTTGAATGACAGATTTTTTTGGTTCGATCGAATTTTCGGTCATTTTTCATGCGATGTTTTGTTTTTTGTTGACTAAAGTTTTTTTACGGAATTTATAGAGTAAAATTCAATGATTTACGAAAACGATTAGTTATTATTACGAAATAAAAACATCGTAAGCTGCAAGTCACGAAAATGTGCAAAGTTGTACCGACGAAATGGAAAAAAGAAGAAAAAAAAACTTGCCAGCGTTTTCCTCGGACTTGGGATCAACAATTTCGATGCGAATAACGCAAAGTGAGACGAGAATCGGTGAAGACATTACACGGAGTACAAAAGTTCACGCATTATTTTTATGAATTATTTGACATTCACTGTTATCAATGCGTGCGTGTTTTTCACACGTTCAACACCTCGATAGAGACAAAGAAAAAAAAAACGAGAATTTGTCCGAGTAACATACACTGAAATCTCTTGTTGACGGGAGTCAGCTGACGTTTGTGTTTCTCCGCACCAGGGCTGCTTGTTGTTCCTTTTCAGAGAAATCGATTTTCCCTAGATCATTGGCAGCGGGAAAAGAAACCATTGGCGGGAAACTTTGAATCTCCCGCGCATTTTTTCAATTTCTAGGTTATTGCAATATTACGTGGAACAATATTGATCCCAGGACTTTCGATCAGCATTAAATTTTAGATTTTTCCATAAATTTCGACTCCAATCCAAAGGTCTCAACTTTTTGGATCTCTTTGCTCAGAAATATAACCAAGCGTTGAAAATGCGTAGCGAGAGAATATTCCACCGGATGAAGGTCACAAATATTGGTTTACCGCAAAGATATAAAATTTCTTGCGTTCTAGTTTCATCTCAATTTTTATTTACTTCAAGTTTTTCTTCCAGCTTACATAATTTATCATTTTTTTATTTTTTCATCCTTCCATATATCGATTTCAATGCTTATAAGTGTGATCCAATTACTTGACCGAGGCTCCATCAACATCGCAGTTGCTCGGCGAGCGAGTTGACGAACGGAATGGAACGTTGGGCGGGAAAAGTAGCAGTGGTGACAGGAGCCAGTGCAGGAATCGGAGCTTCCATAGTCAGGGAATTGGTTCGAAATGGTAAATTTCATTTTTCATTCTATTTCATAAATCCTAACGACGTTTTCCAATTTTTTTTTCCTCAATGTTCTAGTATTTTTCATTATAAATCTCTCGCAATTAAAAATTAATAAAGACGTTGAAAAAAATTCTGTTCAAATTTTTTTTTTTTTTTTTTTTTTTCAAGGTCTCGTCGTGGCTGGATTGGCGAGAAGAGTCGAAAAGATCGAAGAGATAGCAACGAGCCTGGAGGATTCGACTGGAAAATTGTACGCTGTTGAGTGTGACGTTTCTCAAGAAGATTCGGTCGTTGCTGCGTTCGCTTGGATCCGAGAAAATCTCGGGACTGTTAATATTCTTGTGAATAATGCAGGAATTACAAGAGACAGTAGTCTGACTGGTTGGTTTTTAAATTGTAAAATGTAAAAAAAATAAAAACATATTTTTCGCCACCTAATAAAAATAATTTTTATTGAATTTTGCAATTGAAAAAAAAATAAAATCCCAAATGAAAAGCACAGTAAACAAATAAGAAAAATACTCAGTGGATTTTTCGATAAAAATTCCTTTTTTTTTACAGGAGGAACCCTGGAAGATTGGCGTTCAATGTTTGACGTGAATGTTCTTGGCTTGTGCCTCTGCACCAGAGAAGCAGTTCGTATGATGAAGGAAAGCGAACAAGATGCTCTTGTCATTCACATAAACAGTTTGGCTGGTGAAAAAATTCCACCGGTTCCTGGATTCAGCGTTTATCCTGCAACTAAGAGAGCAGTTACTGGCCTGGCACAAACGCTTCGTCATGAACTGATGGGAACGCAAATTCGTGTCACAGTGAGTCTGAAACTATTTTTTTTATTTCTACGGTCTCACTGCGACATTTAAACCAAATTGTTTAAATTTTTGCATGCAAATTGTCGTATTTATAATTATGTTGATATTTTTTATTATTTTATTGACATAATTCGTTTCTTTGATCGAATAAAAATGCAAAAATAAGTCTATGGGCGAGTTTGATTGACTAAATTAATTAAAAAAATATTTTCAAGGCAATAAAAATTCTATTAGTTTTTCAATCACGTTGGAAAATAATTTTGCATTCATCAAAGTTTTGTAAAGTTTCGTTTTTTTTTTAGTTCTCCATTCTTCCTGCTATTCTTTTGAAAAGAAAGGAAAAAAAATCATTGTTCACCTTTTAAATGTGACTGTACAGTCGTTACGACGTCTCGTTCGAATCTATTCAGAAGCAATTAATAATGATTATCGTCGTTTATTCTTAGCTATTTTAATCCTTTGCAGAGCATTAGTCCAGGCCTCGTGGAAACCGAGCTCCTGGCAACGAACTCGATGTTTTCGAAAGAGCTTCTCTGTTCACTGCCAATTTTGCAACCCGAAGACGTTGCTGCTGCTGTTCTTTACACTCTTTCGACTCCAGCTCACGTTCAAGTAATCAATTTTTTTTTTTTTTTCATTGTGCAAATATAATTCCTAAAACATATATAAATTATTGAAGTAATTAAAAATCCATAATTACCGTTTCATTAATTTTGCAGGTTCAAGACATCGTCCTTCGGCCTCTGGGAGAAAATTGGTGAATCTTTCGATTTGATGATCAATTTGAAGGAATAAATTACAGTGTAACGATTGTAAGGACATGAGGCAATTTTGCAAATCTATGTTCGAGATTTTTTAGTCTTTTATGAAAAGCTGCTTGACGTTATTAACAAAATACTTACAAATTATATTGGCAAGAGACAATAAAGCGTTTATTTTTGCGACAATTATTGCTTAAGGCCTCAGGCCACCCTAGAATTTTCGAAAAGTAGATTTTTATTTCAAACAGTCGATTAGGACCTCAAAAATAATGTCCCAAAAGATTATGGCCGGGAAAAACCTCAAAGTAATCGGTTTTCGAATATTAGTACAAGGCCGTCTAATCCGCAGCGAGTTACTCAGAACTTTAAACGCCTTTATCTCAAAACTCCATTTTTTAAGTTGGCTGGACTCATAACTCGAACAATTTTCAACCGATTTACTTGAAATTTTGAACATATCTTTGAAAATACATTGTCTATGGAAGTGCGTAAGATTTTTTCTTCATATTGCATAGTTCATTTGTTATTAACACTTTTCTGACGATTTTTTAGGCAAATTTATCACTTTCCACTTTAGAAGTGCGCCATTTCGCCAAAAATCAATGTATCGCAAAAATCCTATGTACTTCTGTAGCAGTTATTATATATAATCGAAAAAAATTCATTGACTCATTACGATTAAAAAATTACGGGAGCCGTCAGTCCAGCCGTGGAGCCTGAAAAAACGGAGACGTCATCGCGAAGAGGCTGCACAGCCGCCACTTTGAAATAAATCGCTTGAAAAAAATTATTGTAAACAGTCACTGATATGTATGATAAAATCCCGTTTTTGTAATCTCCATTTATTTTGTAGTATCTCTAAAAAAAAATCCCCAAAAAGCCATATTTTTTAGCCTCTAGAGTGGCCTGAGGCCTTAAAAATGTTATTTTCCTCATTGTTCACGAGTATTGCATGAGTAATTTCAGGGATTTGGGTAGTATTTTTTTTCTGCCAAAGTTATCAATGACTTTTTCGAGTTCGGTGTCATTAAAAATATATCTGTAAAGTCCGTGATCGTCGACGCCTCGAGCGAGTTTGAATCCTTCGGCCATTGAAGGAAAAACATTCGTATTAGTTTTTTCCTCATGTTGGTATTGAGCTCTTGCTTTGCAGATGAAAGCTTCACCAAGATTTTGTCCAACAATGGGTGGATTAGTGTGAAAATTATTTTCCAGAATATCCGCGACCTCGTTCGCTATTTTTATTGCTTCCTTCGATCGTCCATCGTCCACTGATTGATTGCACTTTTCGTTCAAAATGTCGGTGATGCGTTTTACCAGATGAATGTACTTTCGAGACTTTGGATCAATTATTTTCGAATCCATCGCTTTTGCTAAGCTCGTCAAATACATTTGGAGAGCTTTGTCCGGTGCACCCAATTTCGTCATACAGTCACCCATCAAAGTATAAGTCTCGGCGTATTGTTCTCTCAATTTACTTGATTCTAAAAGGCTTAAAGCGTCGTCGTATCTTTCCTCGAGCATAAATTGTACAGCCATGTCGTATCTGTTAAAATTTTTTCGTAATTATAAAAAAAAAAACAAATACCAACCGATGGTAACAAGATTTAGTCGAAATAATTGTTTTGTTTACTTTTGTGAACCGATAGAAGGCTAAAATGTAAACAAAAAATCGATAATCAAAGTTTAGCTCGTAGTCGTCTTGTGGGAAAATGTAATTTTTGTCGGATTGTGTTTTGTTCAGTGCAGAGTTTCACGATATCATACAAAAATGTTTCAAGTTCGTTTATTATTATTTTTTTTTTTAATGTGAATGTTTTCAAAGAAACAAGAAACTGGTGTCTAATGTTTCGAACAAAAAAATCGAAGTCGTCCAGAATATCACTTCTGGAGATTCTAGGGAAAACAGCCTTGGACAAATTTGAAGAAAAAGTAATGTGAGAAATTGGATCAAATCGATAAATACAAGAAAATTAGGGAATTTATTTACCTGATTAAATACCACTGTTTAACGAGCTGAGTTCTCGTCTGCTCGATCGTGAGATTGCCCATAATTGATCCCTGTTTGTCCCTCGATGGTTCGAGAAGCTTGTGAAAACCTTTGTCAACGCTTTCGAGCCATTTGACAGCTTCTAGCAAACGTCCTGAGAGCCTGAGTACAATTGCTTTTAGGAGAGTGTAGCCAGGATTGTAGGGATCACAATCTCGAGCTTTTTCAATAGCCATTAGAGCTTTGTCGTGACAACCGTAAACTGACCATGTTATAGAAAAAACCACCAGATGGTGTCCCGTATCATAAATCACCTGACGAGGAATACGTTGGAAGACATTTAAAAAATCTAACGCGTTGTGACGATGAAAGTTTTTGATTATTTTTTTTTAGTTTTTCTAAAATAAAGTGCGTAACGTGTGTGAAGAAACCTGCAACAATTCATGAGCATTCTCATTATCAGGGTCGAGATCGATCGCCTCAAAAAGAATGTGTCGAGCGGAACTCATTTCTCGACGAAAAATTTTGTATTCCGCGTGCTGTGTCAACAGAGACGAAACTCTAGATGGATCTGCATCTTTTATAAAACGTGTCCATTCGTAACGAAACGCCTCGTACTTATCCATTTTTCTTAACGTTCTCAAAAGTTCATCCTTCAGAAATTTGACACAAAATTCGTGTCAGTTTGAAGGGAAATTCGAGAAAAATAAATTAGTCTTACTTCAATTTCTGTCAAGACTACTCCGTAAGGTTTCAAAACAAGAATTTGCTCGAAGTCACTCGCAGCCTCGATGAATCGTTCTTTATTGTAATTTTCTATTCCTCGTTTCCAATAAATATCGATGAGATTTCTCACGTACGAAGATTTATCGCTTGCAGATTTTTTATCGAATTTGACCATTTTTCTTGCTTCCTCGTAATTGTGAATTGCCAGATTCAGTTTGTCTTGAAAGTTTTTCAATAAAAATTTCTTCGAAAATATGATTTTAATCCCAAGTCTGAATTATTACCTTGTTGGAAAAATATTTCTCCTCTCAACGCATAAAGGGCATGATATCGCGGATTCATTATCAAAGCTTTACTAATCGTTCGAAGAGCTTTAGAAAATTCATTTTTTTCGACGAAATTTTTTGCTTCGTAACAAAGTTCGATTGATCGTTGGGCGTCTCTGTTTTTGTTTGGTCGTTGATCGAACGTCCACAAAGTTCTTAACTAATGGATTTTTTTAAAAAGTAAAATTCTTCCACGCCGTTTGTCCGATCGGAATGAAAAAAAAGAATCTCGGCCCCATTTTGTAATTTTGCTGCGTGGCCTGAGACTTTTTTTCAATTCTGATCAAACGAACGCTGGGGGAGTATTTCGAGTTCGAAATTTGCAGCTTTCTCTCTCTCGCGATTATGGCGGTTCAGTTGGTATGGCTCTTGGACTAAATGCAAATAGATCTAGTTGTTTTTTTTTCTAAATCTTACTCGCATAGCCTCGCGATGAGGATTCACGTATCGATTTTCCGAAGGCATGAATGCTTTTCGAAGGTCAGCCAATTCCATCACCTCCATTTTTAGGCAGGATTTTTTAACAAAATTATCGTAAAAAATTCAAAACTAGAGACTTCGTTGGCGAAGTCAAAAAATGATGTTAGTGAAAAATTTCGAAATGAGGTTGTGGACGAGAATACAAGTGACAGTTGCTATGCCCATTGAGAGCTCTTTTGATTTTTCTCACAATATTTTGTCAATCGGGTAATAATTTATGTTTTTTTTTGAAAAATGAGATTTTTTTCGTTCAGTTACTTATAACTTGCTGGAAAATGGACCAATTATTCTTCGATGGGGATGGGAAAAAATGTGGAAAAAAGAGTAAAACATTTGCAATTTCAAAAATATTTTTTATTCGTTAAAATTCAGCAAAGAGGTTTTGTCGTCAGATCTAGGAAAGTAAAAATGCGTCAGACGTTGAATAAATACGGTAAACTCTGTGATAAAAGAAAAATAGTTGTAAAAAATAAAAATAAAGACAAATTCTCAAGGAGAATAATCTTCTTCGTTTGTCCGGATCTCCTGGAGTATTCTGCAAAATGTCATTGTTTGTTTTCTCTTGGAATAAAAAAGTGCCTGTTGGAACAATCATGCTTGGAAGTATTTCTACCCTAGAGGAAATCGTTATGAGTAAACGCTCGTAAAATCTACTAAAAAGTTGAAAAACACGAAATAAATTTGGATTCGGATTAAATTTTAAGTGCAACGAATCTCGAAACAACAAACAAAAAAAGGAGAATAACATTTTAGTTGTATTTATAAAAATAACTGTCAAAAAAAAAAGGCAAAGCATTAAAGGGCAGTGCTGAAAAATCCCGGCGGTTCTAAGTGTCGAAAATAATAAATAACTTCATCCCAAACGTCAACCCTTTTGCTTTTTTCGTAGAGTGCTCTATGAGAAGAAAAAAAGTGGTTCGAAAGTATCGAACACGTGAAAAAACAGATAATTTAAAGAACAACATGCGACAAAATAATTATTCTTTTTGTATCAAAAATCGTCATAAACTTTTGACGAGGGGGGATAAAAAAGAAAAGAGGAAAGATTAAAAGGAAAAAAACAAAAAAAAAGAAAAAAAAATGTTGATTTTGGTGATTCGAGGAATGGCAAATACCTGAAATCAAGAAATCCGTTCCTTCTCTCGTCGTATCCGTGCGAATAATGCGAATCCAAACTTAGTATAGAGAACGTAACGAGATCCGGTAGAGAAGTAAATCCTAGTTCGTCGAAGCGTTATTCGCCCAAGACGATATTATTATTTATTATAACGATATTTGTGTATTGTTTTTTTTTCTCTCTCTCTCTCTTTTTTTTCCATAAACGCGCACAAGATGGACGACATTAGACAATCCTCCCATTTTTATATTTATTTTTTGTTAAATCCTGCATCGTCCGGCGACGAAAGTCCCAAAGATCCCCGCAAAGTTTCCATCGAGCATTTTTTTTTTGTTTTTTCAATTAATATTATAATCCAGGCAACAGACGTCCGTCGAGAGACAATCCTTATCCAAAAGATCCTTTCTTTTAGCTGTTAACAAATCCCGCGGAGCTCCTAATTTCCAACAAATATCGTGTCATCCGTTTCTTTTTCTCTCACACGATACGTCCATCGCCGTTTTTTTTATATTTACAATGAATGATTTTTTTTTTGTTTGTTTATGAAAAGCCCATTTTTTTTTCTAAAACTAGGTAGAAAGTTCTCATCGAGACGCGAGGCCCTTTTTTTTCTTAACGATTTTATCCCGTTAATCCTCTTGTCCACGATTTTTCATACAAATCCTTCGTGTATCCCTGTGTGTTGTGTAAATTGATAATTATCTTTGTTTTTTTTTGTGTCCCGTTGAATGAACAACGAAGCACCAACGAAAACCGTCGCACATCGGGAACACAATGTTATTACTTTTTTTTCTTATGTTTGCTTTTGTTTTTGTTTGTTTGTTGTTTTTTTTTACCATTCAGGGAATAAGTCATTGAGGTTGAAGACGAAATTTGATATTAAGCGAAAAATCATTTTGACTGAATTAAGGAAATTTATCCTGCCAAGTGCCCGAGAGTTATTTGCTCGTTATTTTTCCACGAGCACAAAGTCATTCTTTGCTTTTTTCTCCTTTTTATCAATTATTCGTTTAATCCTCGTGGGGGCACTTGTCGATTTAATTGAAACTATTAACAACGATTACGCGCACAAGTTATTGAATTTCTTTGTCTTTGGGCATTTGTTGTGTGCATTGGCAACGAGAAAGAAAAGAAATAAAAAATGAAAAATAGAACGTTCAAACGAAAAAAAGATTAAAAATGAAGGAAAAATCATAATTGATTACTGTTTTTTTTTGCTTTTTTTTTTAACTTTAGCAATCGCACCAACGGGGTCACGTGGCTGTGAGAATAATTGGGCGTTTTTTGTTCGTTATTTTTGAAATACAGGGATAAGCGTTTCGCTTGATATCCTTGCAACCGGGCTTGCTCGTGAGCTCGTCTCGATGAAAAATCCAGCTATTAAAATCCTCGCAAATATGGTCCAATCAAATAGAACCACCGGGATTTCCATTTTTTTTTTTTTTTTTTTTTTTAAATCCTTCCTCCTTATCCTTAATTTCCTCTTGTTTTTACGTATATTCCTTATAACGTCTCTCCTTATCCGTATGCTTATCCCTCTATGCTTTTTTTTAGAATCCTTCTTATATATATTATTGTCTCCGAATCATAAATCCGTCCAAAACGCTTATTTCCATCTCTCAATTGCCATGATCGTCAATGCGTCAACGTGTACATAATCCATCATCCAAGAAGTAAGATCGTGTTGGGTTTCAGTTTTTCATTCATTGTGTTACAATCCAATCCAATATACAAAAGAGAAAAAATACATTAGTCTTCTTAATACAATATGTCATAATGTTAGTTTTTCTTATTTTTTTTTCTTTCTTTTTTTTCTTTAATTTTAATATTATTATTAATATTATTTATTAATTATATCAACTTGTTGGACGCAGTCGCGATTCCTGTGATTTTCTTGAGGATACAAAAAATAAGGAGCGCGAATTTAAAAAATAGATTTGTTCGCTCTCATAGGATCATCATCGGTGCAAAAGCAGATATTTCTTCAATTTCATAGATATATTATTTGATTTATTCGAATGAAAATATAGGCGAAGTGACGATATTACGAAAAACGTTTGCGAAAATCACAGGATCGATATCTACGTCGATTTAGTCATTTGTTTTCCTTTTACTTTTGACCTTTTGACACGATTTTCAACTCCAAATTCAAGCGATATTTTAGAAACTTAATATCTTTACAATATTACGCTGTTTATTGTTCCTTTTTCAAACAATTTAGTCCGCTTATTCGTTTAACTTTTTTTTTTTTTGCAAGGAAAACAAATTTTCGAGAAAAAATCGTGATTAACAATTGCGCGACAAATTGTTTCGTCACGAAAGAAAGAAAAATCTTTTGTTTTTTTCGTCACAAGAATCTTGAGGCTCGTTCTCGTCGAGCATGATTACTGATGCAAGCTTGTGATGATTTTTTTTTTTTTTTTTTTTTTTAGTGCGATGTCAGATTGCAAGTTTAACGTTTGTAACTTTTTATCAAAATCCTGTTTCTTTTTTTTCTTTATTCTGTCGCGTACAGGATTTGCGAATCTTTGGCGCGATTGAACGAATAAGTTGACTGTTTTTGATCAATTCGTCCGTCTCAAGGGCCAATCGTTGTTTAATTTTGCCTTGTAATTGTTGAATATATTTACAAATAAATCTCACGCACGTCACGTCGTCTCCCTCTTCACTTTTTCTTTCGCTCGCTCGCTCGCGCTCTCTCTCTCTCTCTCTCTCTCTCTCTTTTTCACTCTTTCTCTCGCTCTCTCACGCTCTCAGGGTTTCGAAACGGGAAATACATCTACTAATTTGTCAACTCGTCGGTAATTGTAAGAGAGCTCAAAATAACGCGAATTCATTATTTCATTCGATTAAAAAAAAAAAACACATATTCCTCTTTTTTTGTTTACTTTTCAACGAGCAATTACGTCAATATTTACACATGCACGAAGATTATGTAGTTTATTTATTATTATTTTTTTTAATTATGGATTTTTAATATTTCTAGTGAGATTTTCGTCGAACGCAAAGGAAAAACGAAAAATTTATTCGTTTCTCCATAAAAATGAATGTTTTCATCTATAACATTAATAGTTAATGAATGAATTTTATAAAAATACAGTAAATGTTGATTATTTAAGAAATAATCGTAATTGCTCGTCAACGTATCAATAATTTCAAGTGTTTTCATTAAAAAAGCGTGAATTGACAAATTTAAGCGCCAAATTCCTCTTCTTCCGTAGTGTTATTTGTTTTTTTTGGTTTTTCTTTACATACCAGAAGAAAATGAAAAAAGGCAAGCGAGAGTTTCGTTAAGTTGGTTCCACGAGAAAGTACGAGACACAGTTTAATGAGAGCTCTTTTAAATTTGAGGCTCGAGAATGCTCGAGATTGAATGGATTAAAATCGTGAAAATGAGAACGATCATCGCGTGAGTCAACAAAAAACTGCTTCGTCTCGTGCAATTTCGTCGATGAGAAACAATACGGAAAACGCAAAACAATAAACGAAATAATTGTATTTTTTTCTTCGGGGCTTTAACGCGAAACGAGTGTAAAAAAAACGAAAAAAAAAGGAGAAAAATAATGAAAATCTTAAAAAAATTACACGCCGTGTCAGCATCGACATCGTCAAATCTAATATTTGGATTGGAAGGTTACTTTGGGTGAGCGGTACTCTCGAGAATCGGAAATATTGGCAAAGCAAATTATTGGCCGTTTCTGTTTTAGAACCTTCTTTCGTTTTTTTTTTTTTTTATATCTTTGCTGTTGCTGCTTTGCTGTTTGTTTGCTTGTTTGTTTGTTTGTTGTTTTTTTTGCTTATGTATTATCATGTGGATCGATATATACGTACACACACTAGTCGTATGAGCGAGACCTGGAACGGGATCTTGAACGCGAATAATTGCGTCGAAGTGGCGAATACGTTGGCGTACCACGACGTCTTGGACTGTAGCTACGTGAACGACTTCGACCTCTCTCACGATCCTCGCTACGACCTCTGTCACCTCCGCTGTGATCCTCCTTTACACGTATGTAAGTCACCTCACCCTAGAAATTAATCAACAATAGAATGAAAAAATAATTACGTTATTTTTTAAGCCTTGGGCCACTCTAAAGGCCGAAAAAATAGGCTTTTTGGGGATTTTTTTTCAGAGATACTACAAAATAAATGGAGATTACAAAAACGGGATTTTATCATACATTTCAGTGACTGTTTACAATAATTTTTTTCAAGCGATTCATTTCAAAGTGGCGGCTGTGCAGCGTTTTCGCGATGACGTCTCCGTTTTTTTCAGGCTCCACGGCCGGACTAATAGCCCCCGGAATTTTTTAATCGTAATGATTCAATGAATTTTTTTCGATTATATATAATAATTGCTGAATAATGTAAAAATGCAACGATCGTGAACAAACCTCGTGAGATCTAAATCTCGAATCATCCAATTTTTTAACGGCGTACTTCATATCCTCGTAGCGCAAAAATTCGACGACGCCAGTGCCGTCTTTGTAAGAATCAGCGAAACAAACATCGCCAGCTTCGCGCATATGATCTTTAAGATCTTGCCAACTGCCCGACGGTGGCAATCCGGTCACAAGAACTCTGTACTGAGTTCGTCGTGCCGGAGGACCGCGTCCACGAGAATTGCTCATTTCGCCACGTCCTCCTCGTCCGCTGTCCCCGGCCCCTCGACCGCCACGAAAATTGTTACTCGGCCCTCCTCCTCTTGGGAATTCCACTCTGAGCCTGTAACCGTCGTAATCGTAGCCGTCTCTGGCGTGAACCGCATCTTCCGCGTCTCTGGAATGAAAAAATGGAAAAAAATCGATTTAGCAAAGAAATAAAACGTGAATTTATGCCAAATTTCTAATGCGCGAACAGCTTTGAATTATTTTCAAATTATTTTCAGGTTTGAGAGCAAATCTCTAAAAAAAACATGAAAAATTGAATTGTTAAAGAAATTTGTACAAAAATTCAAGTTTTTGAGGAAAAAACACAAGTTTCCTAATTAAATGTCATTGAAACGAATATGAATAAAAAAGAAATCAAAAAAATAGGAGCATTCGACAAAAATTCGTAGTTTTCAAGGATTCCGTTTATCGCTCGTTTTGCCGTAAACGATTCATGACTCGTGAAAAATAGTCGGTCTAGCGATAAAGAGCATTTAAGTTTTGAGGTCATTTAACATGTCAGAATATTTGTAGGAGCCGCGATCAAGATAGCAGCCATTTTAAATATGCTCAATTTCCAAGTAAATAAGATAAACAAACGACACGAAGTACGGCTTAAAAAACGTCATAAAATCGTAAGAAATTTTTTTTTGATCGTACCAAATTTATGAATTCAAAAAAAAAGCAAAATTACAGCAAACAGAGTTACTATCAACGTAAGAAATATATTGATATTGAAAATAAAATATTGGACGCGAAAGTTCATGGGTTTCATAGGAAAGAAGAAAAAGATTTGGCAAATACGTCGAAAAAAGAGATCTTCGGAAAAAAAAAATTGTAATAATAATAACAATTAAGTCGAATTAGTGAAACTAGATCAAGAGCACAGGAATGGTGGTGAAATTCCATGATGTGGCAAGATTACTCCGACTGATAACGACATATCACATCTAAGCATGCACACGATAAATCGAAGCCTGACTCGGGCGTTTTCGATCGTGCGAAACATCGTACGGCGAGAAAAAATAAATGCGATAACGTTGGAAATGAAAAATAACATCGTCTTACCTCGGGTCATCAAATTCGACGAATGCAAAAGGGGGTCCTCTACGATTTTTCAAGTCAACAAAGGTGACTTTGCCAAACTTGTAAAAAAGATCCTGAATATCCTTGGTCCTTATGTCCGGTGGCAAATTACCCACGTAAATTCGGCACTCGTTACGACCACCGTGAGACATAATTTATCTTTAGCTTTGTTACTTAATTAAATAGCTTCTTAACTAATTTGTTATTTTTTTTCTTTGTTTGTTTGTACTTTAGAAAAACGAGAGTTTCATGGGTAACACAAGTCGCGAACCGTTGATCTTTTATAACTGCGCTTTTTTTTTCCTACGTCGTTGCACGGTTTCAGAGGCACTCGCGATTGAAATAAACAAGATGGCGGTACCGGTTGTCCGAGAATGCTGCGAGATGGCTTGGGTCAGTGCTGCCATGCGCGGGCAAACCGTCCGTTACCGCCTCCGCAGCAAATCTAGGGATATTTACTGGTTCTAGGTGTTGCTTGTTTTTTTTTTTTCTTTCAAATCGATTTACTCATTTATTTTTTCAAAGTTTTATCATTTTCATTTGGCGATTATTCAAGTTTATTTATAAACTGAAAATTCAAACATTTTACGACTCAGCATACAGTTTACGAGGTTTTGTTCAGCCAACATTTTATCTACGGAATAATTGAGAGATAAAACGTTATACTGCGTTTGAGAAAAATGTTTCAAAAGGTTAAAATGTAAATGAGAACTTGGCTCATTGACCTTGCCATGAAAGATGATGTTTTTTTTTCTTAACTTATTAACAAGTAACTGTTTTTTTCTCATTGTGTTATTTCCACAAATTTGATGAAGATTTATATAATCAGAAATTAATCATTTATTTTTGTTCAATTGAACGGTATCCCGGGAAATTAACGTTATCGATTTTCTTAAATTCGATGCTAATATAGTGATCGAAAGTTGAATAATAAATTTTTTTTAAAATGCTATCGCTACATAAGTTGTAATGGTTTTAAAGAATTCTCTGATTTATTATAAAAAAGAGATTTTCGAAAGAGATAAATATGAAAAGGAAAAAACAGAAAGGTGTAGTTGCTAGGGACATTGATATGAGCGGTTCGTTTTATCGCGGGCAATTGTTCGCGATGCATGCTGGTTTGACAGAAGACCCTGTTAGAAGACCCTGATCATTGGCCAATAGGATAGCGAGGGTAAACGACTGGGTACGGGCGCCTCTCCAATCCTTCGAACCCGTGCGAGACAAGTTTTCGGTGTCCGAGCCGGAGTGCGCAAAAATTACAGAGTTACGATTTAAAAAAAAGGGTAAAAAACGGTAGAAATAAAAACCCGTTTATCACACTTGAAAAAGTAGTCGTGAAATAAAAGTCGTGCTAGTTGGACAATCTTGGTGAGACATTCGTGCTGGTGAAGAGTTACCAAAGAGAGGTATGTTGTGTCTTCGATAGTTTCAATATTATTTTGCATTATTTATTTGTCGTCCTTACGCCGGGGAATGAGACCTTTGGTAAACGTTTTCATCTCGCTCGCTCTCGTGCCCAATTTTTACATGTGTCTTACGTCAAATAACCAGAAAATATAAAAAACCATCAATTGAATTTAATCCCACGTTTCTTTTGAACATGAAGGCCGTACTCTCGCCGAATCAGCCCAAAATTTTGACAATTTAATCGACCCACTTTACTATTGCGTCCTATCGAATATCTATTTTTATAGTTTTTTTTTTCTTTCGCACTTATCGACAAAACAGCATCCTCTCCCGCGTTTCGTACCTCGTCCCACGATCATCATCGCAAAATCTCTCTTTCGTTCTCTATCTTCGATCTTTTCAGTAAACCTTTGAAAATATATTCCCTCCTCACGGCTTATCGGTCTCTTCCCCCATTTTTACAACGTAATATTGACAATGCCGGCTTTTGATGTTCACGCTACGGTCAAAATATCTCGTGTACCAGCATTAAGGTGTATTAAAAAATATATCTATACATATATAGCTTTGCAGTGCTAAAGTAGACGGATTTCTTGCACGTACATTTCGACATCTCCATATCGCATCTCCCTCCAAAATTCGGTTACTTCGACCGCACGGTAAACTCATAGTTTTTTTTCTCCTTTTTCTTCCATGTCACGTCAATATCGCACGCAGCTTTTACGAGTAACCATATTTTAAGAATGTAGGGCAAATACACGTTAAAACACCGATAAATCGAAAATAATGAAAACTTTTTCAAAATTCCTTCGCGATCAAGTTCTCCTGAACGGAATTGTTGCTAATCTTTTTTTTTCTCCACTGTTGAGAATATTGTAGTAAAAAAAGCCCGTTCCAATATAAATATATATATATATATTCCTTTTTTTCGATCGAACTTTTTTTTTAGTTTTTAATTTTTTAACATCTCCAAATAAAATTTTCTCATTTATCCTCCTGCATGGATTCGATGTAATTTTTCGAGAGTCACGATTTTTCACTCAAAAATGTAGATTTGTAGCATACAAAAAAATAAAAATAGTTGACAGAAAATGTTCTGCTCAATTTTACGAAAAATTGGTTCCATAATCAAGGGATCTGTCAATTAATAAAAAATCTTTGGTTTGTCAGCCAACTAGAATGCAAAATTTGTGTTTGTAGAATTTTTTTCAATATTTTTATTTTTTGTGTTGTATTTAATGTGGATCTAGAGCTTGAGAAAAAACGAACGACCGGCTGAGCCGCCGTTCTGAGTTGTCAAGTTTTTTAGAAGAAAAAAAAACTGAAAAATCATATTTACCGTTGACGGGAGATGCAAAGAGTAATTTTCATTATTCTGAATACATTTCACGTCGAGGCAAAATTGGAAAAAAACAATTTCTATCAAGCGAATGGAAATTTTAGAGCCTGAAAAAATCAGTTGATTTAATTCATAAAAATTGATGTAATTGTCGTTTTTGTGTAGATTTCAATTTTCATGCAAACATTCGCTTGCGAAAAAAGACGCTTCCGTACAATTTGAAAAAAGGAAATGAAACAAAGTACACACGACGTTGAAGTTTATTATGATACTTGATTGATTGATTACGCACTTGTATCGAAATGTCATGAAAGTTTGAAGAATTGCTCAGCAGAGACAAAAAACAACAAGATTAACATTTCAATAAAAAAAATGCAACGACAGTTGTTGATTTTTATTATTTTGTTCAAACAATATTTGTCCGTTTACAGGAGAAATTTTCAATATTATTTTTTACTATTTCAAGAACAAAAAAATACAAGAAGTTTAAAATTAAGTCAATTTTTCTAGTTTTCCCAAAATTAAAACGTCAGTTTGCCTGAAACACACAGTTTCACATTTTGTGTTAAAGACAAAAATATCCACTGAGGAGGATTTATAAAAAAAGAAAATATCGATCAATTGAGCAAATAAAAACCATTGAATTTGTACAAATTGTATCCTCCGAGAAAATGGATCAAATGACTTTTTGTCCTCAATTTTGTGCAAAGATATAAGTTGGGCAATAAATAGTCTGTCGGATATAAATATTGAGTAGATTTGCGAAGCCGGAGAGAAAGAAACTAAAACTCTGCGATTATGCGAATGAATAGGCAATTTAGAACATTTTACAAGTCCACCGCCCAAAATATCTATGTAGTTTCCAAATTTTCAATAGCAAATAACCTTATGCATTATTCCAAGGACTTTCACTTGTTGGATCAATGCTATATTACGATGTTTGATTTATTCACGTGACATTCGTCGATCTGTGTCATTCAAACATTATTATTTTATCATTCTCGATCGGGCGTAATAAAAAACGAAAAAAAGGAAAGGAACAAAAAAAAAGAAAATTGTTTTATAGGTTTGCATGATATTTCGTAACCATGTCGTTGCCATGCCAACCTCGTGCTTTCTTCCCAGTTTTCCAAGACCACAAGACAATAGACGATCATTCTGTTCCCAGATACAGAACAAAAAATTTCTTGTTTACGTTAGCAACTTGAAAAGTTAGTCTTTCTCGGAAAATGTAAATTATTCTATCACTTTTTCAACATTCTCCGTTTATTATCGCTTTTATCTCGATCAAAGCTCCTTTTTTTCTCGTTAATCGTTGTGCAAATTGAGGAATACACTCGGAAGTAATTGGTAAGTTTTTTGACTTGTACAATTTTTGTCAAACAAGACGCGGAACAGGCCAAGATTTTATTTTCGTCAATGGGAACGACGAAATTAATCTTAATGTCAATTTATCTGTCAAATCCGAGGAAAATATTTCGGAATTTTTTTGACGTTTGTGAGGAATAATTTTTCCATTATTTTCCAAGACTATCGAAGTTGGAAGAGTTCAAAGATCTCTGAAAATATATCTGACGTTTATGCTTTTTGAGGAAACTGATCGATTCTTGAATCAGAAACAAAAAATTGATTAAAAAGTGACTTGATCATAACTTAATATCAATTTTTCGGGAACCCCTCGACATTCAAGCACTCGCTAGTCTTTTTTTCATTTTTTCCTCCCAAATCCCATTCTCAATCCTACTTTTCCCTACTTTTCCCCCGAATTTTCGAACACCAATAGCAAAAAATTTGAATTTTGCTAAAACAACGTTTTTTTTCCACTCCAGACCAGACAAAATGGATCGCAAAGCCGTTATCAAGAATGCCGATATGTCCGAGGAGATGCAGCAAGAAGCTGTGGACTGCGCTACTCAGGCTCTCGAGAAATACAACATCGAAAAGGTTGGCGCTAAATTTCACCCCATGATTTTTTTATTACCCACGTACCTTCGATTCTCGCTACATTGAGATTCGCCGAAAATCTGTAACGATCTGCACCCATTTTTTATTCTCCTTGACACGAATTTTCAAAAGCAACAATACCAAAAATTAGTTTAATTAATAGAGGAATTAAAATTCTACATTCCCCCGAATACTGATCAACATTTCCAAAACTTTTGACTTCTCCTATTTCGTTGAATCAAACAAATCTTTTTCTTTTCTGTAATAATTTTCCAAGCAAAGTAAAATTCATATTTTTATAAAATTGTACAAGAAATTCCTAAAGTTTTATTCTTTTTTGAGAATTTTCAACAAAAAAATCGTAGGAATTAAGAAAGATGGAAAAAATTCATTGAACACGGATTAAAAATGAGATAAAATGAAGGAAATCGTTAAAAAACTTAAACTTTCGTGTATCCTTAAAAAAAACAATGTTAAAAAAACGTTGATTTGAATTTTGCAGGACATCGCAGCGTTCATAAAGAAAGAATTCGACAAAAAGTACAACCCCACGTGGCATTGCATCGTTGGACGTAACTTTGGAAGTTACGTTACGCACGAAACAAGACATTTCATTTATTTTTACTTGGGCCAGGTAGCGATTCTGCTCTTCAAGAGCGGCTAAGCTAAGAGAGAAGTTGGGCGATTTAAAAAAAATCTCTGTATCCCTCCCTTTTGATCCTTGTTCCTCCTCCCTCCCGTCCGAATCAGTGCCCCCTTCCATTTCGCGATCGCCATGCCACTAATTAAATAAAGCATAACATTAACGAGTCACCGGAGAAAGAGAAGCTACCAGGAAAATATTTCAAAAAGAAATAATAATAATAATTGAAGCAAAAAAGAAAATGCGCCCACAAACTTGGATCCAAAACGAGACCGAAACAGCGGAGATTCGTGAAAGACACGCGGTGAAGTGGAAGAGCGAAAAAAAAACAACAAAAACGCGAACGTACGAGCGGGTTACAATGAAAAAATCGGAAAAAAATTATGCGACGAGAAAGTCACGAATACACAATTCTCCAAAAACAAAAAACAAAAACAAAAACCCACACACACACCCACCTGCAAAAAGAAATCAATCAATCGCTGTGTTTCGATGTTAAAGAATTTACTCGTGGGGTCGAGTATAAAAATTAAGTATGTAGACAAAAACAGCAGCAGCAGCAGCAACAACAACAAAAACATCAACAACTCTCTCCGAGGGTGAAGCTCGCTCGACGAAAGGAATGAAGAGAAAAAAAAAATCTTGAAAAAAACAAAAAATAAGAAAAAAAAATCATGACATACAATCTTACATGTTGAAATGTATTGCGTATGCCAAAAAAAAAAAAAACAAACTTTGTTGTGTTCTTGTTTTATATTAGGTATATAATGTGTACGATTCAGCGCTCGCGGTTATTTTTTAATTTTTTGCAAATTCTTACATTTTTTTTTTGTTGTTTTTTTTTTTTTTTTTTTTGTCAATTTCCCCCCTCAGCCCTCCGTGCGGTAATTAATGTACAAAGTGAAGAAACACCCATCCTCCGTGGCATAGGTTTTGTTTTTTAATTTTAAAAATCGAGCAATGAAAAAAAAAAAAATGAAAAAAAAAAAAACAACAAATATTTGATGAAAGTGTACGATTGAGAGAAGACAACAAAATTCATAGTGACTGTCATGGAATAATGAAACGGGAACAGCCGATTTATATTGAAAGAGAAAATTCGACATTTTTTTTTTCCGTTCAACAGCCTCCCCGATTTTAAATCACGCGTTTCAAATTAAACGTTTCGTACGATAATGAAAAAATATGAAGAAAAACGAAGAAAAAAAAACACAACAAAAACCAACGCAGAAACATAAACCTTTCGCCTTCGAGATTTATTTATAATTCACGAACATTCTACAATAAATTCCGTTAGTGACGTTTTCTCTTCTTTGTTTATATTCATTATAATCTAAAGAAAATATTAAAAAATTACAAAATAACACGAAAACAAAAAAAAATGATTAAAAATGAGATTTTTTTAATATACATATATGTATTTATATGTATTGTGCACTTGAATATTATCTGCATAAAGATCGAAATATCAATAGTTCATAGTGTATGAAAAAAAAAAAAAAACACTACGCAATTTTATTATTATTATTATTATTAATTAATTAATTATTATTATTATTGATACCTGATAATAATACGAAATGAAATGAGAGAAGAAAGGTTAAATTCGTAAAACTTACCAATTGCATTTGTAAAATGTCACACAAGTAGATGAGAATCTTTCGGACAAGGGCGTTAAATACTTAAAACGAAAAAACAAAAAAAACGAATGAAACGAAAAAAAATCGAGAAACAAACGAAACTAGAGGAATCTCTCAGTGTACAAGTTGTTTATCGTTGAATTACGAAAAAGAAAATGAAAGATAGAACAAAAATCATAAAACTTGCTCTTTTTTTAAATTACTTTCCTCCATTTTACTAATCCGTATTAAATTGTATTTATACATAGCGCAATTTTCATGCAATATTCCACGCAGAGTGTTCCGATTGAGGAGGTGAAAATCGAAAAGACAGACGTGGCCTTTTCTGCTGTCAAACGCATAAAGAATGATAAAAAAGTGGGAAAGGAAATGGTTTCCTTTTGGTTGACACTTCCTCGATTATCCGCGAGTTTATCCCTCTGACTCTTGTGGCACAGACGTGTTTAGAAATAAAAATAAATAAAGAAGAAGAAGAAGAAGAAGGAATAAAAATGATAATATTTGAAGAATCAATTAAAAAGTCGGGCACAAGAACATTTCGAGTCCCTTTTGCACGAGTGGCTTGTATCGTTGTGTAAAGAAAGAAAATCATTTTCCTACCATAACTTGACGTAAATACACAATGTGCGGTCGTTGTTCGTAAAAAACCACTGAGTTCGTAAGGGGCCGCGATTATTAAGTAACGTCGAGGCGAAGGCGTGGGGGACGGGAGGACGGGATTTAACTAAGAACAAAAAAAAGAGAAAAAAAAATAATAATTGCTCGAATTATACAGAATACATATTTAAAAACATCCTTGATAATTAATGTCTCTCGGGGAATACGAGAGATCGACGCACGATTGAGTCTGTATAGGGAGTTTTTTAATCTATCTATATTTTTCAATCTATCCTATAGTTAATATTATGCAAAAGATTGTAATATCATCGGAACAACAAACAAAAAGTAACAGAAAAGGATCCCGTACACGCGAAAGCTATTTCATTCGATTTTACATAGAGTAATATACGTTGGCAAGAGAAATCGTAACCTTTGTGTCCTATTAGAAAATTAATGTACATTTACGAGTTTCAGGCACTGTTTGTTTTTTTTTTTTTTTTTTTTTTTTTTTTAATTTTTTTTATTATTCGTTTCTTATTCTTGTATCAAGGAAACTAGAGCTCGTTACAGAGTCAAGTCGATCGACTTATTATTTTTCAGTGATATCGGTTCTGCTTTTGAATTACAAATCGTTTTAATCTCCCAAAATAACTGTAGAAGAAGAAATAACATCGAAGCAATTTTTGTCAATTATTTCGATCCAATTTTGTTTTATATCAAAATTCATATCTGCTATTGGGATAAATTTTCAAGAGACTTGCCAGAGTCTCGGGACAAGTATTTACTGCATTTTCGATAAAATATCTGCACTCATGGGCAAAAGTATTAAATGGGCAATAAAAGAATAAAATTAGAGCAAAAATTCATTAGATTTGTTGATACAGCTTGAAAAAAATTGATTGTTTATAAATAATAATTTGTTGTGTTCGATCGACTTGACTAAATTAGCGAAAATCTCCTGAAATAAAATATTTCTCTACGTTTTAATGATTAATTTCAACGGTGTATTTTTATTCGCGAATCTTTGTTTATCGTTTTGTTGTTTGTATCGATTGGAGATATTCAATATTTAAATGTTTAGGTAATTTGTTATTTCGCGAGTTTTTACAAAACAAAAATGAAAGAAAAAAGATGAAAAAAAAATATATATATATCTCTTCGGTCTTCGTACTAATGCTCTAGTATTAACTAGTTTTATGAAATCTTAAATATAAATATGAATTTATAATATGCCGGCTAAAATTACGTATTCATCGTATACGCAGGCGTTGAAGGAAAAAGAAAGAGAAACAAAACAAGACGGTTTTTTCTTTTCTTTCTCATTTATATCTTTGTTTTGGCACACAAAAAGGCCTAGTAGGCGAATTCACGGTGTGTCCCAACGAAAAGCGTCATGAAACGAGCGAGTTTTCCATTGCGAAATACGAAAGTTCGACGATATCGAACGTGTTTTTTGATCTCAATCCTATGCGTGTACATATCAAAATATTATTATGTACGTTAGAGGCATAGATCATTGACATGTCCTTCGTTTATTCTCAACGAAGTGAAAAAAAAAGACGAGATTATAAAAAGCAATTATATCTCAAACGGATATAGTAAATTTACTGATTGAAAAATATCAACGAAATATAGATTTTTTCTTCAATCACAAAACAAAGAGTTTCATCGAAATTTTTCCGAGAACAATCACTCTGAGAAAAAGTTCGATAAAATTTAGATTTGAAAAAAAAAGAAAAAATTGTGATAGAGGAAAAAAAATGCATTTCGTTGACGTTTCGATACTGATGCATCAAGAATATATATTATTTAGTGCGGAGGCATTTTTTTAACGTTTTATGGCAGAGCAGTGCCGACAATCCGGTCCGAAAGTCTTAGAGGGAGAGAGAAATACCGTCGATTAGGAAAAAATGATAAATTGCTCATCCTTAGAGTTCCTGAGGGCAAGAGAAGCGAAACTTTAAACGAGAACATGATTTTTATCGTTTATTACCTTTTCCAAAGAACAAGCTGTCAAAAAAAAAAAAACACAGAAGCAAAAGTATAAAAGCCCGTTGAATTATCACGAGAGAAATTCTATAGACTGTAAGAATAGTTTTACGCAAAATACTGCTGAATCGTCAGCAGTAAAAGTCGCACGAAATCCGATCCAGAAGGAAAAAAAAGCAAAGAAAAGATTTAGAAAGAAAGAAACCGCAACTTCGAATCGCACACATTAATTAAACGAGCAATAAGTAATTGTACTCAATTAAATACAATAATTTCGTTATCTTCGAATTAGACAGAGAATTGACAAACGAAATGAATATTAAAAAAAAAAAAAGTACTAAATGTACTGATTTTGTCGCGTTCCGAACCGTTGTTAATTGTAATTTGTGACAATCGCACTGTTTCGTAGAAGGAGCAAAAAAAAAACAGTAATGAGACGGTTTAATAGAGGAAGCCACCATAAAAAAAATAATATTCGTGCTGTATCAGAGATCCGAGGGCATTTAAATAATTCCTACGAATTTAGTCGATCGAACAAGATCGACTTGAGTTTAAAAAAGAAGAAAATAGGACAAATCGCGTATGGGAAACTCGTACGATTGAAGAGATAAAAAAAAAGCAGATTTAGGCAAAATTTGACGTTAAAAAAATAAGAACCATGGCAGCGAGATTTGGGACACACCATGAAATTAACTATTCAAATAGAGAAACCGTATTAATTTAATGTTGTGAACCTTTGGATGGACTGTATTGTATATGTATATCTACCTGCTCTGTCTGAAGCTGCATTCTCCAATACTAAATACTAATACAGTTGTCTCTAAAGATATATAATCGTCGTTTTACTTTGCAAAAAAAAAAAACAATTACAAATATATTGCAAAACCATCACACGTTTCCTTCATACTACGTTTATCCCTTTGACCTTAAAGAGGGTGGCTACGTACATCGATATGATAAAAAGTTGATCAAACTTCGTGATAACGTTCTTCGGCATCAATTATGCAGACACACATTTTTTTTTATTTTTTTTTCTCCATAGTTAACGATCGAGTCAAATATCTACGTGATCTTAGTCTTTGGTCACTTTTTTATTTTTAGAAATTGGATATAAACAAAGGAGTAACGAAATAGAAGTCAACGAGAGAATTCGGAATCGATTTGACGAGTTTTTCAAATTGATTTCACGAAATCAATTGGAAAGTTCCATTTTTACGATCCTTAGCCACCCTCCTTAAAAACAAATCGTAAATCAATTGTTCCTCTTCCCTCCTCGTCCTCGTCATCAGGTTTCAAACACTTTTATACTCGTTTTTGTTTATTATGTACATATTTTACATAATAACTTGAATGATCGTTTATTCAAATTATATCTTGAATCCCGAGTGTATCGCCACTACCCCAAATGTCAAATTCTTGTAACTCACTTGCCTGAAACCTGCTTCTTCGATCATATCCTGGAGAGAAAAACATTTCTGGCGATTATTCACAAATTTCGCGAATTCAGCGAATACCATAGCATTCTTTTTTTAGTGTTTCATTCGTTAAATAAACACCGTAATTATCAATCTTGTCGAAATATCGAAATCACACAAGAACTTGGGAATATAATCGAGTCATAACTTCGTTATTGCTTTTACCTTGAAGTCTTCCTGCTTGGGAAACTTTCTTATACTCTCAACTAAATACTGATAAGGCTCCCACTGGCCGGCTATTAAAGTCCCCAAAACTGGGATCATTTGGAAAGAATACTTGTCGTACGCCCTGCAATATAATTCGTTAGTCCGGAGAATGCATTTTTTGCTCGGAGTGTAAAAACAGAACGAAAGAGAGAAAATATTATCTGACCATTGCAAAGTGTCGTTGTTGAGGTGACTGAACTCGAGACACATAAAACGTCCTCCTGGCTGGAGAACTCTGTAAGCATCTTCGAGCACCTGTAAATTCGTGGTTTTTAAATTTCAATGTTTCGAATGGAGATTTTTTAATTTTATTTTTGTTCTCATTTATCGAATTCGTACAGATGCTCAATTAATAGAAAAAACTTCTGAATTCTCTGTTGCGGAGAAAAATATTTTGAGAAAAACGATATTTTAGGATTTTTGCAAGTTGGCGACGGACAAAAAAAATTCAATTACCTTGTCGATGTGAGTGACGTTTCTGATTCCAAAAGCTATGGTGTAGGCGGTGAACGATTCGTCAGGACATGGCAGTTTTTCAGCATCTCCTTGAAGCCAAGCAATGTCGTAGCCGTTTTCTGTTGTAAATCCCTGCCGTTGGGCTCGTATTTTTCCAACATCCAGCATATTTTGGTTGATATCGGAAACAGTTACATGGCTTTTGATTCCTTTGGGATTTGGTAGATTATTGAGATAATTTAAGTATCGAAATGTTATATCTCCCGTTCCTCCTGCTGCATCCAGCAGCCGGCTTCCATGAGTCGGTCCCAATTCTTGGACGAATATGTCTTTCCATATTCGATGAATTCCCAGACTCATTGCATCGTTCATTACGTCATAGGAGTCCGCGACATTTTCAAAAACTGTTCTTACTGAATAAAAGAAATTATAGTTTTTAGTTACGCAAATTGAAAATATTAAATTGAACCCGCAGAGAGGAGTTAACCTCCAAAGAAGTGAAAAAATGAAACAGTCCGTCAAGAAATGTAAAGATCGACGATCGAATAAAGAAAATGAAAACATTACTTGATTAGATTTTTCTTACCTTCCTTCTCCTTTTCACTTTCCTTGATCGTTTTAAACCCGAAATGCGTAGTCTTCTCCTGATCTTCGCCATTGTTGATTTCCGCAGTTTTTGTTACGTTATTCCTTGAAATTGATGTGACAAGGCCTCTTTGTTGAGAATATTTATTCTGCCTTATTACTAGCTTACAGATACATTTGCACAATTCCATTATCGCTGAACAATGTCTTATTATGAACAGAGAAATTTCTTCAATGGAAATATTCTATCGGCATAACCTCAAACTTGATCAGCTGATCGACGGATCCAGCTCGTCCAGCTGACGGACTCGCTTCACCGCTTCGGTTTGCGATCTCATTGGAATTTGACACATACTACGAGTGATGAAATAAAAATAGAAAAAGTCCACTCGACGCTTGGATTTAATAATTCATTTATTACAATAAGCAACATTCGCCATTATGTAACAAAAAAAAAATCATTAAAACCGACGAGGCATCATAAAAAGTATTGATAAAAAAATGTCGCGTTTGTAACCTCAGTTGATTGAAAAAATGAGAAAAAAATAGTGACATCGTCGGCTGTAAATACGATGAAACTACGATGTGTGTTTTATTACGTGAATCCATGATATTTGACTTTTATTTATCTCATCGTTGTCATCATCATGGCTGAAAAAGGAGCCCACTTGACAGGAACTTCTTACGGGAAGCCTACGATTTTCGAAATCATTGCCCAGGAATCTTTGGCATCGACGCTCGAACCTGGATTTAAAAAAATCTTTTCTGTATGTCAAAATATACATTTTTTATAGTCCATTCATGCAAGAGAGAATTTTCACGACGTCTTAAACGTTCTCACTAATGAAATACATGAAAATACGGTTTTGCCTTCAACCCTGGAATGTGACAAGAGGAATATCTTAGTTTTTAGCAACTTGCAATCCGGAAAGGTACGGATGGGTTCTGGCATGGGCGGACGAAGCCTATTTGGCTTTCAATGCAGTTCTTCAGAACTTTTACATTCGAAAATATGGTGAGTGAATTAAAAATCCTTGTGAATTGATTTATTTATTTGCTATTATTAAATTTAAATTTTCCAGCATAATTGAAAAATATATGTAATTTTTACAGGTGGCTCTTTTTCTGAAACTTTCTACGGCCTCAAAAGAATTGCTGTACTGAGTTCTGGAGTGGGAGAAAATTTATCATGGAAAAGGCAGAAACTATCAATATTGTTACTCATATTAGATCCCTATTTGAGAGCAAAGGCTGAGAAGTATAAACTGGACGAAATTGATGGACGTTTTCCAAAAGTTGCAAGTTTTTCATCACTTTGTTACATTTTTACGATTAATTCCTTTTTTTTCCAATACAATTATATCTCGATTATTGTTTTCGCCCTCAATCCGTAAATTTACATGAGTATTATTTTTTTTCTTCATTCGAGCTTCAACGGTATTGAATTTTTTTTTAGATAATTCTCAATTTTGGTGGAACTGTCAATATCACAATTTTCGTTGAATTATTGTTTCTCCACGTGGTTTAATTTCTTTTCTTTGAATTTGCTTCATTAAAAGTTTTAACAGTTTTCCTAAAATGTTGACTAACTTTTTTCGTTGTTTTTTGCAGCATTGGAAAAAAGTGCTGAGATCCTATTTCGTCAAAACCCTAACAATTTATCACTACATTCGTGAATTTTCGTCTCTCTTTTATTACGTTCTTTACCTGAGTTCACGAACTCACTATCCAACGCCGATTTATCACGTGCTATCGACAACCCTGACGTATTCGGGAGCACAGGAAATAGCAACGATCTCAGAAATATTGCAAAAATTGAAAGATGGCAATTTTCATACGGGCGATGGT
Organism: Campoletis sonorensis; assembly: GCA_013761285.1. Lineage (NCBI taxonomy): Eukaryota > Metazoa > Arthropoda > Insecta > Hymenoptera > Ichneumonidae > Campoletis > Campoletis sonorensis. Next base: position 391,588 of record JACEOJ010000075.1, read on the forward strand.
GTTCAATTGATACAAAGAACGTTGACGAGGTCGCTCGAGCTCGGTGCGTTTTTTTTGCAATTCGTGCAATGGTGGAACCAGGAAAATTATTATACGAATTTGACAACACTTCCGGTGCCACCTGCACCATCGATTCCTGAAAACGCAAAACTTTACAAAGGCCTGTGTCCCGTTTGCCGAAAAAATCGTCGGATTCACACGGCTTTGGCTGTGTCAGGGTAAGTTTATTTTTTTTAAACGAAAAAATCAATCATCACGAATGAAATTTATCGTTTTTAATCAATTAGACTCAACTTTTTGATTTTTTTTTCCACAGATACGTCTTTTGTTATCAATGCATTCTGCCGATTGTACGAAAACATGGAATTTGTCCAGTGACAAAACTTCCTGCTAAAGAAGACGATTTAATTCGTCTTTACTTGGACGAATAATAATGTTTATTCCGGATTATTTGCCAGTGACAAGATCCAATTTCCAGTTGAATTTGACGACAAAAAGTTTGATATTTTTATAATATTTATTCCAATGAAAGAAGCAATATTTGGAGAAAAAGAAGGTCCATTTTTTCAAGGAAAAATCCAATTCCCAGTGTCCATGAAAAAACATTTATGTAAATATACGGATTAGAGGATATTTGAAACAATTTGATATAAAAATAATAAAATTATATTTCATTTATTCCGTTTGATTGTATTTTCCGCACGTACACACAGTCCCCGGCATTTTGAATTATGTGCATTTTTTAACAAGTTGCGAAAACGTACAATTCCTATTGCCAAGAAAGTTCGTACAGTTCAACAAATTCTTATTTTCCGCTCTCGTTTCTTTTTTTTTAATATTTCGTTTAGAAAGCCTAACAATTGACATACTTCGTTCCCTTCGGCGTCGTTAAAAATGAAAAGCACTTAAAAACAAGGCACTTTGTCGTTAATTATAACATAATATGCGAATTTTCTATGCAACAGTCAACGAATTACATTCGCATACGCGCATTAATCGCCAACAATATTTATTCTATAAGAATATCGATCGAAAAATAAATCTACGATCCCAATTAGAGGTACGATGGGATTTAAATGTCTCGCTCACTACATTCGATATGGCAATCTCGGATGAAACACTAAGATTTCATCATGACGGAGATAAATTATTTTGAAAATCTACACTAATTTATTGATCGGTTGACGTATCAATTCATTCATTCAATATTCAGCTGGGGTCGAGTTCTTAAACGTACAATTTGACGTTCTTATTTATTTACGAATGAAAAAAAATATATATCAACCATTATTTGTCATGTCAGTTTGTCTTGTAAAACAAAATATTTTTACGAATTTTCTCGTTTTCGTTGCAAAAGATTTTTTCTATCGAGAACCTTTGTGCGTGTCCCACGAAATGGTGACAATGATTATGATTATTTTGATGATGAAAATCAATGAAAATGTCTTCTCAAACTGCCTTTTTTCTTCATTTTCTTAATCAAGTTTACCTTAAAATGCTCTCACGTCAGGTCTGTAAAGATTTTATGTTCGTGTTACATTTTTAACAATGAAATATTTAGTCGCAAAAACAATGTTTCATTGATATTATGGTTTTCAATAATTTCGAAAGATTTTCTCTTCTTGAAAACAATTTTTTGGCAGGAATTGAAAAGACAATGACGAATTATAATAACTAAATTGCTTTCAGTGCTAATACTGTTAACCGACGATCGTTATAGACAAAAAATAATAATAAAAAAATAGAGCACGGTTAGTAGTCGACGAGCGAGGTGTGCAATCGTTTTCCAAAGTAGCTGCAGGAACAGGTACCGGTTTAATGTGTTAAATGTTTGAAATTCGTTAAATTCGCTTATAGAGAAACTTGCACCATGTTCTTTTTCGGCTCAGAAAAGTGTAAACATACTTTTTAAATTCACTATTCTTCGACGAGTCATGAATAAAAAATGACGAATATGTCTTAACTTTGTTTAAGTTGAAAGGAAAAAGTGTATTGTTCAGGTTTTTACTTTTGTTCGTGTCCTCGTAGTCTAACCGCCTTCGTTCGACAAAAATTCGTAAAACTATGTTGAAAAATGTAGCCCTTTTTCGACTAGTACACATTGTACAAGCGACCCCAAATATATAAATTGTAATTCGGGACAAAATTCGATTCGAGTTTGCAGGATTTAAAGCAACGAATTTTTTCTCGGTGGTTAATCAGTTTGTTTATTTTTCGAATTGTTGTAATTTTATTTATTTTTTGGTGCATTTGGCAAAAGAATTTTCAAAAGTTCGACGAAATTATCGCAGTTCGAATCGCAGTTGTTCGGAGAAAAAATCGTGACATTAAAACCACACAAACTTCGAACATGATTGAAATGACGTTGAAGAAAAAAAAATATTTTTTCCCTCTCTCTTGTTGTATCGACTTTTCGTATTTGAGAATATGTACAGTTTAGTCGGAAAGCCATTCTGTAACGAAGGTCATAGAGTTCCGATATAAAAATGAAATTTCATGTGCGTATATATAAAAAAAGAAGAAGGAGTAAATTCGAGGGGCTTGGGAGCCCGAAATTTTTACAATTCTTCGAAGAACGCAACTCGTGCTTTGGTAGAGCCGGATTTGACTTTCTTCAATGTACTGTATTTGTTTTCCCCCATTCGTACTTGTTCCTCGTGCAATTGATCGAGCTCGCATTGTTTTTCTCCGACTTTCATCACTTCGATTTCCGATCGCAGTTCCCTCAATTGTTCCTGCAGGTGTTTGCTCTTTTCCCAGTAGTCCACGCGTTCTTTTTCTATTTCCAATGACAATTGATCAACGTCACCGTCCGCTATGAGGTCGTAAGACGTCAAATCCGAGGCCAAGGGCTCCGCGTCCAACTGAAGAGTTTGCAAATCTGCTTGAAGATCGGAAGGTAGTACCTGCGTCGATGGGAACAGGTTTGGTACGGGCTGAAATATTTTTTCCGCATTTTCTTTTTAATCATTTATAAATTTATAGAAATTATTGGAAAAATAAAATAAAAATACACGCGAGTTCTTGGCTATAAAAAGAATTTCTTTTTATAAAAGCGTAGCGTACTCTTTGCACACGTTTAAAATTAACCCTGAAGAGTCACAATGGGTCGATACAGCCCAGCGGTCGCCTTTGAAGTTAAATATTGGTAAATGTTTGAGTTACGACCCTCTTTCAACTCTCCCGCATTCTACGAACCTTTCAACCCCTTTAAATGACGGTGTATAAATATCTTTTGGGTACGGACACTAAATAAATTATGTAATCGCAAAATTCTTCATCCGCGGAGTACATTTTTACTTCAAAAAACGTTGAATTGCTATTTTCGTGATATTTTAACGATTTTTTCTTATTTTTCTCGTAATCATCGTCAACATTGGGGTAAAAAACAAAATTTGACATTTCTAGATTTCAATGAAATACTCCCCGAAATTTGTTGAATGCTTTAAAAGAGTTAAAAATCTTTGACTCACTGTTATGGCAGCTGTGTAGGCGTTCCTGCTGAGAAATTCGAGGAGCTTTTCCTTGGCCTCTTTCTCAGCAATGCGAGCTCGAAGCAGTTCGTCCTTGAGTTTTTCTGCTTCGGCCGCGCGCCTCTCCGATTCCTGTACCAATCGCTCCGTCAACAATTCAGCTTCACGCGTTTTACGCTCCAGGTGCACTTTTTCTTCCTCTGTTTTCATGTTGTTCAATCTTATTCGCGTTATTTCTTGCTCAGCTTCGGAAGCTTTTTGACTCAGGAGCATTGCTTCTTCCTCGGCCACTCGACTTTTTTCTGCTAAAAGATCCGCAGTTTCCTCGGATCTCCTCTGAAAATAAGTAAATTAAGGTCCGATTAACAGTTGTCAATATTTTTCATCATTTTTTCAGAATCTTATTCTACAATTTCAAGTGAATGTGAAAAATTTTATCAACTGTTTTTGTAAATGAGAATTTTTCAATAATTGGTTTGTTTTCTTTGCTTTTTTAGACGATTTACTAATTTTTTTTTATTATAAAGGGCTGTTTTTTGATTTTTTTTACCAGAGCCTCGTTAGCCAATCGAATTTCTTCCTGATATTGCAACAAACGTTGCTCCATTGCAGCCTTTTCCCTCTCAGCTGCTTCCCGCAATTGTTTCTCTCTCGCTAATTTGTTACGCTCGATTTGTCTCCTGGAATAAAAATTAAACGTCGTTTAAATGCAACAACAAAAAAGTATACAAGATCGAGCTGAAAACTATATTCTGGGTGATTCAAGAAATAATTCTGATTTTTTGGGTAATTTAATTATTTAATCGAGCATTTTTTACCTCGATTTTTCTTCTTTTGCCTGTGCTTTCATTTGTTGGACCTCCATAGAATCAGGCTTTCTCCTTCTCATGAACAAATCATGATTTCCAATACAAAGATCTAAAATCTTGTAGAAAAAAATGACGTTAGTACAATTTTGTTAGTATTAAACAAAAAATACTAATAAATTCGTAAAATTTTCTAATATTTCAATTTTTAGACTTCCGTTTTTATAAAAAAAATGAAGAAAAGTAATTCATTACCAATTTGTTCATGCGGACTTTTTGAGAAAAGAAGATGAAATTGGGAGACGATTTTTCCACTGGTTTGATGACGAATTTTTTGTCGTCGAAGCTTATGTGTCGAATCTCCGACCACGTGAACGTCGTTTTTGGAGCTAGTTTGTTTTCCTTTTCATAGATATTCAAGCCAAGCGCCGTTACGCCAAGCCAGAGGTCGGTTTCCTTTTTATTCTGAAAAAATATCGATCAAAAACTCTAGTAAATTTCTCCCTTTTTTTTTAAATGACTTTATATTACGATGGAAATGAACTTTTCAAATATTTTTGCCGGAGAAAATGTTCGGAAGATTTTAATGAAAAAACTCACACTTATAGGAAAATAATTGACGCCGTACATGTCGAGATCTTGGGCAATTTTGAGATACTCCATTTCGGCTTCGTCTCGCGACATGCCACGATGATCGGCGTACCAAATTTTTATTCTGTCCTCCCACATTTCGGGAGTCATCTGATACTGGTCGATCACTCTCTGAGGTAATAAATCTTCACTTGCCAGCATTCCAGGACGATAAGAAACTTCGTCATAGTCTCCGTACTTCGAAAATTATAAATAAATAAATAAATAAATAAAATAATATAACAGAGGACCAAATAAAGAGAGAAATTGAAGAAATGAGTGAGAAAAAAGCAACAAAAAAGCGACAAATTAACGTGAACGAATGAAAAAAGAAATTGAAATAAAAATGAAGGACTTTAATTTGAAGTCACCTTGGCTTGGACGGCGTAAGATGCTAGTAAAACGGAAGCTTCTGGCGGACAATAAATATCCATGGAAAGAATGGCTTGTTTGACTTGTAGAAAGAACAGATGCTGCGTCACTTCTTGAACCAATTCTTCTGCTACATCCTCGGGATAAAATTTAGCCAAGAACATGAAAGGTGTTGTTGGCTGCTGGGAAATTCCTTGATCCTGGACTAAAAAATAACAATGACAAGAGCACGTTTAATATGAATTTTCGGTCAAAATGTTGTTGATTTATTGAATTAATGAATAAAAGTTAAAACCTTTTTTGTCCAGTTTGAGCCACGAAATGAATCCTTTAGAATCTTCATACTGAAGTCCAAAATACCAAGTTTCCCGTAAGCCGATGGTGCGACAAACCAAATCGAACAAATCTCTTCCCGTTGCTCTCCACTGGGAAAAAAAAAAAAAATTTGCATGAAAAAACAAGAGCAAGAAGCATTGAAAATGTCTGCACACTCATTGATGGTTACGAACCTCCAAATTAAATTCAAGCTCGGCGTCTAAAGTGCAAACCTTGACAGGAAATGACTTTCCTGATTTTTTCCTTCTGAACGGTGGCATTTTATTTTTCATCGTTTTCATCTGGCATCACGACGAATGAATTCCACAACACGTGACTATGGAATCATTGAATAATCGATATTGAGCTCGAAACATTAGGAAAATAAGTAATATTTGAATAAAAAGCAAGATAAAATAAAAATAAACTGGTTATGGTTAACCTTACCTACATATTTTCTCAACGAATTCATTATTCAACGACGACTCTTAGAACCGCACTGTAAAATGACATTTAAAAATATTTGTCTTGTATCTTCGAAATTGCACGAATTTAAAGTTGTTTCAGTTGCGTATTTTTACTCCTGTTTTTCGTAAACTCGTACATTGTGTAAGAATGACAGAAGAAATCGAATTTTTGAGGTTCGCCAATAAAGTACTTTGTTGCAATTGAGCGGGCGGACTTAAAAAAAGCGAAAATACAGTGTTGTTTTGGAATTTTTACGGACATCCGGTGTTTGCACTGATCGTAACAACATTTTTTATTGTTTCAGCGAATATAGCACGAGCTATATCCACTCACTAAATATGCGTCATTTTGCAAAAATTCCGAATATAATATGGCGTTTGAGTGCCGACTCGTTTGTATAAAAAACTACGATTTTTTGTATCTTTCGATCGTAAGCTCGTAACGTCAAGGAGAAAAATGTACGTAATGAAATAATTGGTGATCTACGATGTGCAGAGACTGCCCGGACCGTGGTGTCTATCACGAAAGAGTATATAAAACAACATAAGATTATATTATATCGTCACAGAGAGCGCGCGCGCGGGGTTTACAACTGCATTTTCTATCCCGAGATTTTACACAATTTAACATTCCTACATATGCGTGACGCTTGTGCATCGAGCGCGAGACGGAATTCTGAACGCTCTGCACCGCGCGAGCAAGGGGACGAGCAGCTGATTAAATAATATACAATTCGTCCTTTAGACGCATTTCATTCAAAACCGCTATTTCGACGCTAAATTAATGATATGTGGTGAAAACCGCGAAGAGTTAACCGGAAACGTTAAAAAAATCCCAGCCTCCGAAATATATCTATAGTTTGCGTACAATCAGTACAAAAATCCAAAAAACAGAGACAAAAGATAAACAATGCGGGCGCGCACGATTTAGATCCGTCGGTCAAACAGTCTGAGGATGCGACGTCTGGCGGCTGAATCCTAAACAAGTTGACAAGATGGCTGTCACTCGCTTTTGTACCGATCGAGTGAAAATTGTTACAAAATTTATTTCATCAATGACTTAGCTTAACGGGAATTTTAAAAAATCCAATAAATATTTGTTTCTTGATGTGTTTCCATCTTGAAAAATATTTCAGCAAATCACCCAAGCTTCTTTACATTTCAATGTTATTTTCAGCTCGAAATTATTATGCGACTTTCAAAAAGAAATTATATATGGGGTGTTCAAGGTCGAAACGACGATGTCGTATTCTTTGAAACTAATTTATCGTAGACATTTCAGTTCTTTATTTAATATTTCTGAGAGATTTTCATTTAAACTTTTTTTTTACGAAGAAAATTCTTAAAACGAGAATGAAAACGAATGAAAAATTTTGAACAATCTGTCATTCGTGGTTTTTGTGGTCTGACACGAGATGCCCGATGTATGCACAGTGATACGTGAAAGCACTGCGACGGGAGATATGAATTTGAAAGTCATTTTATAAATCGAGAGATAAATGAATGAGTGGAGGGCGTTAAGATAAAGAAAATGCTTCATTCGTTCCAGGCGTCTCAAACGAAGCACTCATTTTCACTTTTCGTTCCATATGAACATGCAGCGCACGAGTCTCGAAGAAATCTTAGAAAAACATTTGCCCGATGCGGAATTGCGCGAAGTGAAGCGAGTTTTGTTTGGACGAGAAGTCGCGTGAGCGTTTTTTTGTTTGTTTTGAATTTTTTTATAAATGTCTTTGTGTTCACAATAATTCAATAAAAACGGTAATAGATAACGATTGGAATGTGCATAATAATGTGAAATTCTTGTTTACGCTTTACGTGTCGTGCTGTCCTTCTTCCTCTCTTCTTACCCTCACGCGTAAGCCCAATGTCACTTTTCTGATAGAACACTGAATGAAAAATTCGTTAGGTGTGGCTAAATCTGGGAAATTCTGTCTCCCTCGTTTGTCCCTCTAAAAATAAACGTTCTCACGCTAGAAATGACATTGTGCAACCCCTTTGACGAACTCTCGTTCGTCCTATTATTAAACTAATTTGCTTTTACGGTCACAAATTTGATAATTTCAACGAAAAATTACTACTTTTTTCAAATTTTCTGTATTTCCAATCAATATCTAAAAATCGTAAATGTCCATAAATCATGAACAAAAATACACGTTTTTGCATTTTACCAATGCAAATGTCATCATTCACCGTAAGATTAAATTATTTAAATAATAATAACAATAATGAAAAGCTTAAATTGTTGTTTTTTGACAAAAAAACATTCTCTGTCTTTTCAATACAGAGGTTTAACCTTGCCAGAATGGAAACTGGGGGAAAACTTCGAGGTCAAGGGATGGAGAATAAAATCCAACATTACCGAACAAATTCGAGCTCCCCGGATTGTTCGAGTAGGAATTATTCAACATTCTGTTGTATTGCCAACCGATAGGCCAATTAAAGAACAAAGAGACGCTATACACGAGAAAATCTACAAATACATTGAACATGCCGCCAGCTGTGGAGTGAATATTGTTTGCCTTCAGGAAGCGTGGAGTGAGTTTCACGATATTTGCAATATTTATGAAAAATGCTCCTCGGTAAATGAAATTTTTACAGATTATTTGGATCCGAAGGTTGTAAAAAAGCTCCAAAACTTTATATCAAGTCGTTAGCGAGTTAAAATGATTTTTATTTCCACCAGATTTACTCGAAGTCAAACGGAATATTTTTTTCCTGTTCTACTCAAAAAAATATGCAAAATAAATTTGAAATTGCATAAAAGTCATAAAAATTAGAGTTAACGTCACAGTTTTTTCAAGAATAATTATGTAGACAAAGATTTTGTATATCGCAGTTGAAACCACAGCAATTTGGCATTATGGAGTTAAAAAAAATTCTTCACTTTTCCACAGCGATGCCTTTCGCCTTCTGCACAAGAGAAAAATATCCCTGGTGCGAATTCGCCGAGGACGTAGAGAGCGGACCATCGACTCTGCTACTGTCTAAACTTGCAAAAAAATACAAAATGATTATCATTTCACCGATACTGGAGAGAGATTCCAAAAACGGAGAAACTATTTGGAACACTTGCGTCGTTATCTCAGAGAATGGCCAGGTTTTGGGTAAACACAGGAAAAATCATATTCCTCGTGTTGGAGATTTTAACGAGTCAACTTATTACATGGAGGGCAATACGGGTCATCCAGTTTTTGAAACATGTTACGGACGTATCGCGATTAATATTTGTTACGGAAGACATCACCCGCTCAATTGGACAATGTTTGGTATCAATGGAGCCGAGGTAAAATGATTTTACTTCGTTTTTTACCATTTTTCATTAATACTTTTTAGATTTTGCATGCTTTCGATAAACTCCAAGTTTAGTTGTTCAAAATTCGTACGAATCTTCTTAATATCGTCGTTTTTTCGTAACTTCCCATAAAACTTCGTGTTAAAGTTGCGATTAAAAACACTGAATATCTCGATTACCAGACGGTGAAACCTTCTGAAATTTTTTACACATAATACGACGCTCAAGAAGTAACGCAGAATTTCAAAAAATTCTCTTGGAATAATTGTATTTGATCATTTCCCCGTTACTTTGTATAAAACATTACGATTATGGCCGCAGAACCTTAAAACAACTGTTTCCTGTTTTTTCAGATTGTATTCAATCCTTCAGCGACGATCGGAGCCCTTTCCGAGCCTTTGTGGCCGATCGAAGCACGTTGTGCTGCTGTAGCCAACAGTTATTTTACTTGTGCAATCAATCGCGTTGGAACGGAAATATTTCCACGGGAGTTTACATCCGGCGATGGGGAACCAGCTCATTGCGATTTTGGACATTTTTACGGCTCGAGTTACATCACCGCTCCGGATGGAACTCGGACTCCGGGCCTTAGTCGCGATAAAGATGGTCTTCTCGTGGCGGATCTTGACCTAAATTCTTGTCGACAGACTAAAGACGTTTGGGGTTTCCGGGTATGCAATTTTTTTGGTTCTGAACGACTAAGAAAAGAGTGTAAAATATTTCAGGAACTTCCAAATGAGGATTTTCTTTGATTTATTGTTTAAAAACCTTGAATTCGTGGGAAAAAACGATTTTTTCTTCAACTTTTCGAACCAACAAAAGCCTTTGAACGTACACAACTAATTATATATTATTCTACAAATTTTCAGATGACTCAGCGATTGGATATGTACGCAAAAGAACTGGAGAAAGCGACTCAGCCGAATTTTGAGCCTCAAATAATCAAAAAATAATTCATGCTCCGTCTAAATCGTGATAAAAATGATCAACAGGTGATTGTACAATGTTTTTATTCTTTGAGAAACTTGCATCAAGGTGTATTTTTTATGAAGTAAATAATTTTCAAACAATTTGTGAAATCTAAATAATTTATTACGAAAAAGGTACAACTTCTGGATGGATTATTTTACAAATAGATTCATTTTTGTATCTTCAAAACCATTTCTACTCCTTCATTCAATGATCCCGCTCCATTACACGTGAAAAATGATGTCGATAAAAAATAATTTATGTGATTTTTCGCGGTATTAACGTTCGTTTCGATCGCACGTTCTTTTTCTTCTGTTTTTACTTATTTTTAACTCGTCGTTAACGCAATCAGTGCCGTATTATGCGTTTGTTTTCGATAATGCAATGCCTCTTGGTAAGCTTTCTTTACAGCTTTTCTGTCGGTTGGCTTTCGAGATTCGATCAATTTTGATTCGTCCAGAGCCTGTGAGACACCGAGCTTTTCCAATTTTTCACCCGGTAGCCATTGCCTGCAAAGAAAACAGCGTAATTAGTAAAAAATGTCGATTTTTTCATCCACTCTAAAAAAAACCACATGCAGGTAAAAAAAAAACCGTCAAACCACTCAAAATATCATGACAATTATGCCACCGCAAAATGAAATAATTCTTCTACATAGTTTATTAATTATTCATTTTTTTGCCAATGAAAAGGATGAATTTTTCAGTAATCATGTAATTTTAATACGAAATTTTGTTGTGTCAAGCAACTCCTAAAAAAAAAACGATAGTCAAAGTAACAAAAGGAAAAAAAGGAGAAATATACCAGGTCCGTTTGGTGTCGAAGAAAAGAACGAGAAAAACAGGCTCTTTATAATTAACAGCGAGTGCGAGAACGTCATCAGGCGGAGCTGGTATTGGAACGCCTTTGTGAACCGTTCCTCGCGGAGTGTTTGGATCAATAATTAATGCAGGATACCAAGGATATCCGCGACATTTAGCCCAAACGAGTTGAAGAGCCTCGAGGCCATTTTCACCTTCGTCTTGAAGAGCCATTTTTGGCTCTTCAAGATCTTTTGATTTTTTCAGTATTTGTAACGGTGGCTCGTCGTCGTCATCGTCATCATCGTCGTCCTCATCTTCGTCCTCGTTATCATCGTCGTCGTCGAGAGGATCGTCCGGTGGCTCTTCTGGTTCAGGACTCGTCGAGACACTCGTCGAACAACTGCTGCAAGTTGACGATTGACTTTCTGCCTCGCCGATGTCACTGTCCATACCACCACTCCTGTAAACATTTTTCCTCATTGTTATTCCCATAATGAAGTTTTAGACGTCAAAAAACAACTTTTGTTGTTATTGCTCTCTTTGGAATTTAATCCGCGACTAATTAATATAAACAATTTGAAAATTTCTTCATTATTAATTAGACAGTCAATTCATAATGAAAATGAAAATCGTTCTATCCGAACGAATTTAATAAAAGTGTACAAATGTGAAAATTGTTTATAAAAATTATTCTATTCCTTACGAGCAATTAAAGTTGCTTTTGATTGAATAGAAAAATCATTTGATTTCATATTTATTGAAACAACACGTTCGAGTGCGTCAGAAATAATTTCGAATAAAAAAAAAACAGTAATCGGTAGCAATTGCTTTTGATTTGATAAAAAATTTGGTTTATTGAATGAAATACAGTAAGAAATTTGTGCTTTAAATCCAAAATCATTCCATTTGGTTGCAGTTAAATTCGAAATAAGTTTATTCTTCGTCAGTGAAAAACTCATCAATATTTTTCTAAGCTTCAAACCAAAAGGTCGCAACAATCGTTACCTATAGATCCTAAAACTGTCACCCTGCTTTTTCTGATCATTATCCAAAGCCTGATTCTGCCCACTTCGGCTCGCCCGAGCACGTGCTTTTCGCGTAAACAAAACAGCTGTTCTACGATTAACCCCCGTTGCCGGAATCTCGCGTTCTCCGGTCTGCGACTCCGATTCCGTACGATTCCGACTGTTTCTTTCTCTCTTTCGAGATTTCGTTATCGTCGGAGTACTTTCTATTTCCACCGGTGGATCCAACTCCGGATAATCTTTTCGGGCTTGCTCGATCAACGAGCCTCCTTGTTCCCGCATTTTTAATCCAGCTCGATAAAACATTGTGTCTTTTCGATTGTACGCCAAACAATTGTTCACCATTAGATTAAAATCCGCCTCGAAAGCGCTCAGACTCTCGTATTCTTGTCTCTCCAGTTTAGCCTGATTCGATAAAACAGATAACAAATTTAACAACATTTTTTCACGTCTTTATAAAACGATACTTTGAACAGTTTGTAAAAAAAAAATATATTCACCTCTATAGTCGACAGATCCATCGGATGTGAAACGATATCGAGATAATCTGGAACTTCTTCAGTGTTTACAGGCTGTCCAAATACATCGTTCGTATCTTTCGCTTTGAATGCCTCGAGGAGGGTCCTAAGAATACTTTCCAGAGGTCTCAGTTCGAACCACATACATTTTTCTTTTCTAAAAAAAAATTTTTTGACACATTGTTTAATAGCAATCGACGAATTACGAAGTTTCATTCGTCAGAACGTAAAAATGTTTTTTACAACATTTTTTCTTGACCCGAGAAGTTCAAATGGTTTCAACAAATATAGAAAATGAATAAACGAAGATAGGAATAAAAAATGTATAAAAAATGAAAGAAATAAATAAAATAAACGTACACTTTGAAAAGTTCTTTCTTGAGTTTTTCTCGTTTACGTACGAGTTCGCAGAGCAACCTCGCACGTTCGAGATCCTGTCTGAGGCATTGCCAGTATTTGAGCTGACGATAGAGTTCTCCTCGTAATTCGCCATCGGGTGGTGGTGAGGAGTGATCACCGATGGCGGGTGGTCGTGAATGTGGATGAGAACTCTGTAGTCTCCTCAAAAGTGGCACGCCGTTACGATTTTGTCGTTTGAGGGTCCAGTAGGCGATGAGGCGTTGGATGAGTTGGCTGCGTTTGGGTAGGCCTTCGGCGAGGTTGGCAATTTCGCGGATGCGTTCGGGGGGGATAGTGGGAATGGAGATGACGGGAGCGGATGAGCTTTTTTTGTTGGCGATGGCTCGTCTCCGAGCTTCGGCGGGATTGGTGGAGGGTTGAAAATCGGGAGGTGCGTGAGTTTCGCAATAGGCGGTTTTTTGTACGAGCATCGGTTCGCCATTGGCGGGTTGTACGGTTCGCATTCGCATGCAAAGACCGGCTTGTTGGGCGCAAGTTACGTGAAAAGCGGCGTAACAATTGCTTTTGTGGCATTGGATGCAAGCTCCGGCGCCTCTTTGCTTGCAAACGCAGCAAGTAAGTCGCCAGCGCGCCGCTGGAATGCTCTCGATACTGTCGATCGGCTCGAGGAATACGGTGTTGGCAAAACGAACTTCCGGTATCCAGAGCGCGCAAACCACGTGCGCCCACGTCGCCGGACGATCCGTTTGCTTGAAGGCACCACCGCGATTTGGACACAAAACGCAATCCACCGCTCTCGATGGACTCTGAAGACATCTCCGGCAAAGCCACTGTCCTTCCGGTATGTACGGCACTCCGTAACAATCCTGATGCACCGCCAAGTTACACATGTCGCAAAACAATATCGCGTTACTGTTTTGACACTCTCCGTCCATACAGATACAACAAACCGCATCCTCGTCCGCCGCTATCCCACCACCCCCGTTACTCTGCTGCTGGAAATACGACTCCTTCTCCAAACGATCCATCAACAACTCGAACGTATCGGGCTCCAGAGGTGGCGTCAATCCTGATGCTAATCTACGCTCGTTCACTATCGACAACCACGCTGAATCCTCCTCGTCCAAATCGTATTCTACTTCTCCTGTGGTTCAAATCATTTTTTAGTCAAATTAGAGCTAAGTTTTCAACGAGATTTTAGACCAAGTTTAACGTTCCAATTAAACAGACTTTTAGTGGATTTATATTACAACGTTTCTTATTAACGTGGAAAAATGTTAAAAACGTCAGCTTTGCAAAACTATCAAATTTAAATATGAGTTCAAAATTGTTTGACTTTTCTCAGAAGCAAAATCGTAATTCTTTGTTTTTTCGAAATCGTGAGAATGTCAGACAAAAACGTGGATCTGCTTTTTAGTTTTTTTGCTTAAGTGCAAGACACTCATTTTTCTGGCAAATTTTACTGTCGAATAAGCAGAGAGCAACGATCAATTTTTATGTTTCTTGATAATTCAACTCGATAATTGAATATTTAAAGAATTTTGAAGTTTAAACACAAATCTCGAATGGTTTTACAACATTTTTTATGTCGGAAAGTGTTTTTTATCGCAAAAGCGTCTTACCGTCAAGTTCTTCGCCGCTCCGCTCCATAAATCTAACGTAAGAATTCGGGAGCGACTCAGCTTCGCCGATTTGACTTTCGTAACCATCTAAATGTTTGACCGTTGCGATTGGAAGAGTGCTCAGAATAGCTTTGTCCTCTTTTTCTCGTTCGGCCGCTGCGTTGCTCCCCTTGTGACAATTTATTTTGTTGTTTGCTTCGTAATCGCTAACCGACATGACGCAAAGACTGTCGTTAATTCCCAAACGCAGTTGTTTGTTGCCATCTTCTTCGGCCGGCGTAACCTTTGAGGCAAAAACACCGGTCGAACTTCAATAAATGATCGGGACTCGAATGAATTCGAAATAAAATTATTTTTGGAAATGGTTTGACGTATTAAATGAATCGATTAAGAATTGACCCATATTTCGAAACAAAATGCACGTGAAATTATTTTAATAAATTATTTCAGAGAATACGTGATATCGAACATTTTATACGGTTTTTTTTTCATTTATTTTGGAACGAGGACGTGAGTTTGGTGACAAAAATAAAATAAAATATGATAAACGAATTTGGGAATCGACGTACCAGAACAAATCGGGAAAGATCTTGAGGACTCAATACTTCGCCGTTTCCGGACGCCGTTGAGTCGTTGTGTCCTCCGATTCTGTTGCGTTTTTTCTTATTCGAATGTGGAGTGTTCATCTTTGGCCAATTGTTGTAACTTGAAACATTTACACAAACGAATTCCGACAGCTCACAAGAAATAAAGATAAACTTTGCACTGTACCGATGTAATTAAAAACGGAATAATTGGCGTAATTATTCATCGATTTATTTTTGGAGATTTCCACCAGTCTCGTTTCGTTTTAGTTACATTATTTTATATACTTTTAATACTGTGATAAATAGTTATTTCGGTTAGTTGGTTATCGATGAAACAGTTGACGGCGAGACTTTGAGGTTATGAAACGAGAACAGCGTCGTTTGAATTGGTTTCGTCCATTGAGTAATCGTGTCATCGAGAAACGACACTCGATCGATGGAAGTGACGCAAAGTGAAAGTTTTTAGAAATGACGCCAGGTGGCGCAAGTAAATCCTCCTCCGGCCGTGGCGCCTCACAGACTTTCTAAAACTTTAGAATAAATTATCGCCAAGAATCTTTTCTGATTGCAAATATTTGCTCTCGTGTCGTCACATCAAAAATTTCTGGGTGTGCCGAGGTAACCAATCCGAAGTAGATTATTAAAACTATTAAAAATCAAAACTGTTGGATGGATCTAGCTACTTCCGGTTTGTTGTTCCACCATCCTCGAGACGCATACCTTCGAGGTGATTCGAAATTTCTCTTTTCAACATTAATATTCGCTGACAAACGTTTTCTACGAACGATTCTGCTCCGAATGGAGCCTAATCGAACCCTCCTAGCATAAAAATTAAACTATTAAATGATACCAAAAAATTCAGAGGCCAACTTTGTGGCGATATTTAATATCAATTCCTTAACGTTAATATTAAGTGCCATACGTTTTAATTAATTTAATAAACTCCACCAAACGATCGACAAACGATTAGCATTGAAAAAAAATTAAAGAAACACAAAATTGAACAGCCAAATTTTCGGAGCTAGCTTTTTGGGGCAGTGGCTTTTGCGCTCCATAAATGCCACAGGTTCTCAACCTTATCCTATTGTATTTTTTTTCTTTTTTCCCCTACGCGTGACGCACGCTCGTAGTAGTGTATGCGAAAAAAAACGTCGTGATTGTATACTTATCGCATCCACGCATCCGCGGTGTGTATACGGTTATTTAAGAATTGTTCTCATGGAATTAGGGCTAGTTAGTGTCAATTAGAAATTTGAGTGCATTCCGTAGAGGCGAGGCATTTTTTTCGTTAATATCAAATCCTCGGTGTTTGTTTCGTCCCTCGAACGATATTTACGGAGTGACTCGCGAGTGCGTGCGTGTGTTGTGGTTCTACGATTATCCAATATATTATAAAATTCTCTACATCAGTGAAATAGGCGTGCTCTTTTGCTTTTCAAAATTCAATATTCACGATGGGAAACGTGCATACTTGCGGACCAAACGAGGCCCTCGTCGTTTCGGGTAAGTTTCCTTTACAATTATTTTCTTTTTTCATTCTCCTCAAAAATTTTTTTTACTTTCATCACTAATTTGTTTTCATCATTCGTGAGCATTACGTCATTACGCCAGGAATTAATTCTCGCTCGAGATATTCATTTTTAAGGCGGGACCCTTCGAGTCTGTGTCAAGTGTCATGTTTCGAGGTTACGACGCAGATCTTTTTTTTTACCGGCTTCGCGTTTTTTTATGGCTCGTTAAAGACGTTATCGAACAATTAAGTTCTTGTTTAAACCGCAATTCTCATAACTCCGAACGTTCGGAGGTTAAAACATCAACTTTTTTTGCCGGCTCCTCTTTGTTTATAATTTTGAAGCATTAATTTGTTGTTTCTGTCAGAATTTCCGTAGTTTTTCTTGCCCGTTCTTCTTTTTAACATTTCTCCTTTCAATTCTTCGCGATTTCGACTTTTTCACCCAATATTTCGACCTGCAGCATTTTTTCTCACTCATTCTCTTGACCCATTTTTCTCCGACAACAATAACTTTGTACCTCCATGCGACAAAGAATTATTTTCCATCACCAAATCTTTTATTCATTATCTTTTTTGTTGAATCTTGCAATTGGTTTCTGCGAAATATTTTATTTGCAAGAAGTACTTGCAAATATGGGGCTCGCAGTCACTAGAATTATGAAAATTGCTTGACAATCTTGTGTTTATGGAACTTGTACCTCGCATGTTAATTTAATTGTTTATACGAGTTCAATCCACGTGGAAATATGAATCCCACTGTCACGTCTGTCAGAGGAAGAGCATTATTAATATTCCATTCAATTTTTTTGATTAATCACCCGCAACATTTTTCAAAATTGATATTCAGCCAACGTTCCTCGTTTCTTAAACGTTTTGCTGTCGTTTCATAATTGTTCTTTGCATTTATCGCAACAGGACCATTATTTTTTCCCTCGCTTCGTTGTTATCGTCACAAAATGTGTTTCAAATTCTTGGAAAGTGTTGACATTGCGTCGTTGACAATGGGATAGAAAAATTCTGATAATTTCGAATTATTTGATTCTCTATTTTTGCTAATAATCAGCAGATTCTTTCGATTGAAAAAAATAATGAAAATCTCTTGTTATTCTCATGATTATTGATAAATTTCATGAGTTTATCAATTTTGGCAAAAGTTTCAAACATTTTTGAACTTTTGAATATAATTTAGAAATAAATTTGACGCAATTCTCATTTGACGAATGAGTTTGAAACTTTGACAAGTTTTTGACGCAGCGTTGAATAAGAAAATCGAATAAATTTACGATGAATTCGTATCGAAGTCTGTTTTATTAACTTGAAAAAATGAAAATGACGATGAATTTGCAAATCCATGGAATGATAAACGAAAAATTCCCTGATGTCACAATTTAATCGATTTTCTTAGAATTTAAATCCGTAATTTTCAAGCGATTTTGACGTACCACGGCTTGTTTTGTTCGTCAAGAGATTCTCAGCGAATTCATCGCGCCAATTTTTTTCTTTGCTTGTTATTTTTCAAGTGCCAGCAATTTGTTTATGGAATATTTTTTTTTGCCGATTACACCATCGGTCGCAACATTGAAACGATGGAAATGAAGAATTAAACGATCCGGTGATTTCGTAGAGAATCTTTCGAGGAACAAAATAAGCGGTGGTACATCGAAATCGCTTGGAAATTACTCATTGGACCGCGAAAAATGTCGATGAAAATATGACATTGAAGAATTTTACATAAAACTGTTGACGGTTCCGCGAAACTATTTTTATTTATATTTTTTTTCCGGTCCACAGAAAACGCTGTAGTTTAATTTATCTATTAAAATTTTTATCCCACTATTTTTCGAAAAATAAAAAAATTTATTTGACTTAAAAAATGTAAATTGTTTGCTAATCATTCAAAATTTTTGTACAAAGTTTGCTTCGCTGCTGTTTCGATCAATTTAAATATTTATAAAAAATTACAAATGATTTTCAATGGAATGTTATTTAATTTGACGAAAAATGTCGATAAATCTTCGCAAAAATTTGATTTTTAAATAAAACGTGAAATAAGTTCGAAAGAAAATGAATAAAAAATAAAAATTCATATTCGCATTTTTAGAATAATTCTTTTGAGCTAATAAAAAGCACATGGAAATCTATTCGATTCCGTTAAGTATATTTTTTTTTCACCCTATGTTGAAATGAAACAGTCGTCCTCCTTTTTCCACAAATCGATATTAGCTACAAAAAATATTCCATTCCTCGAGCATGGTAACCTTTTTACGTGCTAAGCAATTTTACGACAACGTACGTGAGTTATCTCTAATCTTTCCTCGTATTCATTCCCTTATGTGGCGTTTTGTTTGATTGTCAATTACACAATTGCATGACACACAACGATTGTTGTCGAGGTGAAAAAAAAACCCATTTACTCGAATTTTACTTCCTCAAAGTTCTATTTCAAGCAACAATAGAAAAAAAAACGAAAATTCTGATAAAATGTCTTTTTTTCGTCAAATAAAACGTTGAATTTTTTTTTCAAGTACAAAAGAATTTTTGCACGATTTACTTTTGATAGATTTCGATGAAATTCGTCCAAAACATTTCAATTTTTTCTGAAAGACAAAATAACAAGAACAAAATAATTGAAAATACAGTTTTATTTATTTTTTATTTTTTATTCCTCTTTTTTTTCGTCATTATTTCTGTACAATAAACAGCAAATAATTTTTTTTCCAAAGATCCTGATGTACTGAAAAATTTGACATAATAATTATTCATTTTATGTACATTTTTTGATGATTACGATCAAATGCAGTTTATTTGATGGAAATAAATGAAGAATGGGAATTACTTCCATTGGACTTTGTCCATGTGTTATTTAGGTCGTGGCACATTCATGGCGATTCACTCATCAATGTATATCTCAACAATTCAGATCCGAGTAATCAGATAAACTTGCCCTTAATTCAAACAATTCGATTTAAAATTCAGCAGAAAATGCAATAAATCGAAAAAAACCAATTACTTCAATGGGAATAAAAGACATTTTTTCGTATTGCAACGAATCAAATTTTTGATCATTTCACAAGTCTAAAAAAATGACTAGACAAACGTTATGGCTTGTGAATGAAAAAACAATCAAAAATTATTAATTAACCTAAACCTAACGTCAAAATTGAACGTCAAACATTTTTTCCATTTTTCAACAACATTTTTCACGGATTAACGTCATAGCTGTCAAAAAAAATCTAAAAAAGATAATCAGTCGAATAAAAACAAAAGTAAAACCAAAAAAAATGTTGTTTTCCATTGACGAAAATGTTGTCACCAATAAAAGGAAGAAAAATCCTGCATATTCACGAAGCATCAGATTTATTCCAAGATTTAATCCGATAATCACAATCAATCAAATTTTTGATATTTTTGTCCATACAAAAGTTGATAAAAACATGATTTTTATGAACGTCAGGATCGAAACTTTGAAATGCATATTTTTGTCCATACAAAAGTTGATAAAAACATGATTTTGATGAGCTTCAGGATCGAAACTTTGACAAGTGTCAATGAAATCCATGTTTGACGATAAAAATTCTTCTGCATTCTGTCGAAGAGAAACAGAATGAAAAGAAGACTAAAAATGTCAATGAAGGATCGTAGAGAAAAGAATAGTTGATTAGTTTAGTTGTTTACGCTGCCCAAGTTCGTTTGATGAGATCAGCAGCTTTTTCGCCAATCATAAAAATGCCAGCATTGACATGTCCAACGGGTATGGTGGGCATGATGGAGGCATCGACGACCCTCAGCGCCCTGATGCCATGAACTTTGAGTTCGGGGTCAACGACAGCATCGGGATCGTTGGCGGGTCCCATTTTGCAAGTGCCAATTTCGTGGTCCATGGTAGCGGGTAGATGTCGAATGGCGCATCGCCAATAGTCGTCGGAGCCAAATTCGAATCGTTCGCATCCAGGAACTTTGATTCTATGGAGTTGAGTGCCATAAGCTTGGAAGTGTTTTGAGTTGGCGATTCTAAGGATGCGTTTAACGCCTTCGAGGATGATTTCGACGTCGATAGGATTAGTGAAGAAGTTGGATTCGATGATGGGTGCGTCGAAGGGATTTTTAGATTTCAATTTGAGGCGACCAACGCTGCGGGGATTTTGGACGACTGGCCAAGCGGTCCAGACGTCTTTGTTTTCCAAAGGTTTAAAAAACTTGTTGTAAGTTTCATCGGAGACTCCGTAACCTTTGGCCAAACTGAGTCCGTTGTCGGCAGCCATGGAAGTGCTAATGAACAAAAGTTCGAGATCGGGTCTTTCGTCGATCGCGTATTGAGACCTAACGAACGCGATCGACTCGGCACCTCCGGGAAGTGACAATTGTCCGTTCCGATGAAGACCATAATCGAGATAAGTCTTTGGATTCAAAAGTGCTCGAGATACCAAATAAGTTACACTGGCGTTGACCTTAAAATTCAAACCTAGAAAACCGAGATGTTCCTTCATGTTGTAACCCACTTTAGCATCTTTTATCACCGGGATTCCCAGCTGTTGAAGATGATCCCGCGGCCCTATCCCCGAAAGCATCAACAATTTCGCCGAATCTAACACTCCGGCTGATAAAATCACTTCTTTCTTGACGTAAACCTTCCTCGTTACACCCTGCTTCACAAATTCAACACCAATCGCTCTCTTGTTACCGTCTATCAGGACCTTCGTCACCTGGGCCTCCGTCATTATGTCCAAATTCGGTCTGTTCACTCTCAAATAAGCTTTTGATGCGCTACACCTCGTTCCTCTGTCCTGGGTCACTTGCAAATATGCAAAACCTATTTGTTCTTTTCCGTTGTAATCTATTACTCTGTATCCTTCGTCCCTGCCAGCCCGAAGAAATTGGGTCGCCAATGGCGTCCGGTATGGCACGTGATCCACTGACAAGTAACCGTTGTTTCCGTGGTAAGTCCAATTAAAATTGCCTGCAAACACATTTTGTCGTTTTGTTCAATCATTAAGCACCGAATCGTATGGAAAAATCAGAAGAACTTATTTCGTTCGAAATGAGTCTCGATTAAAGCGTTTATCGAACTCTAGGAACCGAAAAAATAGGCTTTTTGGGAGCTTTTAGGACAAAATTTTTGAGGTCCTAAGAGAATTTAAAATATTCTTGATATTTCGAGACAATTGTGCAATAGGATTTTTACCGACCGAGCAACTGACGGATATCGCCTCAAGAAATGACTACGATTCGATCCCATTTTCCTGAAAATGACTAAATTATTCAAAAAAACGTACCTATTGCTCTAAATTTTTCACTCTTTCTATAATAAGGCAATATTTCCTTATAAGACCATCCAGTATTGCCTTTCTTCGCCCAATCGTCATAGTCCAATTTATTTCCCCGATTATAAATCATGTAATTGATGCTGCTCGTGCCACCCAATGATTTGCCTCTTGGGAAGGTACAGCGACGATCTTTCATGCCGAGGCAGGCCGTTGTTTGAGGTTGGCTCCGGTATCCCCAGTTGTAAGGAGTTTGTTGTAAAATGGGCGCAGTTCCCGGTACCTGAACCACCAGATTTTCGGGTATTCCAGCCTCGATCAAGAGAATCCTCCAATTTCCATTCTCTGACAACCGATTAGCGACCGGTGAACCTCCCGACCCTGAACCAACGACGATAAAATCGTATTCGTCATAAACCGGCCATGGTACCGTCCTTATGTCGTAACTTCCAAACCCATAACTTTTCAGCTCATCCAAAAGCGTCTCATGGATGTTAAAACCGTTAAAAAAAAGTGCCGGTAAAGTAGGTATCGTCGTTATCGACAGTAGGAAAGTCGAAATCAATAATTTCATATTGTAGAATATTTTTCCACGTTCTGAAACGAAATAAAAACTTTGGTTAGGTTTGTGGTTGCAAAAAAATGTCAAAATTGATCCTTTTTATTATTATTTTATTATCGAAGATTTGTTGAACTTGGGAAATGTTTTTATTGAATCCATTTGTTTTGGGGTTTTTAGTTTCTGCAAATTATTTACTCTCCAGTCTCATTTTTTATTATTATTGTCAAATAATAACCCATCAAGGATCGTTTCAAGATCAACCACGTTTTTTTTTTATGTTGACAATGTCGCTTCAAGTACAAAGTCAAAGAACACGTGTAATTCAACGTTATCATCGATTATCAATGAAAATATATGCATAAGCTAATTTTATTGTCGTGCTTTAGTCATTTTTTGGAAATTCAAACATTTGGCGAATGTTTAAATCGATTTAATAAATCTTTTTAATTCCATCGCGACGGGAACAAATGTTTGTTGTTGGTTTTGCGATAACGTCTGGTAAATGACACGGTTCAAGTCAAAATTTGGCGTTAAATCATTTTGAATAATCGATCATTCTGTTGTCTCAGCTGAAGCGACATAATTAATTTTTTTTTTTTTTTTCTTGGCTGATTTCATGACTTTTCATGCGTCAAGCGTCAATTAAGGGATCGTCCAAATCAATGATTTTTTTATATTTTATATTTTTTTGGAAAAATATAAAATTTCCAAATTTTTTCGGAAAAAAAAAAATTATTGTTGTTTTTTTACTAGATTTTAATAAACTCCATGGAAATTGAGTCATTGGAACTTTCTCGTTCGTGCTTCCATAAGGAAAAGAAGAAAAAAAACATCTGTTTTATCGTCCCTGGCAATTTAGAGAAAATGATCCTCGTCGTAACTTCAATTTACGATCCATAAGGTCTCCAATTATTTAATTATCATCACCTTAATTCGTTGCATTAAACCGTGTTATTACTCTCGCAACGTTATTTTTTTTAAATTGAAATACTGAATGGTCGATTATTTACGAGATTATTTACGGAATTATCGCTACAGATATTTTCTTGATTTATTCCAACGAAAAAATCATTTGACACATTACAGTTTTGTCTCCGAGAAAAAAAAAACTACTTTCGGTCAAGTCTCGAGCTTTCAAATTATTTTTATTTCGTTGAGCTGAGATTTGATTTTGATTATTTTATAAATTGAATAACAACAGTACATAAAAATGTAGGTTGAATTACATTTTTTTTCTTTTTTCGATGGTTTGACAAAAAGGAAAAAAAATGAAGAAAAAAAAAATTTCATCTCACCTTTTTATCGTCCGAGTTATTCCTTTTCTCGCTGAGATGTTCGCACTTTTATTTTCCAACCGAATGTATTTTTAGTGTTCCATCAACTCCAACAATTTTGCTTCCGTATAAATCGACTTTGTAAAATTCAAAAGAACAGACTGGCCAGTTATGTTTATATTTTTTTAAAGTGGTTCGTCAGTTTAATTCCGGTAGTAAAATCTGAACTAAACTTAAAAGCCCGGAACTCTGATGGGCCAGCGCAATCTTCGATCTGCGAGAGAAATCCACTTTCCGGTTAATTTTGTTGCCTTAATATCAGCGGCGAATCGTTGAAAAAGGCGGGATCCACTTGTGTACAAAGAGAAATCTCTCTCTCTCTCTCTCTCTCCCTTACGGAACCGAATTGTCCTCAAATTTGTTTAAATCTTTCTCTGATTCTTGTGGGAGCTGAAAAAACAAAGAAACTCAAACAAGCATTCACTGTTTACGTGTTTTTGTAACTGGAATTGGTGGTTGGCGGAGAAAGGAATTAAAAGTCCGCTTTGATCATAAATCAATGTGCAAAAATAATTAAATTTGTGAATAAACAAACTTAAGTACATATTTGTTTGGGAAGGTTTGGGAAAGTTTGGAAAATTCATGAAAATGTCACAATTCTCGAAACACTGGAGTTGCATCAAGTTTTGCTGAAGACACAAATTTGGGGAGGGGTTCGAGAGCAAAATCGAGTTTGTCATTTGCACGAAATCTTGTATTTCGGCAAAGATTTGTACGAGGGCCCAGAGAAACTGCAGAAAACGGGGTCGATACAAACGGCCACATTTTTACCGACTTTACAGTTTGCTTCGGTAGCCTCAATTATAACAGTTTTTTTTATAAAATTCTCGTGACTAAAAGTATCTGAACCAACATATTTTCAGTTTTTTTTAGAATCGATTACGAAAATCTTCCATTTTCGATATTCTGACAACCAACTTGTCACTATAATCGAAATCGAAACTTTTTGATCGTCTAAAAATGTGTTCTGGATCGTCCTAAAGCCTTAAACTTATTACCGTCACGAGACAACTTCCGGTGTGCACTAAATTTCTACAAATCTTGACTAAATTTTGGCTATTTTTGAAATTGTCTCGTACAACATCATTTTTCAGTTCGTAATTTTTAAATAACTAACAAATAACTAAGATTTTGTGTTTTTTAAAAATAACAGTAAGAATTTCGTAACTATTCCGATGCCAAGGTCATATAATTTTCACTGTTCCTCACGTTAGTGACAATCATGTATTCGGGAATTCATTTTATTTATGTATATTTTATTTGTATTGTTCCATTTACAATAAATAGTTACTTTTATACATTTCTATACTTAAAAAATAAAAATAAAACATGTTTACATGGTTGGAATGAAAGTTTGAAATATTTTCGTTTATTTAAAATGAATAATTAAGGATTTGTCCTTTATTGCCAAGCTTCCTTGACCATATGAGCGCCATATTCGCCAATCATATAAATTCCCGCGGAAATATGACCAACGGGCATTTTAGGCATAATGGAAGCATCGACGACTCTCAAGCCCTCGATCCCATGAACTTTTAATTTAGGTGATACGACAGCATCGGGATCGCTGGCGGGTCCCATTTTGCAAGTGCCAATTTCGTGATCCATGGTAGAGGGTAAATGTCTGATGGCGCATCGCCAATAGTCATCGCATCCGAAATCGTATTTCTCGCATCCAGGAACTTTGACTTTGTAGATTTCGGTGCCGTAGGCTCGGAAGTGTTCGGACTTGGAGATGTTGACAACGGTTTTGATGCCTTCGAGGATGACTTCAACGTCGGTTTGGTTAGTGAAGAAGTTGGCTAGAATGATTGGGACGTCGTCGGGATTTTTAGATTTCAATTTGATGCGACCAACGCTGCGGGGTTTTTGTACGATTGGCCAAACGGACCAAGCGTCATTGTTCTCCAGAGGTTTAAAAAACTTGTTGTAGGTCTCATCGGAGACTCCGTAACCTTTGTAGTAACTAAGTCCGTTGTCGGCGGCCAGGGTGCCACCGAGAAACAAAAGTTCAAGGTCGGGTCTCTCGTCGACTGCGTATTTCGTCCTTAGGAATGCGATTGCTTCGGCACCCATTCCGGTAAATGGTCCTTTTCTGTGGAGACCATAATCGAGATAGGACTGCGGATTCGCCAGGATTCGTGGTATCACCAGAGCCACTGGTTTGTTCACCTTAAAATTCAAACCCAGGAAGCCCAGATGTTCGTAGAGATTGTAACCCACTTTGGCATCTTTGACGACGTCGATGTCCAACTCCTCGAGATGATCCTTCGGCCCGATCCCCGAAAGCATCAACAATTTGGCCGAATCCAAAACTCCTGCTGATAAAATCACTTCTTTCTTCACGTAAACCTTGTCCGTCCTGCCCTTCTTCTTATATTCGATACCGCACGCCTTTTTATTCTCGTCTATCAAAATTTTCGTCACTTGAGCTTCCGTCACTATCTCCAAATTCGGCCTATGCACACTCAAATAAGCTTTTGATGCGCTACACCTCGTGCCTATGTCCTCGTGCACTTGCAAATGCGAAAAACCTATTTGCTCCGGTCCGTTGTAATCCAACACCTTGTAACCCATGTCTCTTCCAGTTTTCACAAATGCTGTCGCCAATTTCGTGTGATATCTTAAATGCTCCACTGCCAAAGGACCATGCTTTCCGTGGTAACTCGAATTGTAATTGTCTGCAAATATTCCCTCGTTTTATTCACATATTTAATCACGAACTAAACAAATATACACAAAAGTCAAGTGGTTCAAAGTTGCACTCATTTCCGAGGTTATTAAAAACACACACTCAGAAAAAAAAACATGATCCAACTAGGATTTGATCGAGTAAAAAAAAAAATTGTTCTCTTTTAAAGATCGAAAGAAATATCAAAAATGAAATTAAATTGAATTTAAATGTTTGATTAAAATCAAAAGAAATTTTAAAAATCACAGAAATTATTTTCTCTCATTATTATTTTTATTTCCGAGGAATAAAACACTCATTTTTTCCAAATTAATTAAATAATCCTACTTGATTAAAATAGTTTTTTTTACCGGGTCATTTTAAATGAAATATTAAAATAATAAAATTGAAAAAAATATATAAAAAAAAATTGTTCTCTTTTAAAGATCGAAAGAAATATCAAAAATTAAATTAAATTGAATTTAAATGTTTGATCAAAATCAAAAGAAATTTTAAAAATCACAGAAATTATTTTCTCTGATTATTATTTTTATTTCCGAGGGATAAAACACTCATTTTTTCCAATTTAATTAAATAATCCTACTTGATTAAAATAGATCTTTTTACCGGGTCTTTGGTTTGGAATCAAATATTAAATTAATAAAATTGAATATTAAATTAAAGAAAAGGGAAAAGGGTACCTTTTACTCGGAATTTTTCGCTTTTTTTATAAAAAGGTAAAATAGTGTCGTAAGACCAGCCTTCGTTTCCATCCTTCACCCATTCTTCATAGTCCAATTTATTGCCACGAGTGTGAATCATGTAATAAATGCTGCTGGTGCCACCCAATGATTTGCCTCTGGGGAAAGTGCACCGTCGATCTTTCATACCGAGGCAGGCTGTTTTATGGGGTTGGCTTCGGTATCCATAGTTGTAATGAGATTGTTGTAAAAGGGGAGTCAACAAAGGAATCTGAACCAGAAGATTTTCAGTTTTTCCAAATTCGATCAAGAGCACCCTCCATTCTGGATTCTCTGACAAACGACTCGCCATCGTTGAACCTCCTGGGCCTGAACCGATCACGATAAAATCGTATTTTTTGTGACGTGGCCATGGCTCCGTCCTTATGTCGTTACTTCCGACCCCGTAACTCGCCATTTGCGACAAAAACGACTCATCGAGACCCAAACCACCCTTTCCCAAAATCGAAAGGGTTTCCGGAATCTCCAAACCACCCTCCACTCCCTGCAATATCGGTTTTACCACATCCAACTCCTTTTCTATGTTGTCCAAAAACCAGAAACCCCGAACCGTCGATATTGACAGTAAAAACGTTGATATCAACAATTTCATTTTTCACGATTTTTTCTCCCTTGTCCTGTGAAACAATTAAAAGAATTTTATTAAACAAATTTTCATACGAGAATTTTATCGTCGAAATGTATCGGACGACAATATTTTGGCTTTCGCTTCACGCAACGAGCTTGGAATTAAGACGATCAAAAATACCGTCAAATGAGAATGCACTCGAAATGCATTTCAATCAACATCCAAACCAGCCAGCAACGCAATTAACTATTCGACAAAAATCGCATTTTTTTTTTTCGCCTCAACGAAATTATTTATTGTTATGGGAAACAACAATTTATGATTATAAATAAATGAAAAATAATAACAAAAAAAAAATATTCTGGCTAAGGAATGATTTGATTTTGTGAACATTTTGCCATGTTGTTATTTAGCCTCAAGATTATTTCGCCGTTGGAGCAAATGTTAATCCGGCCAAATCTCGATATTGCAAAAGTCATTAAAAAATAAGAGTAAAGATAATTAATTACTGTTTGTTTTAACAACGCGATTTTATCGCTGTCAAAACACACTTAAAATGATCCTTTGATTTTTTTTCCTCCAAATCAAATATTGAACTTAATTTTCGACCGTTTTTCCACGTTCTTCTTTTTTTTTCTTTTCATTTATCATGATTGCCAAAATAATATTTGTTAAGTTGCATTCAGCATCGCAAGATTGAACATTTTTTTTTTTTTTGTTAATCGCATTCGTAAAATTATTTTTGCAATTTCGTCTGAAGGTTAATTGAAAGGCACGAACATTATCAATTTTCCTTTTTCATCATCAATTATAATAAAAATAATAATAATAATATCCTTACAAACATTTTTTCGTCGATTTTATTATAAGAGGAAAAAAAAAGAGTATGTAAAAATAACAACGACGAGCTTTGTTTATAAAACATCTCCAAAGAACTGAGCGTCAATAATTTTCTGCAGATTAAAATCCTGCCAAATATTTGAATGAAATTAATAAATTTTATGATATTATTCGTTGGCAGTGTTGACGATTATCGATTATTAGTTCCGCGATAAATTTTTTTTTCTCAAATTTACGATAAAATTCGTAAATTGAGTAAATTCAGTAAATCGCTAAAAAAAAAAAAAAAATTGTCTCGACTGAACCGACTGTTTTTGGTTGTTTATAATGTTCGTGTTTTTTCGAGTTCGTTTTACCTTGTTTTTATTTATCGAGCGACAAAACATTCACGTCCAAGGAAGTGTCGTGCGACGATGATTCTTTTTACGTTAAATTTAGCCCCGATTATTAAAATAACGAAATCGTCGATTGCTCGTAATAACAAAGTGCAATGAATACTGAAGAATTTTGTTCCCATTCCTTTCTATTTATTAGTTCCATCCACTGATCCACTGAATACCTTTTTATTCATTGGTTCAACCCAAGGATGTATTTAATTCCTTTCCATTTATCACTTCGACCGATTGATTAGCATTTTGCATTAAAATGCATATAAAAATTGCATACAGATTAAACGCATCTCATTATTCTCAATTATGCACTTAAGTTTCACAAACTTTATAAACATTCAATTACAGGGAGAAACAAAACAGAACAAATTTCCGAGAAAAACGTGTTTCTACTTTTTCCAATGTTTAAATATTTATTAATCATCGACAGTACGTCAAATTGCAAAAATTTTATTTTTTTTCTGCACAAGATTTGTAGAAATTTGAAATAAAATTAACATAAAATAAGGACAATTGACTGGAATTTAAAAATAATAACAACAACAACAAAAACAAACAATAATAATAATAATAATTATAATAATAATAATAATAAAAATACCTCACGTTCCGATCGTTTTAATCGTCCAATTGATTCTTTTTTTGTCTTTTCAATTTTTTCACGTAGTTTCCAAACGAAGATTTATTATTCTTAGGATTCCATGGTGTCCAAAAATTTATACTTCCGTATAATGGAGTTTTTTTTTTTTTTTTTTAAATATAGAAATGAACGAAACAGATTGCAAGTGACGTTTATATCTTTTCAACGAGATTCGTCGATTTTATTTGGAGAATTTCGCGACTATTAATTTTGTGCGCGGAACTTGGAAGCATCAGCGCGTTTTTCGATCTGAGGATGAAATGATCGGTCTGCTTAATTGTGAAAAATATGGGAGAAAAAAAAAGCTGTTGAAAAGAGGCGGGATTTTTTCTCTCCCTTCTTCCTTACGAGACCATATTGTCCTCGAACTTTTTAACAAATCGGTCTCAGATTCTTGCGGGGAAGCTGAAAAAACATAAATTCCAAACACGTGCCCCGTTGGTTTGATGAAATATTTTTGATGGAAAAAAATATATTTTACGTGATAGATAAAATAATCGGACGCTTATGATTAATCCAAAAATGAAATATTAAGCGTCACGACACCGAATTCAATTTTGACTAAAAATTGCACATAAAATTTAAAATTCGACTAGGATTCGAATTTTCAACAATTTGCTATTTAAAGCCTCCCACTTAGTCTGGAGTTACGTCACGTTTTTATGAAAATAAAAATATCGAGTACAGCTGTTTAAACGACTACGGGGAAAAGAAATTTTGTTGAACGAATGAAATTTTTTTTTTTTTTTTTTTTTTTCAACAAAACATCGTTCGACCAAATGCATTCATTTTGGTTCACGATTCTATTTCGAGTTAATTCGATTATTGAAATTTCATGAAATCTGTCGTTAATGCAAATAAAAAGTATGAAAAAAGGTTCGACATAACTTTACGAAGTTTCGAAAAAATTCTCAAATTTTTATCAAGGTTTGGCCGCCATTTGAGCTCGAGCCTTTGTCGACTCGATGAACAATTCACTCCAAAAAAATTCAATTTAACGGCAACTTCATTTATTTGACGATACCACCGAGTCAGAGTCAAATTAATAGGTCAATTTTTTTTATTTATACTCAAATAGGTGCAATAAATATATACAAAATATAAAAAAATATGAAAATATATAAAAATATATAACAACGAAAAAATACATATAAAAAAAAACATAAAAATATAAAATCTTATAAAGTATACTTTTTGATAAACGTTCAAGTGAGAATCTTAAATCTCTGAGTAGTTGAAATGATTAATTGAGGTTCGTCCTCTACGATCGAGTCTCCTCGACCACATCAGTGGCTTCCCTGGCAATAAAATCGTAGATACTGTAAAAAAAAAACCAGGTGAAATAGTCACGAACATTTTTCCACGACTATTTTTGAGCAAGACCCAAAAGAAAAAAAAAGCAGCAAGTGAAATTTCTTTATTTTCTTAATCCCACTAAAAAAAAAAGGAATTCGGTAACTTATTAAAAATATATTTTATTCATGTTTCATTATGTGCAATAAATAGATCCTTTTAAACATTTTTATACGTTGTGTGTTTTTTTTTTCAAATGTTTGCATCGTTGTAACGCAAATCTGAAATTTTTCATGACTTAGGATGACTTATTGAGTTTAGTCCCTCGGTTCGTCCTCTACGTCCAAGTTTTCTTGATCAAATCAGCGCCATATTCGCCAATCATATAAATATTAGCGGTAATATGACCAGTGGGAATTTTAGGCATAACCGAAGCATCGATGACCCTCAGGGCCTCGATGCCATGAACTTTAAGTTCCGGTGAGACGACAGCATCCGGATCGCTTTCGGGGCCCATTTTGGCAGTTCCAATTTCATGGTTCATGGTAGAGGGCAAATGTCTAATGGCGCATCGCCAATAGTCATCACAGCCAAATTCGTATTTCTCGCATCCAGGAACCTTCGCTGTGTGGATTGTGCTGCCGTAGGCTTGGAAGCGTTCGGTTTGGGAGATGTTGAGAATGGCTTTGACGCCTTCGAGGATGACTTCAACGTCGGCTGGATGAGTGAAGAAGTTGGGTTCGAGGATTGGTGCGTCGTGGGGATTTTTAGATTTCAATTTGATGCGACCATGGCTTCGGGGTTTCTGTACAATTGGCCAAACGGTCCAAGCATCTCTGTTCTCCAGGGGTTTGTAAACTTTTCTGTAAGTTCGATCTGACACTCCGTAGCCTTTGTAGACACTGACGCCGTTGTCGGCAGCGAGAGAAGCGCCGATGAACAAAAGTTCAAGGTCGGGTCTTTCATCGAGGGCGTATTTCGTACGAAGGAACGCGATCGATTCGGCACCTCCGGGGAGTGTCAATTGTCCTTTGCGATGAAGACCGTAGTCCAGGTACGTCTTAGGATTCGCGGCTGTTCGTGGCACCACCAAAGTCACACTCGCATTCACCTTGAAAGTTATTCCCAGGAAGCCCAGATGTTCGTAGAGGTTGTAACCCACTTTGGCATCCTTGACGACGTCGATGTCCAACTCTTCGAGATGATCCTTCGGCCCGATTCCCGAAAGCATCAACAATTTCGCCGAATCTATTGTTCCTGCTGACAAAATCACTTCTTTCTTCACGTAAACCTTCTTCGTCCTGCCTCTCTTTTTATACTCAACACCGCAAGCCTTTTTATCATCGTCGAACAGAACTCTCGTCACTTGAGCTTCCGTCACTATGTCCAAGTTCGGACGATTCACTCTCAAATACGCCTTTGATGAACTACAACGAGTACCTCTGTCCATGTGCACTTGCAAATATGAAAAACCTATTTGCTCCGGTCCGTTGTAATCCAACACCTCGTAACCGAGGTCCTCACCGGCTTTTAGAAACTCCGTCGCTAATGGCGAGTGATATGGCACGTACTCGACGCACAAATAACCGTCTTTTCCGTGGTAACTGGAGTTGTAATCGCCTGAAAATATATTAACTCGTTTTATTCACATTGGACTCTTTATTCTTGATCGGGGTTCCGTCGTTCAAGGTCATGGATCGGTCGCTATTTTCCGAGGGCAATGAAAATCAAGTGCATGGGCTGACGAATTTTGTAGTTTTTTTCATTCTGAGCTCGGGGAAAGCGATTGATCCGAGGCCTCGAGTGAAATCAATGAAAAACAAGGAAATGTGGGGCAAAATGGACCCCGTAAAGAATTCAGCTTGATGTGTCGGTCTACACACGATCTTTATACTACTTTTTGATCCCAATATTGATTTGTCGGACTTATTTTCGATATCCTGTAAAAAAAAAAAATGTGGGGCAAAATGGACCCCTCTTTAAAAAATGCTATTTTTGACGATTTTAATCAATTTACACACTTGTTCATCGAAATTGGGGAAATTTGGGTTTTGTGAGAATGATGAAAAGTGGGGCAAAGTGGTCCCTTGGACCCGAAAAAAATTTTAGGGACCAATTTATCTCTTTTTTGCTTTCATATAAATAAAATAAATTTTTTTTAACAATTTGTCCATTGATTGCTACCCTCAGCTTCCATTTAAAAGTTTCAATAGAAGGTGGAGAAATTTTTAATTTTTTTTAAATCAAGGACTCGCACATTATCAGGTTATCGTCTCAAATTCATCAATTAATGGCGTTCAAAAACTTGTAGGAGTTGACACGGAGACATAATCTGAATTTTAAAAATCATTGTGAACATTTGAATTTCCTTTATTTTCGGAAGAGCCCACTTTGTCCCAAAAATAAAAAAATTTAGCTAGCCCGTTTTGCCCCAGGGGTCCATTTTGCCCCACATTTCCCTAATTCTATGAAATTAATGGCAATCGATGAATAATTTGAATAAACAACAAAACAAAACGTACCTGGCACTTTGAATCTTTCACTCTTTATGAAATAAGGCAGTACATCGTCGTAAGACCAGCCTTCGTTTCCATCCTTCGACCATTCATCAAAGTCCAATTTATTTCCACGATTATGAATCATGTAATAGATGCTGCTCGAGCCACCCAATGATTTGCCTCTCGGCCAAGTACAACGACAATCCGTCATTCCTAAGCAAGCTTTTTTTTGTGGCTCAACTCTGTAGCCATAATTGTAATGAGTTTGTTGTAAAAGGCTCACGACTGCGGGTATCTGGACCAAAATATTTTCCGGGTATCCAGCCTCGAGTAAAAGTACTTTCCATTTTGGATTTTCCGACAAACGATTTGCCACCGTTGCACCTCCTGGCCCTGAACCGACCACAATAAAATCGTATTTACTGTGTCGCGGCCATTCAACTGTTTTAATGTCGTTGCCTTTGATACCGTAACTTTTAAGCTCATTCAAAAGTGTGTTGTCCAAATTGAAACCATTTTTGCCCGCATTCAAAAAAGATTTTGGTATCCCGGTTACTCCGTCGGTAACTCCCTCCAAAATCGGTTTTGCGATACTCAATTCGTCGATAATATCAAAATTGTCCAAAAATCCAAAACCCCTCACCGTCGTTATCGACAGTAAAACCATCGAGAAAAACAGTTTCGTCGTGTCCATCATTTTTTTTCGTGCTGAAATAATTTTTCAAATTTTATCGATTAATAACAAGATTAATTAATTAATTATTGAATAAATTCATTTTTTTTTACTCCAAATATTCGATTTTTTGTGTTTTCAAACAATTTGCAATTATTCTCAATCATTGGGAACATGATTTAATAATTTTTCTTACTATTCAACTTCCTTGATCATTTGTTTCAATGTCTTAGAAAATGTTTGCAAACAAATTTTCACTTTTTCTCATTAATCATCTATGCACAATAAAATTACATCAACGAATCAAGGATCATTCGAAAATCATTAGTTTCATTGCTTTTTCATTAATCAAGGACAATTGCAAGACACAAATATAATTTCCATCATGATTATTATCCATTAACAACTATATGCACACACGCGTTTCTCATTACAAATAATAATATGCTTACACAGATTTTTTTAATCACTTGTGTTAAAAAAAAAAAGAAACACTAATAAAAAATGATAAGGACGAGCTTTGCGGATAAAATACATATTCGACATATTTCGTTTTAAGTATTTTTCAATAATTCACCAATCACAAATATTCAAATCGAGCTAATACTTTTTATCATTTCCTTTTCATCATTTCCTCGTTATAATGACGTATATTTATTTATTTATTAGTTTTGCGATTATATCTGTTTATGGATGCCCGATAAAATCGATATTTTTTTATATATACAAAGTTTCGAAATTTTTTGACAACCCTGTTGTTTCAACTGAAACGATCAGATTATTTCAGAAGACCATTTTTTTTTTTTTTTTCAAACCAGATTCTTTTGCTTTCGTTTATCAAGTAAAATTATTAATAAAATGACGTTTAATTGTTTTTTTTTTTCTAATTTTTCTTGTAACGTTTAGTGATAGTGAAAATAAACTATATTTATTTGATATGAAACGTTGCATGGAAAATGAACGTCATTCGTAATCGTTACCTCTACACTTTCTCTTTCGAGCTTCAATAACAAGAATAAAAAAAAGTTTAAAAAATTAGCCTTTATTTTATACACTTATCTCTTGATTGCTTTTGTGAAACATTTTTTAAATTGAATAATAAATATTCAATTATGAATGATTTATTATTACTGAATTATGGTTTGCTCGATTTTTTTAAAAATCATTTCATAGATGCGACAATTTATCGAATTTCTAAAAGAAAAAAAATTCTGAAAAAAAAAAAACAAAAAACTAAAGAATTTTTTATTGTAAATTTTTACATAAAATCTTTCATTATTATTATTTTTTCTTGAATCTTAGATCAGCTTTTGCATAATTATAAATAAAATAATTGAAAAATTGATGGAATTACGTCCAATTACCAAGATTTTGTTTAAACTCGTAAAAAAAATCGAGTCTCAAAAAATAAAGTAAATAAAAAAAAGAATATATGCAATAACGTTAAAAGTAAATAAAAAAAAAATTACGATACCTCACCCGGTGAACACTTTTATCGTCCCCTTAATTTTTTCTCTTCTCAAAATCGTCGCGCACTTTTTTTTCTTTAATAATTAATAAGTTTCTCGTGTTTCATAGTGTCGAACGGTTTTGCTTCCGTCAAATGTATTTTTTTTTGTATAAATAAGAACAAAAAATTGCGAGCAGCGTCGAAATCCGTGCAACGCGGTTTTTCGATTGAATTCCGGTGCTTAAATCTTGAGCACACTTTGTATGGAAGTTGGATGGGCCAACGCGTCTCCCGATCTGCCGGAGAAATGCGCTTTCTCGAGATTTTGCTCGCGTAATATCAGCGACGCGTGGACACACCGTTGAAAGAAAAAAAAAGGCGGGAGTTTCTTGTGTACGAAGAGATTTATCCCTCCCTTTTCCCTTACGAGACCGCATTTACTTTCTTCGAACTTTTGAATACGCGTCAATTCAGAGATTCTTGTGGAGGAGGCTGAAGAAAAAAAAAAAGAAATTTTCAAATATGCGTCGACGGTTTACTAATGTATTTTCGATTCTTAAATTTATGAATGATTGATCGAGAAATGATAAAAAATCTTTTAAAAGCGTGGATCGAAAGTACAGTCGCGGACAAAAAAAAACGTCAAATCAATTTTTCTGATTATTGTACGATAATAAAATTAATATTTTTGAAAAATTAACTAAATTTTCGACGACAAAATAAAATAATCCTTTTAAATAAAAAGAGATTTTGCCAATTTTCCAATAAATTATGAAAGGATGATTAAATAAAAGAATGAACTTGGTAAAAAAACGTAATTATTGATTAATCAAAACATCGTTAATTGATGTTTCATTCTCAAGACAAATGCATAATTAATTTTTTTTTTAAATCGATATATTTTTTTTGATAGATTTTTGTACAGATCCGATTTTTTTCCGCTGCGTCAAGTTCATTGGCACGTTTCGTAATAAATATCGAAAAAAAAAATTTTACGAGACTAAAAAAAGTGCTTCCACGTTTCGATTGTTAAGATAATGTAAAAATTGATTCATGGGATAATAAAAAGTTCAATGACATTTGGTTTAAATCTAATAATAGACCGAAAAAATCTGGAATGAATGAGGGTTTTTTTTACAATTGTTTTTGCAT
Source organism: Campoletis sonorensis (assembly GCA_013761285.1). Taxonomy (NCBI): domain Eukaryota; kingdom Metazoa; phylum Arthropoda; class Insecta; order Hymenoptera; family Ichneumonidae; genus Campoletis; species Campoletis sonorensis. Next base: position 428,435 of record JACEOJ010000075.1, read on the forward strand.
AAATTGATACATTTTTTTTTTTTTTTTTTCAATGAACATTTGCATGGCCATACGCACACAGTGTTTTTTTCTTTCCGTGAATCGAAATGTTTTTATTGTCGACCGATTGAATTTCGTCGGTACAACCTGTTTTTGTGTAAATTCTTCGTCCGATACCGCGACGATAAATAAATGTTGATTTGGCTCGGGCCACAAGTTGCGATCGACGAAATTCTTTGTTTTAACTCGACAATTATTATGCGGAACATGATGTACGTGATTTTTTTTGGATCCTTTGTTATTCAGAATCTGACTTTTTTTTTTTGGATAAAATATTTTTGTTAAAGCATATATTTTGTATAAAATGCAGCTGTTGATCCCTCGTCGAAAAAATGGCTCGATTTAAATGCTTTTTGCATCAGGGACGATCTAAATCTTTATTTATTTGGAACAAATACCGCGCGGCAAATCCAACTACAAACACGATGCCGCATCGACCAATGCGAAACCAGAATTCGAAAATTTATAACGCGCTGCGGAAAGAGAACAAAATTGACGTGTCATAAAATAATGAAAGAAAGATGACAACGAGGTGGCAAATAAATATAAAAATAAAGATAAAAGAGACTAAAAAAGTATAATTATTAAATCGCGCTTCGTGCAACGAGAAAATCTGAAAATATAGAAATTCGATAACGACTGCAGCTCCATAATTCAAATACCATTTTTTTTAAATTAAAAAATAAAACATTAAGTTGATAAATTGAAAATTATTTTTTCCCTATAAAATTACGGTCTAGAGAATAAAATGGCACGTTCGCTTGTTCGGCCATGGCTGCTGCGGTTCGATGGATTATTTATTATGTCTAGACACACGATCGAATGATTTTTGTCGCGAGTGCATTTTTGTTTGGCTGCATTTTCATAAATTCATTATTAAATATCGAGTCTGCGATCTATTAATTTTTTGTCGTTTGTATTATTATTTTTTTTTATTTTTTTTTTTTTTTTTTTTATTTTTTATTTTTATTTTTTTTTTTTTTGTATTGGACCTACGTCCAAACTCTTACGCACAAAATATTGTTTTGTTGGACTGAAATAATGACGTTGACGCACGATTTAAATTCGGGTGCATCGTCGAACAAAACCGGTTCTTTCGGTCCCTCCAATCGAAAATATCGATGGAAGATTGATTAATTAATTAATTAATGTTTTATTGGATTTTATTAACATGTACGAAAAAATTCTTCATTTTACCATCACTCCAGAGAATTCATTTATTTATTTACCCTCTTTACACGCTCCTTATTTTACAGTTTTACGTTTACAGTCGATTGTACAATCGCCCGTCGCCGTTCTCTTATGTCAAATCTGACAGTTCCCATTTCTCAACTTCTCCACAATTTCTTTAATTAAATAATCCAAACAAACATCGCTCTCTACGACGATATTTTGATTCAAATGACAAATTTCATTTTGTCCACGTTTTTTTTTTTGGCGAATCAACTAAATTTTCATTCTCCCTGTCCAGTTCATATTTTATAATAAATTATTATCAATATTTTGTCATTAATGTATAAACTTTTATTCGTTTATGTCACGACTTTACAAAATGTTGGTATTTTTACTATTTAATTGACAATTATTTACATTCATGAAATAATGTTGATCGATGTTGAAAAAAAAGATGCATTTCTATTAATTAATATTTAATTAATATTAATATCAATATTAATATTACTATCAATTGTGTCTAATAAATAATTGTGCAAGTTGCAAACTTTCCAAAAATGTCAATGGAATTTCTGCAGCAATTGGAAGTGCATTTGTTATTAAATATTCACAATATTAATTATTCAACATTCAAATATAAATAAATGAATGATCAATAAATTTTTGGCATTTCGAGATAATTGGGTGCAATGACAATTAAAAAAAAAAAAAAATTACGAAATTGAATGTTCGTCTACTTTTTATTGGACTAACGATCGATGTTTTTGTTTTTCTGTTTCAGGTGAGTTGGGTTTTTTTGTTGTTGAAAGCGATTCACGTCAGAGTCGTCCTCGGATGTGCTGGGATCGAAATAATCGAATAATTCGCGTTATTCGCGAGCAACGGATAGTTTTCCTAATGAACAATTGGTCAGTCACATATTTTCTCTTTTCCATGTTTATTCGGCACGCAATCGATGATTTTGTGAGATCCGGATATTATGATTGAATTCGTCTCTTCCTCGAGATCCAAATTGCATTCGTTCGGAGCTTCAATTAGGATAATTGCTCGATCATTATTTTATTTTTGTCTCTTCCATTTTCCACATTGAAAGAAAAATAGACACAAATCCTTCATAACTCATCGGTTATGGAATTTTTTTTTTAACTGACGTTTCATTTTTTTCCGGGCTTTTCCGCGTTTACGCAAACAATTTATTTACATGAACATTTTTCAAGGTTTTTAAAAATTATTTTATCATAAAATTTGCTAAAAACGTGTCGACTCATTTTTTATTTCGAATAAACTTTCCAGCAAGTTTATTTTTTCATCAATTCACTTAGGAAATTACATTTTGTGTCTTTTAGTAAAAAAATCACTTCGCTAAACCCCACGAAGCCTAAAAGCAACTGAATTGAAAAATAAAAATAAACAAAAATAAGAACAAAATGAAATAAATTATTAATCAACTTCTACGATGAACTCTAAAAACTTTCTTTTTCTCAAATATTATTGCTGTCAAAATTTATTCGAAATATTGCATCACGTTTGTTCGAATATTAAACAATTAATGCACTTTTTAGAGCAAAGGATCGATTGGAAAACCCCAATCTTGCTTAACCATGTCTGCTAATTTTTCGGCGATCATGTACGTTGGAATGTTGGTATGTCCGCTTGGAATTTCGGGCATTATCGAAGCGTCCGCGACCCTCAATCCTTTGATTCCAATTACCTGAATAAACGTCAAATAAATTATGAGTAAAAAAAGAAGAAAATTATAAAAAAATGTTTTTTTCAAATGGGTTCAAATTTTTTTGCGCGATGGTTTTTGCTAAAAAAAAATATATGAGCAAGTTCTCATTTTTTATCAGCAAGGCCGAAAATCTGGGACAATCAAATTTCGTAATAGACGCACGAGGAAAAATGTCAATGACTCAGAGAGTAAAACTAATGGAGACAACGACGCGAATGTCAATGAATCGATTATTTCTATTTTCATTCTTCATATTTCGTCATTAAATTTGAACGTTTTTTAAATTCGAACTTCCAAAATTTTGTCACATGTTTTACTACAAAAGATAAGGTTCGTTCGTCACAATCGACGTTCAAAAAATGACACATCGCACGTAGCTCCGTTATCGTAAAAATCTACGGTTTCGACGTAATACGAATGTGAATCATTTTCAAACGGAAATCTAGGCTAATGATCAATTTTAGAGCGTACCCCTTTTTGCTCCAATTTTTTTTGTTTATTTTATTGCAACAAGTGACGAAATGTAATCATTTTATTCAAATTTCTACAGTACGTTCTTTGACTTATCCCGAATATGTCCTCCAAGTTTCAAAACGATCGTCCACACCGTTTCCACTAAATTCTCAAATGAAAACGTCACTTTTTAACACAGAGAGCCTACGCTGTCCCTAAACTTCACTTTTGTGCATTAAACAATACGAAAAAATGTAAAAAAGGTTATAAAAATCTGTCAAACCACCGAAAATATCATGACAATTGTGCCACCAGAAAATGAAATAATTCGTCTACATCGTTTCTTAATTATTCATTTTTTTGTCAAAGAAAACGATCAATTTTTCGCTAATCACGTAATTTTATACGAAATTTTGTTGTGTCAAGTTAGTGTTTTGCTTGAGAACAATAGAAATTCCCCCCTGACTCTCCCTGAAGACAAGCTGAACCATAACATTGTCTGACTTGTACCGAAACCCCTTAAGCTTCTAAAAACTACGATATATTCTTAGGTGGTCCATATTACCCCAACCTCGCCAGCCTCTATAAAAAAAATGGAATAGTATGATGAATAATGACTGTGATAATTCTAACCTGTAATCTGGGATTGACAACAGCGGTTGGATCGCCTTCAGGTCCCATTTTGCACGTGCCAGAATAATGATAAATATTCATGGTCAAGCTGCGAATAGCGCATTCCCAATAGCTGTCAGAGTCGTATAGGAAGTTTTCGCATCCACTGACCGGTGTATCGTGTAGATGCGTACCAAATTGTTGCAAAGACCTTGTTTTACTGACTTTAATTGCGAATCTAACACCTTCGACGAGAAGTCTAACGTCGTCGGGATGACTCATGTAATTAGGGATAATTCTAGGATGCGTGTGTACGTTGGTATCGCGAAGAAGGATCTTTCCGCGGCTTTTAGGTCGAAGTAGCATGGGATAAATGGTCCACGAGTATTTGTCATTGATCATGGCAAAGGTTTTGCGCCAGAATTCATGTTCGAGGCCTAAATTTTCGCGGAAAATGCTGGCAGTCCCGATGGAGGTGCCAACGAAGAACAATTCAATGTTAGGATAATCCTGGGGATCAACCGGATCGTCGACGTTGACGAAAGCGATGCCCTCGACACCGCCGGGTGTCGTGATGGGGCCTTTCCGATCGATCAAAAAGTCCCGAAGGTAAGGCATCGCCGGGTTGATCATATCTTCAATGGCAATGCCAACCGGTTGTTTGAGTAAAAAAACAAGGCCGCCGTAGGCGATGTGATCCTGAAGATTTTCACCGACCGGTGAGTTCTTAACGACCTTGATTCCAAGGTCGCGCAAGTGTTGTTCGGGTCCAATGCCAGAGAGCATCAAAATCTGGGGAGAGCCGATGGCACCGGCGCTCAGTATGATTTCTTTTTTCGCCCAGACTCTCACGAGCTTGTTGCCTTTGAGGAATTCAACCCCGACCGCGCGTTTATCTTTTTCATTGATGATGATCTTCGTGACGAGACTTCTTTTGGAGACAAAAAGATTCTTCCGGCGTTTAACCGGCCGCAGATAAGCCTTGTTGCTGCTCAGCCTCATCCCATTTTTCGTGGTCGTCTGAATGAACGAAAAGCCAGTCTGTTGCTCCCCGTTGTAGTCAACTTCGTTCCAACCGAGCTCTTGACCCCCTCGCACGAAGGCCCTCGCCACGGGACTATGAAACGGCACGTATTCCGTGTTAACCGGTCCACCGACGTTGTGATACTTCGTGTCGTTCCGATAATCATCGATTCCCATTGATTCCAGCTTCTTGAAGTACGGCAAAACTTCCTCCCAGGACCATCCGTAATTACCCAACTGGGACCATCGATCATAGTCCTTTTTATTGCCCCTCGTAGCGATCATATAATTCAAAACACTGCTACCCCCCATAACGCGACCCCGCGGCCACTTGCACCGATGATCCTGCATCCCGAGGCAGTAGGAGTTCGACGATTCCGTTCTGTATTGCCAATTGATGTCATCATTGAACTGCAGAAAGTTCGCAAGCAGAGGAACGTCCATAATGAAGTTCTCATTGCCACCAGCCTCGATCAGAAGAACCGTAGCTTCCCTAACTTCACTCAATCTTGACGCAATCGCCGCACCCGCCGTTCCAGCACCAATCACGATAAAATCATAACTAGAACCCGGAGCAATGTTCGCACTAGTTTCAGGGGCTTCCTGGGCGGATAGTTCCCGCAGCAAAAAGGCAAGCCCCCCGGTAACAAAACCCGCTGCGTTTCTCGGAGCGTCAATCAGCCTTTGATTCTGTCCATAAAGATCCCTCCGCGAATCACTAGAACCACCGAACAACCAGTCACTTTGGGCCTTCACCGTCGCCGGGAACACCCCCAGGAACAAAAGTTGATAAAGCAGTAGCAGCAAACACATCGATGATTTTCGGCAATAGCGAAGATTCACTGAGCCACTTGACCACATAATCAAACCCATTTGCACACCTTACACGATCGGCTCCTCTTTAACTACCACTCTTGACTCGATTAAACCTCAGCACTTCGTATTTATACTCTTATGTCTCTTTCTCCCCCTCGGCCAACCTATCGCTCTCCTTCGATGCCTTTTAATATGGAGGTGACTTCATTAGCTACGTGACGACAAACTCTACTCCCTGTCGCATCGAATCTTCCCCACATCGTCATCGTACCCTCCATTCTCGCCTTTTGTATTTACACGAGGACGATATTAGACAATCGGCCACCGAGAGAGGGAAATCATTACAAAGAAACTAAATAAAAAGTACGAAAGAAGGACAGCAGAGGGAGAGATCACTGCTTCACTCTGTTCCCCAGACTTTAACGTCATTATGCATGCGACTTACGTACTCTTGGTATGTGTTAAGTTCCACCTTCGGCCACTCTTCCCCACCTCACTCTTGCTGCATCCCCATTGTTGAAGCATCGCGATGTGACGCGACGCGGAATCGTGACGGGAAATCACGATCTCGTGCACCACCATTCAAACGATCATCTTTTTTTCTTCTTTTTTCTTTCCATTTAATACGATCGATCACGTATACGATGAGCCACTATCTTTTTCAACTTTTTCAGAACGTCCACGTGCCTTCCAACATGTCCCCTTCGTCGACCTGGTCCTTCGACCGCCGATCTACTCTGTCATTATTTTTGTAGGCCGATATTATCCCGAATTCTTCGAGGCTTTTGTGTTTTCTTTTATTTTCCTCATCCAGTCTACTCGGCCTTTCGAACTGGTTATCGAAATCGGGTCTCACAAGTTTTTTTCAATCGATCATAACCTTGCCGACGAAAATAATCAGTGAAAAATAAACACACACTCGTTGACGTAAACAATTTAATCGGACAATCGTGAGCTTTCGACTCAACTCACAAAAAATAACTCATTCCAAAGTCACGGGTTCAGATAACAAATATTGCAACTTTGGCGCAGATCATATTTAAGGGGAATCCTGAAGACGATTCTTTCATTGAGCCTGACACCAAGTTCTCGAGACATTCTGGATCTCTGTCCAAGACGATATGATTTTTGTGATCGATTCCAAGGCTTCTTATTTTGACAGTTTTAGATATTAAGGTAGTTCGATCGTTATATCGTTTTCTTAAGATTTTTTTGAAAATTTATTGATTAAAATCACAATTTTCGATTGTTTCTGATAAGAGCTCGTGTTAAAAGTTACATTTTGGAGGCTTCTAAAACTTTGCAGACATTTTTATGCAACATCGAAGAAGCTACGATATCAAGTTTTTCAAAAAAATCTAAAGAAAAAGGTGTTCGCAATTTTTTTAATCATCCAGCAAGTACACATAACCTTGGATGACCTTGAATTTGGTGTATGTTGTTCTTTGGTCACTTGGAGCACTCTAGGATCTCTTTTTTCGTTGAATTTTGTGAAAATGATGAATGGAAACGTTATCAAAAGTACTTTATAAATTTTGAATCAAATAGTTCCACCCTTAATCGCTGATTAATGATTCCAAAATGTATCGAAATCGTAATCTAAGCCACGTTACAATTTCCTTCTCATCTTACCTATTATTATTTTTTGTAAATGATACCAACGCTGTCAATATAATTGCGAGTCGAAGATGGATGGAAAAACTTGAGTGAAAAAGTCGTGTCGGGCGATTGGGTTAATTTTTTTGTCTCGTGTAGATTTGTTTGTTGTATTTTGAAATGTCACGTAATAGACGCGAAGGTTGCGAAGGAGTTTGACTAAAAAATAATCATTAACGTGTCACTATAATTGAATAATTAGCGATTAACAACATCATTAACGATGTGAAAAAAAAAGAAAAAAAAGAAAAAAATTCAATGTTCAATAAAATGAATAAAAAAACTGAACGATTACAAGAATTGTGAAAATATTTTATTATTAATAAGTTTCTTAAAACTAAACAAACAAATACAAAAGAGTATAAACATAATTTTTTCAAATAAAATTAATCGCGTGTCCTTGCTGCGACGATAAAAATAAAATCAAGTGCAATCGCTTATCGTGACCGATCAAAGTGTCACTCGTCGACTATTTGTTGTTATTGTTTATTTAAACAGACTTTTTGTTTTCACGAAAGAAAATAATTCAAGGTAAGAATTGAGGAAACTTTCACTTTCTGCGTTTTGTATTCGAGGCAGGGACACACATTTGGTTTCTTTAATCCACAGTATGCTTCATCCCCTTTTCATTTCATTACATTAACACGTACTAAACTACAGATATATGTACACACTGAAAAATTACACAATTTTGAGCAGGGAGGGGTTTGCGGAGTTATCGCGTGTTGCATTTTGACGACAGGTTGCCATTATTTAATTCTTTTCCTCATTGAACACTTTTTATTTTATTTTTTAATCTTTATCTTTCACGAGACCAAGGTAGTTGAAGGTTTTTTGTTTTTGTTTTTGTTTTTTTTTGATTGGAGAACCGATTATGGCACGCGAATAAAATTTCTTCATTTTCAATGACAGGGTTAGGATTATAATAAAAAAATATATTTACAATTAAATCTCTTTTCAAGATTTCTGAGGGTAGACTAGTTTTTAAATCTCTTATTCGTGAAGTACATTTTTTGAGGTATATCAGCAAGTTTTCCTCCACATTTATCTTCATTCACGAGGTTCTATCGCCATAATCATAATAATATATACAAAGTAATGAAAAAATGATCAAATACAATTTTTCCAAGATAGTGTTTTTTCCGAGCGTCGTGGTATAATGTGTAAAAAATTTGAGAAGGTTCCGGTAATCGAGACATTCAGTATTTAAAATCGCAACTTTAACGCTAGGTCTTGTGGGAAGTGATGAAAAAAGACGACATTTAACGACTGAAAACTCGATTTCTAAAACTTGCTCAAATTTAAGCCACAGTTGAGTATGATTGTTAAGAAGATTCGTACGAATTGTAAACAATTAAACTTGGAATTTGTCTCGCGCATGAGAAACGATCGAACCTCCTTAATGACGATTTTATAACATCGATTTGTTGGGGGTCAAGTGTTAAGTAATTGAGTCTCGCCGCGTAAGTTATTCCGATGGATGAAATCGCTGAATTATGAAGCGGAAATGAAGTGACATCGGCGAAAAGTTGTTTGTATGAATAAAAAATTGAATGTATCTATTTACAAATGACGAGTTTGATGGAAAGAGGATATTTGATTGAGTTGTTAATGTGCAACGAACGATTTAGTGACAGGGTTATCTTCCGAGCCAATCATTCTTGATGAGATCAGCTCCTTTCTCGGCGATCATAATTATCGGAGCGTTGGTATTGCCACTGCTAATGGTTGGCATGATAGATCCGTCGATGACTCTGAGTCCTTGAACTCCGTAGACTCGTAATCTGGGGTCAACGACAGCCTCGGGGTCAGTGGAAGGTCCCATTTTGGCAGTGCCCACAGGATGATAGATGGTCATGGTCATGTGTCGAATGTGACATTCCCAGTATGCGTCTGATCCAAATTTAAGATGTTTACAGCCGGGCAGTTTAATTCTGTGGAGTCTAGAGCCGAATTGCTCGAAGACTTTGGCTTGACTGACCCTAAGAGCGATTTTGGCACCTTCCACGAGAGTGGCGATGTCCCGAGGTTCCGAAAAGTAGTTGGCATTGATGACAGGATTTCTAAACGGATTGGAACTCTTGAGTCGAACGGTACCACGAGATTTCGGCCTCAGAAGCAGCGGAATAATCGTCCAGGCGTCTTTGTTGGTAATGGGTTTGAAAACGGTGTCATAAACGTCGTCAGTTATGCCCAACACTTTTTTCACCTGTGCCCCACCGTCCGAAGCGATGGAGGCGGGTGCAACGTGGAATTGTATGTCCGGGTAGTCGTTCGAGGCGTTGGCGTATTTGGTATTGACGAAAGCGTAGCCCTCGATGCCCCCGAGAGTGGTCATGGGTCCTCTGCCATTGGCAACGTAGTGCATGGTGACAGGAGCAGCCTGAAGACGATCCTGAACGATGGCCACGGGTTTGTCGATGAGGAAGGTCAGTCCAAGGATCCCGACGTGATCCTGGAGGTTGTTGCCGACCGGAAGGTCCTTGAGGACTGGTACCCCGATGTGCCGAAGATGATCCCCGGGTCCTATACCCGAGAGCATCAACAATTGCGGACTGTTGATCGAGCCGGCCGACAGGATGACTTCCTTTTTAGCCCAAACAACCTGCTTCTTTCCGTCTCGATAAAACTCGACACCTTTTGCCCTCATGCTCAGGGGATCTATGATGATTTTCGTCACGTGGCTGTTCATAGCCGTGTGGATGTTCCTGCGCAGCCTGACCGGCCTCAGGAAGGCTTTCGCCGTCGAGCATCTGCTGCCACGTCTAATCGTACCCTGGGAAATCATGAAACCAGTTTGGTACTCCCCGTTTATATCACGATTCTCATAACCCAGTTCCATCCCGGCTTCCACGAAGGCCACGACCAAAGGTGTCTTCCAGGGTGACTCCTGGACCGTCAGGTACCCGCCGGTTCCGTGGTAAGGACTGTTGCGCAAATAGGGGTTCCTGTTGTCCTCCGACTTCTTGAAGTAGTACAAAGCTTCCTCGTAGCCCCAACCCGGGTTACCCAGCTCTTCCCAGTGCTCGTAGTCGCGCCTATTGCCACGGACGTACAGCATGTAGTTCAAGACACTCGATCCACCCAGAACTTTGCCCCGGGGCCAATTACACCTTCCACCTTTCATTCCCAAACAGGATTTACCGGTCGGCTCCGTCTTGTACTTCCAATCTAACTTCGTCAGCTGCAAATACGCCGCCAACGACGGCACGTCCGTTACCTCGTTCTCATCCGGTCCAGCCTCCAACAGAAGCACTCGCCAACTTGGAATCTCCGAGAGTCTACTCGCGACAACGGCACCTGCCGATCCACCACCGATCACCACGAAATCGTACTCCGCCTCCAACGGATATCGGTTTATCGGACGACTCTCCGGATCCAATTGATCGTAACGATAATACGATAATCCTGCTATCAACAGTGGCACCAACCACAAACCAGTCCCCACCAAACTTATCGCTCCCTTCAATGCTGACGTCACCACTATTGCACTTAACACCATTTCTAACAATCGCTCGGTTAACGCACATTAATTTCAACTTTTATCGACTATTCTTCGACGAATGAACCTCCTGCTTTGATCGGTCGATACGTCAGGACGCATCAGGAGGACGCACACGGTTTTTTTCTACTCCACGATCACCGGAACGATGACACATCATTGACGCACGGTCAATCCTCCAACCGGACCAGTTTCATCATCGTCCTTGTATCTGAAACCTTTTACACAGTTTTTCATTAGAATCCAAGATTACAGGTTGGAATTATCACAGTCATTATCCACTATTTCAGAATTTCTGTAGGCAGGGGAGTTTGGGGTAATATGGACCAGCTAAGAATATATCGTAGTTTTTACAAGCTTAAGGGGTTTCGGTACAAGTCAGACAATGTTATGGTTCAGCTTGTCTTCAGGGAGAGTCAGGGGGGGAAATTCTATTGTTCTCAAGAAAAACACTAACTTGATACAACAAAATTTCGTATAAAATTACGTGATTACCGAAAAATTGATCGTTTTCATTGACAAAAAAATGAATAATTAATAAACGATGTAGACGAATTATTTCATTTTCTGGTGGCACAATTGTCATGATATTTTCGGTGGTTTGACAGTTTTTTATAACCTTTTTTTACATTTTTTCGTATTGTTTAACGCACAAAAGTGAAGTTTAGGGACAGCGTAGGCTCTCTGTGTTAAAAAGTGACGTTTTCATTAGAGAATTTAGTGGAAACGGTGTAGACGATCGTTTTGGAACTCGGAGGACATATTCCGGCTAAGTCAAAGAACGTACCGTAGAAATTTGAACAAAATGCTTACATTTCGTCACTTGTACCGAAACTCCTTAAATCCAAATCTAAATTGAACCTCTTTTTAAACGAAATTTGGAATGTCAAATCACTCTGTCGAAGTTTTCGTAACTAAACGCACGTTTTACATCACTGACTTCCCAAATTGTCATAAAAACTTTAGAAACATTCGTATAATCACACAATCTAATCGTCAAAGTCGTAAACTTTGTTCTGACTCAACAAAGTCTCACAATTAATGTTACTCGTGACTCGGAAGTTTTTAACGCAAATTACGACTAGCAAATTTGTTTAACTGTCTTTATGCACGCAGAAATAAAAACATGTAATCCGCCACTTCCATTCCACGATCCCCCCCCTCCCCCCCCTCTCTCTCTCTCTCTCTCTTTCTCTCTCTTTCTCGCGAAGAAGGAGAGTCTCGAGCAAAATAAGGAGATGGTGATCTCATAACTGGGGAAAGGTGAAAGTACTCGATCGTTGTAAAACAACGACTCCCTGCTCTGGCCAACTCAACTTCCCCCCCCCCCTTCCCCTGCCCCTGTATATTCCGCTTTTATCGTTACCGGCATTTTTTTTCCTTCTCCTTGCACGAAAGTCACGGTTACGTTAGGATTTCTCAATCGACCATTCTATTAATATTATAACGCGACTACCTGTTCGAATTCTTTCCGACCACGATGACAACACCTTCGATTTTTATATTTCATTATTTTCTTTCTCTCTTTTTTTCCTTATTTCCGTATTATTGAACTTTCCAGCAACATGATCGGTAATTATTATTATCTCATCATTGACTCAACGATTACAAAAGTTCATGCTTCCAATTATTTATTCATTGCATCGTTATATCGAAAAAAAAATCAATCGAAAAGTTAAATTTTGAATTTTGATGATCAATTTCCTCTTTTTTTTTTAATTCCTCAATTCTCCAAGTACATCAAATTTCTAGTTTTTCTTCGAAACTAATTTTCATCTCTCATCGAACCAGAGTAAAAGTATAAAAAAAGAGAAATTTGAATGAGAGTCGAAATTTTGAAAAATCTTCATTAACCCAAATGAGGCAATTAAAATTGTTAAATAAGGTCAACGTTAAGGTCAACGTCGTTGCAGTAATTATCCGTTGGGAATCACCCAATTTTCTCTACTAAATTACGAAAATTATTCAGCTCGGCTATGTAAACACTCGATCTGACGTCTAATTTCTCAGTTCTCTTGCATGTGGCCAATATCCTCGTAACTTTCGAATACATATGTAAGAATAAAAAAAAACAAAGAAAAATCGTACTTCCTCGGAAGAAAAAGTATTTCCGGACACGAACCAAGAGCAAAAGTTGCCACGTGGGCTTCAGTTATTCATTGTATTCGTGTGTAAACATTTACTCGATCACTATCCACACACACACATTAATATAAACATGAATTTATTTAAACATCAAACATGACTAAGTAATGCGGAAGAATTATCATTTTTTTTTTTTTTTTTAATTCTCCTTGGGCGTCTGGGTCTTTTCCTCCCGCGATCGTGTCTCGTCGAGCCTCTCGTTAGCTCATTAGATCAGAGACGGAAAGTGCCCCATTTCCGGCTCAATTACATTATTCATCCCGACGAATGTATATTTCTCAACAACTCACTAAGGCACGCGCGGATATCACACTCGAGCAGCACTGGATTAATTCCCGTATAATATGATTTTTAATTAGTATTATTATTATTATTATTATTATTATTTATTTATTTATTATTTTTATTATGGATGAAAAAAAGGAGTATTTGAAAATAGTGAATTTTCGAAAGTAAGTTTTTATTTATTGTTTGTAAATTATATTAAATCGATGTCTTTCTTCATTATTTTTATTGGCGACGATTTTTTAAAATCGCAATATACAATTTAGGGCAATATTTTGAATTTGTTTTTTTTGTAAAATCTGAGACATTGATTTTTGTAGAAAAAATGAAGATTCGGTATTTGTTAATTGCATAAATATTGCGTATAATTGATAAGGAGACGGATTTCGTATTTTTTCTGTAATTGAATTGTCAATTTTTTGACAAGAGATTATGAACAGCGATGTATGTGAGAATTTTTTTTCAAAGACAATATACTTTGGAGAATTTTATAGAATTTTTTCCAAAATTTTTCTCTCCGTGGTTTTGGCTTGAAAAAATAAAGAAACTGAATTGAATTGCGATTTTTTCACGAAAGGCGAGAGCATCAAAACTTTGACGTTTGAATAATGAATTGTTATTTAAATGGCAATTATTTTACTCAAGTGCTATTACATTTTCCGGTAACCACAACTTATGGCTCTTTTTTTTTGTTGCTGTTGCCTCTAATGAATATGCAAGTGAATGACACGTGAGAGCGTGAAAACAAAGTGAATTTCTCACACAAGCTGCACACTCATTATTTTTCCTTCATTTGTTTAGTTTTTTTTATTTATCACCTCATTATCATACGAAGGAGAAAACTTTAGAGTCGTTAATTGCAAAGCTTAACACTCAAGTGGTAGTGAATTATTTTTTTTTCTGTCTTTGTATGAAATAATTCATTATATGGGAAACAAACGATTTTTTTACATTACCTTTCACGATATTTGACAAGCTCCAAAACACTTTTGTTTTTCTTTCAATTTTCCTCCAGCAAGTTGTGCGAATATTTTTACGAACGATAGATTTATCACTTCCTGGACATTTTTTCATCCCCCAGATTTCTGAAATTAAATTTGAAAAAAAAAAAACCAAAATTATCCACTTGATCAAATTTTGACGTAATTTTTTGATGTCATAAAAATTTATTTGAAAACCGATGACATTTGCGATCGATTCATTTATTAATTTTTTTGACACCTGTCAAATCTTTAGATTTTTTCGATCGAAAAAGTCAATTTTGTTTTTTATATTCTTTACGTCACTTTATTATAAAAAATAATTATGATTTTTTTCGATTTATTTAAAATTCTATTGTTATTATTATTATTTTTTTAATTATAAAAAATATTCGAAAAATAAGAATAATAAATGTAAACAAATTCGTTTATATAACACGCCGTACATTTGAGTATAAAAATACGATTGTAATGAATCTGTCGAGTTGTTTGAGAAACGGCCTTGTGACAAGAAAAACGAAAGTCGTGCGTTGGCTCCTCTTTTGCTCGAGGCACTCGCGATAGCTTCTCTTTCTTGAAGATCAACCCGGAATTTTCTTCACGATTATATAACGAATCGAGTCTGTTTGACGAAAAAATGGAGGACAAGAGATTCGTTGAGTCCTTCATCGATCGTCGAGTCGATATTTTCATTCAATTTTTTCATTCACTTGACCCAAATTCGATTAAATTGCGCAAAAATCAATTTACCCCAAAAACCACAATTTTTTTTTCTACCAATGAACTCGGCACCAAAATTGACGTTTCGAACAAACCATGTTTTTTTCAATTCAATAAAAACCTACGGTTTGGAGACACACACAAAAAAAAATTGACGTTTCAAACACTCGTCGTCCAATTAATAAAGAATTAACGAAAAAAATGATTAAAAAAATTGAGCTCGTCACACTTTCACTGCAACGAAATTTGACGTCGAAATTTTGGAGCTCGATCCCATGTGAAATTAAACGACAATTCTCAGACACACGACACTCGACATTATTTACTATTTATTTAAAAAAAAACAAACAAAACCCAACAAAAATGCATTAATTGTCAAAAAAATAAAAAAAATAATAATAATAAGGAATAAAGAAGAAAAAAAATCAGAATAAAAATCCAGGAACAATAAAAAATTGCACTGTACTTGAAGAACGCGTAAAACTGTCTGGCACAAAAGTCTCAGGATCACAAAAACTTCTCGATCGAACCTTGGAGCATTCACTTTTCCTTTCGCACATAAATACGAGTTTTGCAGTTGTTTGCACGAGCGAAAAGCCGGCTTTTTTTAAACAAACGGTACACCACGTGGTTTTCGATCGAAAGGGAAGGACGAAACGAAGCAAAAAAGTCAATAAAAAAAAAAAAAAAATCAGGAAAACCGGAAAAGTCTTGAAACCGAACGTAGAAATAAGTTTGATCGAGTGTCGACTTCGCAAAGTAAGTTATGTGACTGTTTTCGGTTGGCTTGCCTGCTCGCTCGCTCCTCGTCCTCGTCGTCGTCGTCGTCGTCGTCGTCTCGACGCGCTGCTTAACTCGAGAGTTGTGACTCTCCGACGAGGTTCTTACTTCGCTTTGCCATGTCCCTACCCTCTCAATCTTTGTTGGCTTCACGATAGTTCCTGAGGTTACGTCTGCACACATTACTGCTCACTAAATCCTTCAAATATCTTATTTTTGAGCTAAACACTAGTAAAATGAGTGCTTTTTTTTCAAAACGCTTTTAGAACAAGTTTAAAGTACCAATTAAACGTATTTTTCGTCAATTTATATTACAGCGGGTCTTGTTAACGTGGAAAAATATGAAAAACAACAGTTTTGCGAAATCATCAACTGACAAATCCAAATTTTCATGATGACACAATTTCCCTGGGATTTTTCAAAGAATAATCTGCATTTTTCAACCGATTTTCATCGAAATATTGTCTTAATTATTGTCCAAACAAAAACCCCAAAAATGAGTAAACATTTGTTTTGTCGATCGTCTCGTTTAAGTTTTTTTCACGTTTTACTCAATAATAATAATAATAATAATAATAATAATAATAATGATAATAATAATAATAATAATAATAATAATAATAATAATAATAATAATAATAATAATAATAATAATAATAATAATAATAATAATAATAATAATAATAATAATAATAATAATAATAATAATAATAATACCGACATTTTTCAATCGCTAACCGACTGATATTTGAATATTAGAAAAATTCATAATAAAAATGACTTGAAAATTAATATTAAAGTATCGAGAAGCAAAAGAAAGTTCAAAAAAAAATTGAGAAATTCTACGAATCTGCAAAATGGGTTCAATAAAATAAACAAACGAACATAATAACGAAAAAAAAATAAGTTCATCCATAAAAAAAAAAATTTCGACGATTATTTCTGAATTTTTTAATAAATGTTTAATTGGGCTGTGTGGGTATTTAAGGAAAAAAAAAATAGAAAAAAAAAACGTAAGGTAGTAGGACAACAAAGGACGTCCTCGTGGATTGTCACTTGCAACGAAAAGTTTCTCATTCGTCGAGGCTGACAAACGAATAAGCCGCGCGTTTGCGAACCTCATCGTGCTCGGTCTTTGGCAGTGAAAGTGTTCTCTTCCTGTATTTAAGAGCGCACACCTCTCCTTCCTGACGATGTGGTAACTGTACACAGAGACCCCGGCGGAGAACTCGGCTTATAGGAAAAAAAAAATGAAAAAAAAAAAAAAAAAATGAAGAAAAAATAAATCACGTTACACTCCGTGAGGCCAGGTACATTTTTTTGTCGAATATTCAAACGTTTATTCTCGTGTAAACGATATCGCAAAATCTTTCACAGAGACTCGTGAGACTCGTGATACACTCGTGGGCTCACTAATCAGCCTCTCAATTCAGTAAATTGTGACGATTGAACTAGTTCGTGATATCGATGAAGCGTTTCTTTCCATCTGGTCTCTACGAATACAAAATTTTTTCTTTTGTTATTGGAAATCTTGAAAATTGAAACTATGAAAAAAATTATTATATAAAATACTAAAATAATTTGAAAAGATTGAATGGAATATAATTTTGTTAAACTTAATCTAATTAAATTGAATTGAATTGAATTGAATTTAGTTAAATTTATTTTTAATAAATTTAATTAAATTAATCCAGTCAATTAAATTGATTTAATTGAATTTAATTCAATTAATTTAATTAATTTAATTCAATTTAATTGAATCGTAGGTGTTGAAAGAAAAAAAATTATCGATTTTTTGTCAATTGACGTCGTCAAAAATGCAATAAAATGCGAATAAATATTTTATAAAACACTTGTTTAAGGATGGATTAAAAATTCTATTAAAATGACGTCTTCAAACGGACTGTTCATTTTGTAAATTGACCGGACATTGCAAGATGTCATAATTTCGTTCCCAAAACATTCTCACGTTCCATTTTTATTTCTATCTTTCACAAATTTACTCTTTTCACCACCAAAATTGGTTTCTCTAATAAAAAAGAGAAAAAACGCTACGTGCAAACACGCATGTCACGACCAAATTATCCACCAGGCATCAAACCACGAACTTAGGAATATTTCAATAAGAAAGTTGGTCACATTCGAACTCGAGGTTTGCTAAATTGAATAAAAAGAAGCCCCAAAGATGAGCTGTCAAATGATATCATTATTAATTTCATTCTTCACGATCGATTCATTCTTCAAAAGTTCGAGATTATTGTTTGAAAAAATTGTTTCAAATACTTTTCGAAATAATTTCTTCTTTTTTTTCATTTTTTTTAAATTTATTGTCACCTCCATTATTATTTTTTTTTATTTTCAAATTTATAGTCACCTCCATTATTATTTTATGGCAGAAAATTAATATCTATGTAATCACAAGTGACGATAAAAATTAAAGAACAATTTGGAGTTAATTGATTGGCAAGCATTAAAAAAATGAATCATATAAAAATATCCTGTTGACAATCGTCTCGCCAAATATGTGTTTCGTGAGACATTGACTTAAAAAGACAAGCGGAAAGGGACAAATATATAGATCGTAGTTTCAACATCGTACAAGCGCCCAGATTCCGTGGCGCTGTGAAGAGAAGGAAAGAAAGAAAGTTAGTGGTTTAATTGAGTTAGGGGAAGCCAGAGAATCACATTTGGTCTGGAGAAAGAAAACTTGAGACGAAGACGAATAAATTATTATATACTTGGTTCGATATAATTAAAATTTCTAATACTTTAAGATTTAGCTCGGACGATCGGTGTCCATTAGGTGAATTTGCAAATTTGCAAATGGTCTCTCAATTGATTTGAATTTATTACGACTCTCACTGATTAACGAAATCGTCAATAAATTTTTTTGTAAATTACTAGAAATTTTCATTTCTAAATAGAAATGACGTTTTCATTTTTATTCAAATAAGCAATTATCGATTTATTAATTCATCGTTATAATTATTAATCGTTGACGTTAATTCCATCCTGAAAATTTTATTAACATTTTTCCGTTGTTTTTTTTTTCATTTTTTTCACGTCAATTTTTATTAAGTTTATTTTGAGGAGAAAATAAAACGATAAGAAAAATCTATGAAATTTCAACCACCAAATTGGGATGATTCACGTGAAATTGGCGGGGGTTTGGTTTCGGAAGAGAGGAAAATAGCCCGAGGCTTAAATTTCGTCCGCACTAAACTGGAACGATAATACAAAACTACCGAACGTTATACTTTCACTGCATTACATTTATCTCGTCCGGAAACACTCCGCCGATCTAACCATCTTTATTGATAATCGAATAAAACTTTCATGACGAAATAAACGTGAAAACAAAAAAACGTACAAACAAATCGTAGGATAATAAAATCGACGAAATTTCTTCCAAATCGATTTTTATTAAACTCGAGAAAGCTGTTTTCACAAAATACTCGCACTTTGTCAAACGTTAGATAAGATCACATTACCAAAAATCGTTCCTAGCGATCATCTGAAAAAAAAAAAGAAAAAAAAAGCCACAAAAACATCGACGTATGGGACTTTTTATGCCCGCTCAATTTTTTTAATCCAAATAATAATTTTAAAACGTCAAAAAAAAAGTGACGTTTGTTTACATTGTCATTTAAAAAAATTCTAGGACATAAAATTTGAATAATTATTCAAAATGTTCATCAATTTTTTTATTATTAATTAATTAGAAACTGAATATCATTCAATTTAACAAATTTCGATTAATTTTCATATTAAAAATTTACGATTGTTTGAATTTTTAGATCCTGACGAATTTTTGTAGTGAAAAAAAAAAAAAAAAAGTGTCAGATACAACGAAATGAATCAACAGAGATTTATCGTCCATTTCAAAGTGTCAAATTTCAATGAAAAAATTAATTCTTCAATGAATAACAGACTTTGAACCACTTTCGATTTTTTCGTCTTCAATTTTTTGACTGAGTTTGCGGCAAACAGACCATATATGTATTTTTTTTACATATATATATTCAAGCAAATGGTTACTCGGAGAAAGTTTGAAGCTGGGATGGAATGACGGGTCCATCGGACAGACGCGACAAGCTTCGCAATGAAAAAAAAAAAAAAAAAAAAAAAAACAACCGTGAAATAACTGTGGGCATTATAACGAAAAGATGTTATGGACGTAAAAACAGAAAATTACAAAATGGTCAGTAACCACGTGCAAGATGTTTAAATATTTTCATTCGGATTGGCAATTTCAAGCTCTCGGGTTCAATTTTATTTTTATGTCTTTCGATCGTAATGTTTGATTGTCGGAGCAAAATGGAAAAATATTGTCGAAAATAGGAAAAAACGTTACTTAAATAGGAAAAAACGTTAAAATACGAAAAATTAAATTTTCAGTGCTCTCTTCGTAGGAGCGAAATATTCAAAGACGAAAAAAACGTCACGTAAAATAAGCTTTTTAGATAATTGTCAAAATAAAATAAAAAAAAAAACATTAATTCCACCAAAATTTGAAAAAAAAGTTTTAATAACTTCTGCAAATTGAATCAGAGGGTAAATCATCGAAATACTCGATTTGAAAAAAATGTTGAATCATTTACTGATTGATAATCGTGGCACGTACAAATGAGACAATTCTTTCGCAACATCTTACTGTTCGTTATGCTCGAATCGGTCGATTGTGATTGTGTGTGTCGTAAATGAAAATAAATTGAAGAAAAGACTCGCGTAACTCGCCCCAATCGTCGTCTTACTAATGCACATGTTGAACGTATTGTTTTTTTTTTTTTTTTTTTTTCATTCTCAGTACACTCTTAAACATACTCGCGTAAACACTAGTCGCAAGACTTGTCTTTGAGCATAATGAGTATTCGAGCATAATCGACTTATGACAGAAAGTCAAAGCGAGACAGAAATCATGTTATTTCATCGAATTTTCGCTACTGATTTATGCAGGTAAAGATTTCTTTTTCGTTGATATTAAATTTGTTATTTTGGTCAATTCTTTTTTGAAATTTAGCTGCAAGATTAATTGGAGGGTTTCTTTGGAATCTTTGGGAATTAAGAGACTTCGTAAACTTTGTTTTTATTTTTTATTTTTATTTTTTTGTGAAAATATACATATTGTTTATTTGAATATTTATAATAATAATAAAAAATTACAAAAACTTCGTCTTTGATTGAGCGCTCTTTACACGTGTCACAATAGTTATTTGAAGAAATCAATCTTTTCTGGATTAGAATATCGTTGACGTAGAAAAAAATTGATATGTTGTCTGCCTCGATGGACATTTCTCGTTATTTTGAAAAAAAGCATTGTTCACGTTTGTTGTAAAACAGTTGACAGATTCGTAACGATTTTTATGCACTTTTGAAACATCGTTTTTAATAAATTTCTCGAAAATGTAATTATAATCGAATAAAATTGATAAACAAATCTGGAATAGTGTTTTTTTCAAAAATAACGAGTCGTGTCCATTTCCGGTTTGTTTCCATACTAAGTAAACAAAGATATTGAATAAAAATCAACATTATTATCATTATTCGTCATTGAAGCACAATTAGAACAAAATTTTGTGCGATAAATGCAAACAAAACCTGCATGACTGAAAAATCACACTGGGGCCTGAGCTTTTGCGGATGTCAAACGAGGATAATCCGACAAAAAAATATCTGATTTGTTTGCCATTTAAGGAATATTTATATTCCAAATGGTGTTTATGGCTGAAGAAAAAAAATTCTAAAAGTTCTGAAACTAAGTTCCAGATAAAACAATAAACTTTCTAATGAAAATGGCAAAAAAAAAGATTTTTTTCATCGACCGATTCCATCCTTTGAAAATTCTCTACAATAAATAGTTGCATAGAAACTGTAATAAATAAATGTCAAAAAAAAAACCAAGTTTTTTCGAAAGGCAATTATCTGCCAAACGATCGTTTCCTTTTGAGCCAATCTTCCTTGATCATGTCACTAGCTTTTTCGCCGATCATGATGATGGGAGCGTTTGGGTTGCCGGAGACAATGGACGGCATGATGGATCCATCGGCGACCCTGAGTCCTTTGACCCCGTAGACCTTGAGTCTGGGATCGACGACAGCGGTGGGATCTCCCTTGGGTCCCATTTTGCAAGTGCCAGTTGGATGATAAATGGTAAAAGTGAAGTGTCTAATGGCGCAGTTCCAATAATCATATGATCCAAAAGGATGTCGTTGGCATCCGGGCATGGGGATGGTCAGGGGTCGGGATCCGAATCTTTGGAAGGCGGTGGTGTTTGAAATTTCCATGGCGATTCTAATGCCTTCGACGATGACGTCGACGTCTTCTTTGTGAGTGAAATAATTAGGATTGATGTCAGGATAAACCAGAGGATCTTTGCTCCTTAATCGGATCCAACCCGAGCTCTTTGGTCTCAAAAGTAGAGGTAAAATGGTCCAGGTTTCTGAATTTACGAGAGGTTTGTACATGGTGTTGTAAACTCTGTCTCGCAATCCGAGGATCTTCCGGATTTGATCACCGCCGTCGGAGTTGATGGAACTCGGGGCGAAGTGAAATTGTATGTCCGGCCAATCGAGGCTCTTATCGGCGTAGCGTGAGTTGACGAATGCCAGAGCCTCGACGCCCCCGGTCGTCATTGGTCCTCTTTCGTTCATTATGTACTCCATGGCAACCGGAAACGTCTCGAAACGCTTTTTCGTCAGGGTTATTGGCTCGTTTATAAGAAACGTCAATCCACCCAGTCCCACGTGGTCCTGGAGGTTGTCGCCTACTCGCAGATCAGAAAGCACTGGGATTCCGTGCTCCCGAAGATGTTCCCCAGGTCCGACACCGGAAACCATCAGCAGTTGGGCCGATCCTATGGAACCTCCGGACAGAATGACTTCTCGACGGACTTTGACAGTTTGTCGCTTTCCATTTCGTAAATATTCGACGCCAGTCGCTCTCTTATCGTCGTTGAATAGGATTCGCAACACTTGGGCGTTCATCGCGATGTGCAGATTCTTCCGGTTCTTCACTGGTCGCAAAAACGCTTTGGCTGTTGAACATCTGCTCCCTCTTCTCACTGTCGCTTGGGTCAACATAAATCCTGTTTGATTCGCACCGTTTATGTCCTGATTTTCGTAACCCAACTCTCGTCCGGCCTGCATAAACGCTATTGACAATGGCGTTCGCCAAGGATACTCCTGGACCGTCAGCAAACCTCCGGTTCCGTGGTAAGGTGTCCTGGCTAAATAGGGGTTTCTGTTGTCCTCTGATTTCTTAAAGTACGGCAACACTTCCTCGTAACTCCAACCTGGGTTTCCTAAACTTGCCCAGTTGTCGTAATCCAGTCTAGAAAATCGTATGAAAGGATTTTAACATATATTTGTTGTTGGAGTTTCTCACGAGGAAATTTTAAGAGGGGCCGAAGAAAAGGGTTTTTTGGGGATTTTTTTTTAGCGATACTACAAAATAAATGGAGATTACAAAAACGGGAATTTATCATACATTTCAGTGACTGTTTACAATAATTTTTTTGAAGCAATTGATTTCAAAGTGGCGGCTGTGCAGCGTTTTCGCGATGACGTCTCCGTTTTTTCAGGCTCCACGGCCGGACCAACAGCTCCCGTAATTTTTCAATCACAATAAGCCAATGAATTTTTTTCGATTATATATAATAACTGCTACAGAAGCACGTAGGATTTTTGCGATACAATGATTTTTGGCCAAATGGCGCACTTCTAAAGTGGAAAGTGATAAATTTGCCTAAAAAATCGTCAGATAATTGTTAATAACAAATGAGCAATGCAATATAAAGAAAAAAACCTTACGTACTTCCATAGACAATGTATTTTCAAAGATATCTTCAAAATTTCAAGAATTTTTGACAATAATTTCACGAAAAAAAATCTCAATGTCAATTATTGGTCTTCTAATTATTTATCAACCCAGAAATCGATTCTTTTCCAAGTCTTCGCTCCGACTCTTCAGTTTTAA
The DNA here is from genome assembly GCA_013761285.1 of Campoletis sonorensis. NCBI lineage: Eukaryota > Metazoa > Arthropoda > Insecta > Hymenoptera > Ichneumonidae > Campoletis > Campoletis sonorensis. The sequence goes on from JACEOJ010000075.1 coordinate 452,325, forward strand.
AAGAAATTTCATCAATTTCAGACTTAGGAAAGGATAAAAATAAAATAAAAAAATTGTAATTACCTGTTACCGCGGACATAAACCATCGCGTTTAAGACGCTGCTACCCCCGAGAACTTTACCACGTGGCCAATTGCATCTGTCACCAACCATCGCTAAACAATAAGCCGACGTAGTTGGAGGTGTTGTTTGATATTTCCAATCGAATTCTGACAGTTGAGTGTATCCAGCAAGCGCCGGAACATCCGATATTTCATTCTCATCGCCTCCAGCTTCGAGAAGCAATACCGTCCAATTTGATATTTCCGATAGCCTCGAGGCTACCACTGCACCTGCGCTTCCTCCACCGACTACGATAAAATCGTACATTCGTAAGAGCTGAAATATTAATATTTCATTAGTGAAAGTTTTTACCGTTCATTGTTTTTTTTTTCTTTTTGTTTTTTTCACTGTTATTCAATAATATTTATCGCATTTATTCTAATTCTCTTATTTATTATTCTAAGATCATAATAAATTGAATAGCAAAAGTGCGAATGAATAAAAAGACTTAAACTTTTTTTTTAACTAGTGATACTTTTTTATTATTCTTATCAATTTTATAACATTTTTTTATTGTCTTTTTTGTCAAATAACAACGATATAACATTATTAAAAATTATTTTATTTATTATACTTTCAATTATTAATAATTAATAATTCTAATATAATATAATAATTTTATTATATTATATATTATATTATTATTTTTATAAATTATTATAATAATTATATAATAATTATATTATTATTATTTTTATTATTTATAATAATTTATAATTATTTATAATTATTAAAACAACATATATTTTCAATTTTTTTCAATTTTTATAAAAAATCGTAATAATTACCTCTCGTGCATTAGTTGGATGACTTTCGGGATCGAGATTGTTGTAACGATACACTGTGAGGCCAATGGCCAACAGTGGTATAAAGCTAAAAGTTAATAGCGACGTGGTGCCGGCTAAACTGACCAAATCCATAAAAAAAACCGACGAAAATTCACGTCAAAAATTTGGGCATAGTCTTCGTCGTTCCTCATTCGTATTTGCCTCAGGGTTTTGCCGCATTCGATATTAAACTTTCGGTTCGTTTATTCCGAAAATCACTGCACTTTTGATCGAGCTTCGAATAATGAGATTCGCCTGAAAAAAAATTTAAAAAAAAATCATTGTAATAAAATTAAACAATGTGGCTCCACGATTATTGCAACGTTCAATGAAATGCTGAATTTTGTTCCCACGACAATTTATTTTTCATTCAATTTCACTTCATTTTTTCCATTTACTTTGTTGATTTATTCTCAGTCACGAGACCCGCACATTTTTTTTCTCGAGATTCAACAAAAAATAACAAGACAAAGACAAAATTAAACAGATTCGTTAAACATTGGAATGACAATAAAAATAATAGCAACAAAGTGAAAATAATTGTGACAAAATAACTTTGGATCTTATTTCTTTTTTTTTTTTTTGTACTTTATTATATTATTATCGAGATCAGAATATTTGAATGCAAAAATGTGCATCAAAGTGATTGCAGTTACAGCACGCGTTGCAATTAGTCTAGAAGGCCTTGAGTCGCGGTACAAACATTCACTATTTCACCACAAGAAAAATTAGGTCAATATTTATGCATTGAAATTATTTATAAATAAAAAAAAAAATTAAAATAATTAAAAGAAGATTTCCAATCAATTTATTTCAGATTAAAATGATTTTGGTTTTCATAAAAAAGATCGTTTCGTAAATAAAAGTTTCAATAATGTTTTCAATGCTTACGTTTATTCGAGCCAATTTATTTTTCCATATTCTTGTATCGAACAAAAAACACTTTATCAACTTTTTCCTCGACGACGAAGCAAAAAAATGGACTGTACATTAATAACAGAAAAAAAACGACGAAATACACTCGTGTAAAGTTTGAAAAAATTGTTGAAACTCCAAGGAACGGTACGAAGCTTCACTACTCGTTGGAGTGCGAACGATAACCCGAGCCGGAGTGTGCTGAATGCCGAGAGTGAAAACATGTCGAGTTCCCCACTAAAACTCCTCACGTTTCATCGCCAACTTCACGTCATTCCAGTCTCCTCGTTTGACCGACAATCGTTCGACGTTTTTTTAAACAATTTTTTTATATTCAATAATTCAAATAATTTTTTTATTGACCATCTCAGAATTTTAATTAGTCATTAATTCGATAAACTATGAACAGCAGTCTTTTAATATTAAAATTGATATTTATTTACTAATTTAATTATTCAATGATTATATTAAAAATAATTAATTCATATAATTTATTTGCTATTAAAATTCATTGATTAAAAATATCAATAAAAATGATTAAATGTTCAATTTTCTTGTCGAATGATTAAAATTTTTCGTAATTTGCATCGTCGTTGTTATAACTTTAATTAAAATTGTTATAATTGCAAATTTTTTTGTATTTTTATAAATGTTTACTTTTGGGTCGTTTACCGAAGATTATTTCAATATTTTTCTCACAAAAACGAAAGTTACATTTTTTCAACACCAGTGAAACTTCCTGTGACGAAATTTATGCACGAAGATATTTTTTTTCTCTTTTTTTTATTATTTGAACTTTTCACAATCCCCACGTTTTTCGGAAACAACTTTTGTTGTGACGTTTTTTAACTTTTGTTCGTTTTTTTTTGTCGTTGTTGATTTTTGAGGAAAAAAATTCAAAAAATTGCAGTTTATGACTGAAACTAATTAAAATGGTTCGTGTGCGTTATTCGACTTCCAAGTTTGACTGTACGAGTCGATAATCGAGAGCTGACGATGTTCCTCGTACCGGACGTTGGTCTTTCTCTTAAAACTTTCATGGGCACCTCGAGGCCTCCTCGCGCTCGACGCTCGTCCTCTATACTCTCTTTTACTACTTTCTCTCTTTTCTGGCCTACGTGAGTCGTCTCAGGCCTTGCCATGTCGAATCGCACGTAATTCCTAACAAACCCAGTCGAAGCAGTTGATACTTAAATAATCATAAAAAGAGGGAGAGTATTTTCGTTGAAAAATAAAAGTTTGTGGTTTTGTTGAGCATCGACGACTAAAATACTGTCTACGCTTTCCTCGCGCCATTTCTTTCTCTCTCTCTCTTTTTCTCCTTTGACCTTGACCTATATTGTGCCTTTTTTTCTAGGTCAGGAATCGCTTGACACTGACAACGATCAGATTTGATTAAAAAGTGATTTTTCCAAAAAGCTTTCAACGTAAAATTCCATCCAACATTCATTTTTCATAGTTTTAAATAATTTCATCGAACTTAATTGGAAAATCGAATTAAATCGATGTAATTCATCAAAAAAATGACAGTAATAACGGATCGTGACGAAATTTCTTCCGATGTCGATCCATCTCAATAAAAATTAATACAAACCATGGAATTCCATGGGAAAAATACTTGAAAACAACTCGATTTTACAAACCACCCAGAACAGAAATAAAGAATTAGAAAAAAAATAAATCGATTTTTTTTTTCCACGCACGCACAATGCACAAGCTTCAAAAGTTTCTCCTGCGATTATTCAATCGAAGCCTGCATTCCTGTTTTACTAATGAGCTTGAACTTTCCTGGACGGTCACTCAAAAGTGGAACTCTCGAACTCGTAAAAAAAAAAAAAAAAACAAAAAAACAAAAAAAATGGGCAAATTGTATTAATTCTTGAATGAATTTTTCGCCATTTAACAATTTTAAATAAAAATTTACGAGAAATTGAAAAAATTAAAAAAAAAAACAAAGAAAAATGAACAAGTTGCATTAATTAACGAATAAAATTTTCGCCATTTTTTCTTTATAATAAAATCCACAATTGTAATAAACTTAGACAAAAACAAAAAAAATTATATTTCGTAGTTTACGGCCTCGCCCAATTATCATAAGCCGATGAATCTTCGCTACAAGAGTTGCAAAACTTTTGACCATCCGGTTTCGAAATCTTTACTGACTGTTTCCACCTTTTTCTCACCTGTTCTTTTCCCTACACTTTGACGTTACGTCGCTCACAAATGAAACTCGAGTTATCTCGATGTTTGCATTCAAAACACATGGCACACGTACTGAGCAAGTTTGACACTTTTATTTGTTAACATTCTATATATTTTTTAAATAGTTACCTGTTGATTCTACCTCGTCAAAGGCAGGCACGTAGAATAAATAAATAAAAAATAAAAACTGATTTATAGAAACAAACGATTGGACACAAAATTTTTGACATTTAATTTTTTTTTAAACAATACAAAATAGACAGCTGAGAAAATAATTGATTAGCTCGAAAGCAAAAAAAAATGAAATTTTATTAATGACGTCATTTTTCGAAAAAATGATCTCTGTTCAAAAATCAGTAAAAATCACTTTTTTTTTAATCTAAAAATTCTTATTTTTATCATTTTTAATTCTCTTTGCCCGAGTCTTAAACGTTTTAAGTTTACCGACCGTGGGTTCCGAAGCACTTTACCTCGAAGCGGTAAAAATGTAAATTTTTTCAAAAGTTTAATAAATTTTCTCGTTAATTCAATCGCGAGTGTGAAAAATATTTGATTTCGAAAAATGACGTCTACGTATTCAAATTTCGTGTCTAATTGTCTGCTATTGACATTTCGTAACACGACGATATTCGAAAAAAAATACAAATTCTATATTTATATAAGTTAGTCATAAGTGTGAAAACACTTGACATAACCCACCACGTGTGCAATCTTAAATGTTTGATTTTTCATTATAACGAGTCACGCTAACTTGTTATTCCTGCTTCGAATAAAAATGCGACAAGTTTTTCGAAAAATTATATTCTCACAAGACAATTGTAAAAACTTAACCAAACTTCTGTCTGAATAACATTTTAATTAGTCTTTGAAAAACGATTGAAAATTCATTCAAATTTAGGTCAATTAAAAGGACAGCATTTTTTTTTTTTTTAATCTCCAGCCAACACCAAAGTTCAACAGCTTCGGACAAGGTCAATACTTGGTTGGGTGACCATTTTCTAAGTTTCTGATGATGCTAAACAACCGAAATTTATTAAAATTACAATTGTCAACATCGGCAAAGAAATTTTTCTACATTTCCATGAAAAATGTTTTTTTTTGCACACTAAAAATTGCAAAAAATCAAAATTCATGAAATCGTTAACATTTACATCGAAATTTCTTGCTTTTATTTACTCGACGCAACTAAATGGAAAAGTTAAATAACAATTTAAAAAAAAACCACTTTTATTTTATTAGTTTACGGTACAGAATGGCGTTACAGATATTGTCGAAGTTTTACTTAAGAGTGTGGCAAGAGTGACTGTGGCCGTTGAAATTAGTTCCAGCAGCAAATGTGTTTTTTTTTTCTATTTTTTTTTAAATAATCTATATATCTGTATATAAATATTATATAGAATTCTTTATTGAGCAACTTGACTCCGGTAAATCGACGTATACATTATTTTCGTTTATTTTGTCTTGTTTTATTTGTTTTTGTTTTTTTTTTAATAATTAATAGACCTGCATAGCAAACAAAGATATATACACTTTTTTTTTCTCGTGGTTACGTGGATGCAATTCTCATTTTCCATCAGTTAAAATACTTTCACACCAAAGTAACAAATTCGTCTCGACCTTCACAGTTTTTCGTTGTACCATTCACCACATTAACTCCGTAAATAAAATCCGTTTTCAGGATCAAGTGTTCTTCTCCTTTCGTTCCTACATTTCGAACAAACAACATCAACAAAAATCCTACTATTTTGATTCGCTTACGAATTTATTTCGTACTATTTACACTAAAAAAACAATTCAACATTTTCTTCAAACCCGACCGATTATTATTTACACTAAATGTTTATCAAATTAAAAATCTTAATATTGTTCAATTCTTATCATCTTTGAATCTCCATTTTAATGCCATTGCTGTCACTTTTTCTTCGATTCAAAGTTCGCAATTCAGATTTCAGACGTTCATTTAATTTTCTTTCCAACAGAACGTCAGAAAAAAAAAACCAAAAACAATTGAAAACGAAACTAAAAATCAACTTTTTGTGTCCATTTGAGTTTCGTGGATCCCAAGTCCTTGGAAGACGTCAAAAAAAAAACACGAAGCGAGTGTCGATTTTTGGGCTCGTAGCTTAAGCTGCAACCGTAGAGGTCAAATTGTTGATATTTCTTTTGGCAAAGGCCCATTGCTGTTTGATTAAATCTGATCCTTTTTCACCAATCATAATGACAGGTGCATTAATATTGCCATTGGTAATGGTTGGCATAATGGAGGCATCGATGACGCGAAGTCCCTGAACGCCATAGACTCGTAATTGAGGATCAACGACGGCCATGGGATCGGTGGGTGGTCCCATTTTGGCGGTGCAGCTCATGTGATAAATGGTCATGGTGTATTGTCTGATGACACAGTTCCAATAATCATCGGTGAAGTGTTCGAGGTGTTTGCAGTTCGGCCATTTTTTGCTATGAAAACGTGCGCCGAAGCGTCTCATTGTAGCAGTTTCGCCAAAGGCGATGGCGGCTTTGACGCCTTCCCGGAGGACGTCGACGTCGTCCGGGTGGGTCAGGTAATTGTGATACATGAGTGGATAATCGAGAGGGTTTTTGCTCCGCAATTTGATGAAACCGCGGGACTTGGGACGCAGCATCATGGGGAAAACTCCGAAGAGGTCGCGATTGTTGATCTCGCCGAAGACCTCGTTGTAAAAATCGTCGGTGAGACCATGAGCGTTCTTGACTTGGGTTCCTCCGTCGGAGCTGGTGGACGACGAGGTCAGCATGAATTCAATGTCCGGCCAATCGTCCGACTTGTTGGCGTATTTCGTGTTTATAAAAGCCACGGATTCCAGACCAACGCTCGAGGTCAAAGGACCATCCTCCGTGACCGCGTAACGCAGAGCCGTGTTCGCGTTCACCAAACGATTCATCACAATGCTCACCTCGTGATCAATCAAAAATGCCAAACCCCCGACGGCGATGTGGTCCTGAAGGTTCTGACCGACTCCTGGTGAATCCTGGATTACTTTTATCCCAAGGTCACGCAAATGCTCACCCGGTCCCACTCCCGATAACATCAACAACTGCGGACTGTTTATCGCTCCCGCTGATAATATCACTTCTTTTTTCGCAAACACCACTTCCATCTTTCCACCTCTTATGAATTGAACACCGTACGCTCGCTTTGTCTCTGGATCTATCAACACTTTCGTCACGTGACTCCACAACGACAAATGGAAGTTTGGACGCAAACTTATCGGACGAACAAACGCTTTTGCTGCGCTACACCGCGTCCCTCGACGCATCGTGAACTGATAAAACGCGAAACCCGTCTGCTGCGCACCGTTCACGTCCACTATGTCGTAACCCATCTCTTCACCCGCCTGCAAAAATGCCACCCCCAATGGCGTGTTGTACGGGGCGTCCTGAACCGTCAAATATCCTCCTGGAATTTTGATAAATCTTGGATTTAACCTCTCGATAAGGAAATCATTAATTAAGGGGGTACAAATGTGACGAAATGGAACCATTTTATTCAAATTTCTTCAGTACGATCTTTGACTTAGCCTGAATATGTCCTTCAAGTTTCAAAACGATTGTCTACACCGTTTCCACTAAATTCTCAAACGAAAACGTCACTTTTTAACACCGAGACGTGACTATAGACGCTTTCCCTAAACTTCAGTTTTGTGCATTAAACAATACGAAGAAATATAAAGAAGGTCATAAAAAACTGTCAAACCGCACTCACGTCCTGGGAATTTGAGAAACGGAGTAAAACTTTTAACGATTTTTTTGTTTCTTCATTTTTTTTTGCAACATTGCCATTTAGTAGCGCGCAAAAATCGAGGTCAACGATCACTCTCGTTCGGGGATCCTTCAAATATTTCGTAAAATTTTCAATTATGTAATTTAGAGTTTAATAGCAAGTTGCATAATTTGAAATTTTTTTATTTTTTGTTTCTTCCTCCATTTTAGAAATGTCAAGGCGAATACTTTTTTTTAAGAATCTCTGGTAAAGATCCGAAAAAAAACGAAAAAAAAATTGTTCAAGATTATGTTTACAAAAGATATTTTTGCTGATGAAAAGAAACTGCAGTTTCTCATTCGTAATCGTAATTTTTTGTCTTTTTTCATTTTTTTTCGTTTTTTCATTTTTTTTTCTTTTTTTTTAACGTTTAAATGAGCTTTTCTTTTGATTCGAAAATCATTGACAACTTGACACTAATTTTTTGTTGTAAATGACTTACGTGTCTGAATGTTCGTAGCTCTATATTTATGTCTATTTATTATTGCACAAGATTTCAAATGTTTTTATGATTTACACGGTTCAACTTTTTGCAATGGGATCAGTGTCTCCGTACAATTAAAGTTAGAAACTATCGCGAGGAATGCATATGAGGAGAAAAAATTACCACGAGTCTGAACGACCTTTCGTGAACTTTTCCCCAGAGGATTGCTCATGATTACTGATTTATCGAGAATTATTATAATTATCGGAAAATTGCTGCAAATCGTCGAGAATAAATGATTGAGTAAATACTTTTTTGCTAGCTACTATTTTGCATGTTACTTTGTAATTAAAAAAATCACAAAAAAAAGTGTTTTTTTTCAAGTTGAAGACTTTTTTTATTTTTTGTCTTGCAGCAAAGATATCAGAAATTATTGATTTGCAAATGCATCTCGTGTCTATTTTTTTTTTGAATTTGCCAAATGATTCATTTATTTCAAGCGTGTTTTCGTCGAAAGTGCTCTCTCTCGAGAGCATAGAAAATTTCATTATTTGGCATCTTTTCAAATTCACTTTCCAGCAAACTGCGGTAAAAGGACTTAAATCCATGCGGGAAACGAGTTTCTTTGTAGATTTTCTTGTTTACAAGCAACTTGGATATTTTTTTCACGTATTTCCCGATTCTCTTTTTCATACGCTTCCGCGCCTGATTCAGCTCATTAATATTCTTTTTCTAATGAAAATACGGTAATCATTCGGTTCCACCCTGATTTTTTTTTTTTTTTTCGTTCTCAATGAATAAAAACCATAATAAAATTATACTAAATACATATTTTATTTAATATATCATTAAATAATTATAAATAATGTAATAATCATTATTTATTATTTAATATATAAATATATATTAAATACAATAAAACGTAATAAAAAAAAAAACATAAAAATCCTATAATATTCAAAACATACCTGTACTGTGATATCTTTGATTTCGTGCCAAATATGGATTTCTCTGATCAATGGATTTACGGAAATATGGTAATACGTCCTTGTAACCCCATCCAGGGTTTCCAAAACTTTCCCACTGATCAAAGTCGCGACGATTGCCCCGAATGTAGAGCATCGTGTTGAGGACACTGGATCCACCGAGGACCTGTAATTCGTATTTAAAATTATCTCATTTTTTGAACATTTCGAAAAAAATATATCCAAATTCACGATAATAAATTTAAAAAAACAAAACAAAACTTAGAACCGTGTTGCAAAAAATTATTATCGAACAATGAGGAACGTCATTTGATGATCGTCATTATATTTTATTGTCACGCGATTAATTCAAATCGATCTATCGATCGTTTGATCGCTCGAAAGTGAAAAGTGGAATTTCTTCATCGAACACTTGAGCAATATTTCGTGAAGGTATGTGAAATGGATCATTAGAAAATCAGCTCAAAAGTCAACGCATATTTTGATGCAAAAAACTTATTCCGAGTGTAAATTAATTCAAGTTTTTCTTCGGATTTTTTTTCATATTTTCAATCGAAAGGATTTATTATTACAGTTTTGCAGTGCGGAGAGAATCAAACAATTTTCACCATCGAATGATTTCTTCGCAGTCCGTCTCGTGCGTGTGCGACGAAGGTCGTCGTACAACTTTCGATTTGTTTGCTCGATAGTTAACGTAATAGGGTCTAGTCGCTTTTTATCAAACTCGTCACCAAGCCACGAATAATCGTTGCTTCTTTTTATTCTTATGTAATTCGTGACAAAAAAAACAAACAGAAGAATGAAAAAAATATGTAAGAAGATTTCTGGACACGCGATCTTTTATGTTATCGTTGCCAGCTATTTTTTTAATCGTTTGTTTTGAGAAATTGCGGGAATCAAATATTTCAAAACACGGATTAATATCCATTCGCCGGTTTCTTATACGAGCGTGCACATCGAAATTGCTTTCACTCTCTGTTCGACGAGTCTGCATCTTTTTATATTTTTCGATATCGTCTCGATTCTTTTCGATATTTGGTTGAAAAATAAACTGGCGATTGACATTTATTTCTTCCCACGATTTTTTCACAGATTTAGCTTTGAAAATGTAGAGAATTTTTCATCATCAGCTTTCTCAATGAAAATCAATTTTATTGATCATTCAATTCACTGGGAAAATTACTTAATTTTTTCTGACATCATCCGAGGCCTTAGGCCGGCTAAGAATTTTTGATTTTTATTTTTTTAAATGGTCTCTTAGGACCTCAAAAATGAAACTCGTTTATCTCAAAACTGCATTTTTTAAGTTGGCCGGACTCATAACTCGAACAATTTTCAACCGATTGACTTGGAATTTTGAAGATAGCTTTGAAAATACATTGTCTATGGAAGTACGTAAGATTTTTTCTTTATATTGCATAGTTCATTTGTTATTAACAATTATCTGACGATTTTTTAGGCAAATTTATCACTTTCCACTTCAGAAGTGCGCCATTCGGCCAAAAATCAATGTATCGCAAAAATCCTACGTACTTCTGTAGCAGTTATTATATAAAATCGAAAAAGAATCATTAGCTCATTATGATTAAAAAATTACGGGAGCTGTTAGCCCGGCCGTGGAGCCTGAAAAAACGGAGACGTCATCGCGAAAACGCTGCACAGTCGCCACTTTGAAATAAATCGCTTCAAAAAAATTGTTGTAAACAGTCACTGAAATGTATGATAAAATCCCATTTTTGTAATCTCCATTTATTTTGTAGTATCTCTGAAAAAAAATCTCCAAAAAGCCCATTTTTTTCGGCCTTAGGCGTTAATGAACTTGATTCGAAAAATGTAAAAGAATCAGTAAAAAATAAAAAAAAGGATGAATATTGTATTTACCTTTCCTCTCGTCCAACAACAACGTTTATCAACCATTGCCTGACAGGCCGAATCCTGGGGTTGGGAGCGATACTTCCAATCCATTTTGCTCTTGTGAAGATAAAGCGACAATATTGGCACATCAGTTATTTCTGTTTCGTGGCCACCTGCCTCCAGCAGCAAAACATTCCAGGCTGGATTTTCCGTGAGTCTATTAGCGATTACACTTCCGGCACTTCCTCCTCCGATCACAACAAAATCATATTCTTTTCTCAAGTTTTTCGTTACTTTTGGATGATTTTCCGGATCCATTAAATCGTAATTAAAATATGCTAACGAGGCTAATAAAATGGGGAGTATGGCAAGTTTTCCAATCCCCAAAAGCACAGTCGCTCCTTTCAAAGCTCCTAAAACGCTACCAACTATCACTGCCATGATTTTTGATCTTTGATTTTATCTCTCGATTAATCGTCACCTTTTGATCAATATTTTTATCATTTCCATTGATAACCTTAAAATTTGAAGGAATATCAATTTTCATAACTTTTCATTCACTTCATTTTATTTCCTCGCGAAAAAAAGATCGTTTTTATTAAATTTATTGTGCGTTTTTCCCTCCAGGACGTTGCTCAATATTTCACAAAATTTTTTGTCCACTCCGTTCGACAAAACGTACGAACCGGCCGGCGTTCGTACGTCAGAGAAATTGAATTTGGTCTCGTGTCGAAAGAGGAAAGTCTCGAATCTTCTTTTTTCCAGAGTATGACGTAAAAATATTCGTTCCACAATTTGCCTCCAATTTTATCTGTCACTCGGATTCCTACATCTTTTTCGTTTCCGTCTTTCGGAGAAATCGCATATCCGCTCGAACCCTTTGAACAATAGAAACGATGTTTTTCGAAATCGAGAAAAAAAAAAATTAAATAAAAATATAATAAGTAACGAAATTCAAAGAAATTAACGAAAATAAAAAATCTCCGTTGTCTAGTCGATTAAACAATTTGCTCAAGTTCATTATTTCATTTTCGCGGTTTAAGTGAGCGTTTAAAATGTCTGAGAAAAATAAAGACGATCCTTCAATAGAATTGGAAGCAAGTTCAACTACTTTTCTCACATTTCTCGTTTCGTCTCCTCCTCATCCGCGCACAAACACTGACAAACGTCGCTCGCCAAATTTGCATAATTTGAGAACAAATTAGCGTAACGCGTACACGTTTATGTGCTAATTTTTCTCTCCAGGCTAAACAGATGATTAAAAAAAAAAATGCCTCATTTTTTACGCGCAATTAGTGCGAATAAAATGAAAAAAAAAAAATTATCTTTCTATTTATTGCACTTTTCCAATATTTTTTTTCTTTATTAAATTTCAATATTTGCACAATTTTCATTATAAATTTATTATCAAACAATCGACTTTTTTTTACTTTACTACAAATTCCTTCAACAACATTTTTTTTATTTTTAGATTACTATGAAGTTATTCTTTTAGAAATATTTAAAAAAAATGATTTTTTTTTTAATTTGATTGAAAAAAAAATGATTTTTTTTTAATTTGATTGAAAAAAAAATGATTTTTTTTTCCAAAAATTGACGTTTTGTTTGATTAGTTAAATAAAATGAGTGAGTGTGTTAATGAAACGTGAACAAACCTCGAGCTTAAATCCGCGTGAGCACGTGGCGGACGCTCGTAAGATCCGTGCAACTTGGCGAGGGCAGAGAAAGCGAAAGACTGGGAGTTTAAAGATTGAAGTAAGCGTATAAACCATGCGAGTCTTTGGTAGCGTAGATCGTGCTCACCTGTAAAACGTTATTCGCTTCTCCTACCACGTCACAATTCATCTTTCGATTCGACCGAATACCAAACCTACGAATGAGAAAAAGAGAAAGAAAGCGATAGGAATAAAAAAAAAAAGCTGGACAATTTCAGCGGAGCGAGTATAAAATTTGTCAAAAGGTGAACAAATAAAAAAAAAATGGATTAAGGTCTTCGCAAGAACGCCTGGAGGTTGCACATTCTTTTTACGCGAGCGCGCGCGCGTGTCATTCATCACGTTCTCACAATCGGATTCTCTTTTTTATTCAATGCTGAAAAACCTTAAAAACATCGAGTTCGACATTATTTAAAAAAAAAAAAATTTAATCAGGACAAAAAAAATGGTAATATTTGCAAATAATTAGTCAATATTCTCCGATAAATTTATTATGCAATAAATATTTATTTAAATACATTTCAATTGTATAATTTTTTTTTACCTCAATTAACGATTAATTTACTAAATATTGTCAGGAGTAAAAAATTGTTAATTAAAAATTCAGTTTTTGATTTTATTTTGCTCAATTTTGATCGAATGAATTGAAGCAATTAATTACATTGAAAATTAATATTAATTTTTTTTAAATGAAGAATAAAAAATATCGAAAAAGACAATTCAAGTTGCGTAATTTTTATTTATTTCCACATCCGCTCATGGGAAACGGTCCGATGTGTTGTAACATTAAAAAAAAAAATGGGACGTAGACATAGATCCGTGAGAGGAAGAGGATTCTCGAGAAGGAAGTGATTTGTGGAGAGTGGTTGGCCGAGGAATTACAACGCGACGATCAAAAAGTGCTTTGTTTTAAAATTTCTGTACAATATTTGCGGTTACATAAGACTTTGGTCGCGAGAGATAGAGAGAGAAAGAGAGTGAAAGTCCTCGATAAATTCGTGAGCTTCAAATTATCCGGAACACACTAAAGTTAAACGTTTCTTATCTTTCCTCGTTTTTAGTAAAAGAAAAAAAAAAAAAACTAAGATAATTAATTATGAATCGATCGACGACAGATCGATCGATATTTCGTTTATCGATAACGATTTTTCAAAACAATTTATTTAAGTTATTGCTTTCCCGCAAAAGCAACAGATATTTAACGACCCATAAAATTCTATTCTACGACGTCGACAAACTATTTAAACAAATTATTGTTTCGTCGGCGTGAAAATTCAATTTATAAGTTGCTTTTAACTCTAAAAATATAGGAATTAGTCTCCAAACTCAATAATCGTTGATAATTAATTAATTAGACGATAAAAATATTTAAAAATATCAGACGTTCCGAAATCATTGACAAGTTCGATGGTCAAGGCCACGGAATCAAATTCATTGAAACTGAAAAAAAGAAAAAAAAAGTTCCTTTCCCAATTAAAACTTCTTTCCTCGTTGATATCCCATCAAATTGTGTGAGCATTCATCTCGAAACAAAATCAAAATTGGTCAGAGTGAAAGCGAATGCTCGGGGCATCCGTGCGATGACGAGACGAAGTGTGGCTTCATAGCCGTGACGAGGGATACGTTTTCGCGTATCGTAATCAAGACATTCTTTTTTGACATTTTTTCTTTATCGTATAACAATTTTATTGATAATAATAAAAATCCTAATACTTTAACAAAAAATTGCATTGGGATGAGAAAAATTACGAGAAAGAGAAAAATTACACGTTACTTCGTGACAGTGATGATCCCAAGTTTTTCAAAGCTTGCCTAACGAGCTATAAAAACCTATAAAATTTATATTATGCATCGACGATCTAACTTTAATGAATGATGCTCCGAACCACGAGGCCAGAGTCCGATAAAAAAAGTAATCAACAAATTGTTCATCAAAAACTGTTGCATTTTATACCAGCAAAAATAATCTTTATCCCTAACTCGTAAAAATTAGTACTCGATATTATTATTTTTTTTTTTTCATTATTTGAAATTACAGATAAAGAATTAATTGAACATAAAGAAAATAGAGGAAAAAACTGTCGCGCAGAGAGTTTTCAACTTTTTTTGTTCTCACGGAATTAAATAATCCACTAAAAATTGTTGTATTTTATGTCAACAAACAAAAAAAATTGAGCAACCGATAAAAATGATCATCAGAAAAAGTTCCTTCTCTATCTTTTGAAATAGCAGATAAATAATAAATTGAACATAAAAAACATCGAGTAAATGACAAATATTCCAGATTCATTAATGTTTCTTGACTTTCTTAAACTCATCACTTCTTTTATCGTCCCCTCACCTTTTCTTCTCTTTTTTTGTTTCTTTCGTGAATTCCCAGCGAATGAGGTTATTACAATAACAACGATATTTCATTATCTTTTTAACGTGAGAATCCTTTGTTTTTTTGTGTGGTCACGAAATTCCCATCGATGATTCTTATGGCAACAGAACTATTATCAAAATTGTAATATTATTATAAATGACTGGCAAATATAATTCACAAGCAATTTAGTATGAAATTCAATCAAATGAATTTCGTTCAGATCCTCATTTTGTTGAAGTTCCCATTATAACTAAATAATAATAATAAAAATAATAATAATTTATAAAAATTAAATGATCGTGGTTAAAAACAGTATCAATTCTTAAGCCATTCTGACTTTATCAAGTCAGAGGCTTTTTCGCCAATCATAATAGTTGGTGCGTTAGTATTTCCACTTGTGATAATAGGCATGATGGATGCGTCAACGACCCTCAAGCCGCGAACCCCATAAACTTTTAATTGGGGATCGACAACAGCTTGAGAATCATTTTTAGGGCCCATTTTGCAAGTTCCAACGGAATGATAAATCGGAGCGGTGTATTCCATAAGAATACAGGCCCAATAATCTCTAGAAGCGAATTCGTGACTTTGACAAGCTGGCAATTTTTGGTCGATCAATTGGAAGCCATGATTGCGAAAAGCGTCAGTTTCGAAGAGTTGAAGAGCGATTTCAATGCCGTCGATCGTGGCTTGGAGATCGGAATCGGCGGACCAATAATTCGGATAAATAAGAGGTGCTCCTCGAACGGGATCGGTATCATTGAGTTTGATAAACCCACGACTTTTCGGGCTCAAGAAAATCGGCCTTATGGTTATTCCGTTGTAATAGGCAAACGGATAAATAGCCGTTGCGCCCGAATTCGCGGGATCGGCATAAAAATCGTCGATGTTTCCAGACTGGAAAAGAAACGCTACATCTGGTTTGTCCTGGGAATCCTCGGAGCCAGTTTTAACATAAGCTCCAAAACTCAGAGGTCCCGAAGTCGATGATAATGAACCCATTTTTGTGAATTTATACTCGTAAACGTCTTCAACGATTTTCTCGTAATCGGCACTCGTGGAACTCTCGTTTCTCAAGCCAATAACCATTCCATCCGAAGATATGTGGTCCTGGAGATTGTGTCCCACCGCGGAATCATAAACAAGAGGAATTCCAAGCTTCGACAAATCCTCGGCCGGCCCGATACCCGACAACATCAATATCATCGGTGAACCGATCGCCCCTGCTGATAATATCACTTCCTTGCTCACACTCGCTCTTATCGCTGATCCTGTTTTACCGACCGTGTATTCCACTCCCGTAGCCTCATTCGTATCGGGATCGATGATTATCCTCGTCACGTGAGCCTCCGTAACGATCTCCAAATTTTTTCGCTCGTGCCTTATCGGCCTTATGAATGCTCCGTTTGTACTCTGACGCATTCCGTGTCTCGATGTCGTCTGCAAATGCATCACACCAAGTTGACCTTCCGCGTTCGCGTCAACCTCCTCGTAACCGATTTCTCGCCACGCGTTCATCAATACTTCAATGTTTTTGTCTTCGTAGGGAAATCTTTCCACGTTTTGGTAACCTTTCGTTCCATGATAATGAGCATTTGCTTCGACAATCTGCAATATTTTTTAAATTATTTATTTAACAAAATCCAAAACACCAATTTCATCGATTTTCAACATTCTTGATGGAGTTGAATCATTTCGCGTGGAATCTTCCCAAGAGCAAAGATTAAATCAACGAAAAAATGTTTTTGTTTATCGTATACTCAATCAACCATCCATCGAGGAAGATGATGATTTTAAATGAATCATTTCAATCTATCAAATATATCGTCTCCCAATTAACCCCCCATTCTTACATCTTCGTCCCCATTGTTCTCCGATTTCCGGAAATAGGGAAGCACGCTGTTGTAGTCCCAACCCTCATTTCCCATTCGCGCCCACTCGTTGTAATCTTCATGATTGCCACGGACATACTGCATGTAGTTTATCGTGCTCGAACCACCCATAACCTACAAAATCAACAAATTTTAACTTAATTTCAAGAAATTCATTAATTCTGTACATTTACGATTGTCATTTTTGCACAACCCAAATTTCCTCTTTCGTTCCATTCCCACATACAAATCTGCGTGTTTTTCAATAAATATTTTACATTATTCTACAAATTTACAAAACTTATCAAATTTCCGAATTAAATCCCAATCTTGAAGTTATGAAAAAATTCAATATCGAAATAAAAGTCGAGTCATTTATAGCGAACAGATGTGAAATATTGTGTCCTTTTCAACGACAACAACAATTTCATTTTCGTATCTTTTTTTTTTTTTTACAAAATGATTATTCAAACTTAGGATACTTTTCCACGAGGCCAACCACACGCTCCGCCTTTTCTCGAACGACAGGATCGCTCCTCCGGTTGTGTTTTGTACTTCCAATCAATATTGCTGCCCGCCAACACTGGTGCAAAAGCTGGCACATCAGCTACCAAAGGTTCTTCTATTCCAGCCTCTAACAGAAGAACCTGACGAGAATCTCCATTATTTTCAAAGTTTTACAGACATAAATACAAAAATTCAATTAAACAGCAATTTAAACGCAGCCATTATCAATTTTTCGATTTTAATGAGACTCCAGACTCACGAATTATTCCAAATTTTGTCAAACCACGAATCATTTATATTCCTTGATATTAAAAAACCGATTTTTTTCTTCAAATCTTACCCGCCATCGTTTAATTTCACTTAATCGATTAGCAACAACACATCCCGCCGATCCGGCACCAATTACAATAAAATCATATTGCTCCGGTGAAGAATCATTTTCCATCTCTTCATCACTGTCGTCTAAATTTTCCTCCGACGTTTTAATATCGTCGTTTTCAAAACTCGAATACCCAGAAGCTGGAGAAGTCGAAAATGGTGATCGTGATTTTGTAAAATCGGGGGAACAATAATTCTGCAAATGATCGTTGATGTTCAATGACGAATTATTGTCCAAGGAGTAGCCAAAGAGTCGTGTGACCAGGGCGAGGAACATGTAAGCTTGAGGTTGACACGTGGAAACAGTCGCATTCGGGGAACACATTTGAGCCAAGTTCAACGGGGTCCACGACATTTTTATTTTTATTTTTGAAAATTGTTAGGAAACACAGAAAAAAAAGGACAAGAGAAAGATTTTTTCTTCCAAGATTCATTCGAGAATGCAGTCGAAGAATTAATTTGGAGATTCAAAAAAATCTGTCATACTTTTTTCTAATTCCCCGAGACACAAAATTATTTTTGAAATATGTTGAAAAATGTTGATTTTAGGATTAAATTAAATTATTCAACAATCTGGGTTTTTAACACCACCAAATTCTCAAAAAATCGAAAATAAAGTTACACACGAAAAGTCGAAATTTTCACTTTTTTCGGAGTTTTCGATTTTTTTCACGTTTTATCAAATAATTGAAATATATTTTTAACGAATTTACGAATCCAACACTTTCCACGTCGTAAAATCGGTGAACACTGTACAAAATAAATCTTTTATTGAATTTATCGTCATTGTTATTAAAAAAAGAAAAACATTAAATAGAACTTTGACACTTCACAGATTTTCTGTCCCCACGTCGTCCACGAGGAACTTTTTCACCACAGCTTTAAAAGTATTCCTTCAAACTGACGATCACGTATAAGTTTTTATTCAATAATGAAACTGGATTTCAATCTTTCGAGCCGATAAAGTGGCATCGCAAGGAGCTGCAAATATTATTCAATCGGCTGCAGATATAATAAAAACTAACATCAATATTTTTATGTCGTTTTAATTAATTCGAGTTTCGAATACTTACGAGAAAGATAATTTCATTTTTTATTTACGTTTGCACACTTTAAGAAACAAATGACAATCGTTCGCGTTCAGAAAAATGAATAAATGTGATTACAAGATATTTTTTTTATTCAAATGTTTTTTTTTTTCCAAATTTCAATGAATTTATTCGATTACTTGACTCCCTGTCATAAAATACTTGAAACCCCTTAAAAGTGGGGCGTACTCGGCTTTTTTTTGAAAAAAAACGCTAATTTTTCGGGTTTTTGGAGTTTTCCCCCTTAATTATGAACCGATCGGGTTCTTTCGCCTCTCATTTTTTTCGTTTTTCAATTCCCGACATTTTGCCCTCCGGGACCATCAACATTCCTCCATTACTTTTTCTTTTATAAGCAAAAAATCGAACAAAAAATCTCTTTTTTGCACTAAATTGTTGATTAAAAAAATCTGGGGACTATTCTGCGTCCGATAATAGCCGTGGTCATTCATTATTATTTTTCCCAAAATCTGGTGGTTTTTGAGCTCCATTGCTTGGCCTAAATTGGGTCAAGGGGACGTTCTCGTTTTGAGTAATAAAAAAAATGACGAATTGACCAATTGTCTGTTCGGTCTATTGACATAAATAGAGAGACATCAATAATGATTTTTTCAAACAATTTATTTACGATTGCTTTTGTGCAAAAGTTACAGGTTTAACGGCTCATAAAACGTCATTCCGCGACGGCGATAATTTACGTCTAACAAATTATTGTTTCGTCGGTACGAACATTCGTAGTTTGAGTTGCTCTTTAAGCGTTTCTGGATTTCTGTTTTCTGCGAGTTTTTAACGAATGAGGTTATTACAATAATAACGTTATCTTATATTTTTTTAAACGTTACAATCCTTTTTTTTTTTGTGGTCACTTATTTCCCATTGAGGATTTTTATATGACATTAGAACTATTATAAAATCGTATTATTATTTTTAATGACTGGTGGATACAATTCACAAATAATTGAGTATAATTCTTCAATGGAATTGAGTCAAATAATTTTTTTTTTAATTTCAATTGCCTCTCAGTTTCCACGAGTCATCAATTTTAACAGTTTCAGTTCATTTTTATAAAATCGCTTGCGATGTTCAAAAAAAAAAATCCATCGACGAATCGTCAATGAAATGAACGAAATGTTCAAAAATTAATTAATTGACGATCTTAATTTGTAATTCGTCAGGTTTACGGTGATTGATAACACAAAAAACATTGCTTTTATATGAAGTATTTTTATAAAGTTTAAAATCGAAATATATTTTATTGACAATTGTAACGATTAATTAAAATATTGTTAATCATAAGGAGGATCAATTATTTCCTAGCCATTGTGACTTGATAATGTCAGAAGCTTTTTCAGCAATCATAATAGTAGGTGCGTTAGTATTTCCTCTGACGATAGTTGGCATAATGGATGCGTCAACGACCCTCAAGCCGCGAACCCCATAAACTTTTAATTGAGGATCGACAACAGCTTGTCGATCATTTTTAGGGCCCATTTTGCATGTGCCAACGGGATGAAAAATCGTGGCGGTGTATTCCATAAGGACACAGGCCCAATAAGCCCTCGAAGCAAATTCGTGACTTTGACAAGCTGGCAATTTGTGGTCGACCAATCGAAAGCCATTATAACGAAAAGCGTTAGTGTGGAAGAGTTGAAGAGCGATTTCGATGCCATCGATCATGGCGAGGAGGTCGGGATAGGCGTTCCAATAATTCGGATAAATAAGAGGTGTTCCCCAAACGGGATCGGTATCGTTGAGTTTAATGAACCCACGGCTTTTGGGTCCCAAGAGAATGGGCCTTATGGTAATTCCGTTGTAATAAGCAGTCGGATAAATGGCTGTTTCGGCCCATTCTCCAGGATCGGCATAAAAATCGTCGATGTTTCCGGGATCGAAGTGGAACTGGATGTCCGGTCTATCCTGAGAACTCTCGTAGAAGGTTTTAGCAAAAGATGAACAAGTCAGAGGTCCCGTAGCCGATAATGGACCCATTTTTGTCAATTTATACTTATAAACGTCTTCGACGATCTCCTCGTAATCAGCGCTCGTGGAACTCTCGTTTTTCAAGCCAATAACTATTCCGTCCGTAGTTACGTGGTCCTGGAGATTGTGTCCCACCGCGGAATCATAAACAAGAGGAATTCCAAGCTTCGACAAATCCTCGGCCGGCCCGATACCCGACAACATCAATATCTTCGGTGAATTGATCGCCCCTGCTGATAATATCACTTCCTTGCTCACACTCGCTCTTATCGCTAATCCTGTTTTACCGACCGTGTACTCCACTCCCGTAGCCTCATTCGTATCGGGATCGATGATTATCCTCGTCACGTGAGCCTCCGTAACGATCTCCAAATTTTTTCGCTTGTGCCTTATCGGCCTTATGAATGCTCCGTTTGTACTCTGACGCATTCCGTGTATCGATGTCGTCTGCAAATGCATCACACCAAGTTGACCTTCCGCGTTCGCGTCAACCTCCTCGTAACCGATTTCTCGCCATGCATTCATCAATACTCCAATGTTTTTGTCTTCGTAAGGAAATCTTTCCACGTTCTGGTAACCCTTCGTTCCATGATAATGAGGATTTGCTTTGACAATCTGCAATTTTTTCCATACAGTACCAAAAAATGCATAAAACGACTATTAATTGCTTAGGGTTGAACATTTTTCTGGAAGCTTCGAACCAAGATGACAAAAAATATATTATCGACGACCAAAATCTTACTTTCAGTCAAAGCCACCCTAAAAGTCACCCACCAAATGGACGCGGAAGTTTTATCATTGTTTATCCAACCATCCATCAAGGCGGAGGACTATTTACTCTGTTTCTTATCGATCTACCAACAAATATATACTTGAAACTTGATTTCCCTTCGCTATTACCTCCGGATCTTCATTTTTCTCTGATTTACGAAAATAGGGGAGCACGCTCTTGTAGTCCCAACCCTCGTTTCCCATGCGTGCCCACTCGTCGTAATCTTCAGGGTTGCCGCGTACATACAGCATGTAGTTTATCGTGCTCGAACCACCCATAACCTACAAAATCAACAAATTTTAACTTAATTTCAAGAAATTCATTAATTCTGTACATTTACAATTGTTATTTTTGCACAACACAAATTTCCTCTTTCGTTCCATTCCCACATACAAATCTGCGTGTTTTTCAATAAATATTTTACATTATTCTACAAATTTACAAAATTTATCAAATTTTCGAATTTAATCCCAATCTTGAAGTTATGAAAAAATTCAATATCGAAATAAAAGTCGATTCATTTATAGCGAACAGATGTGAAATATTGTGTCCTTTTCAACGACAACAACAATTTCATTTTCGTATCTTTTTTTTTTTTTTTACAAAATGATTATTCAAACTTAGGATACTTTTCCACGAGCCCAAGCACACGTTCGACCTCTTCTCGAACGACATGAATGCTGCTCCGGTTGTGTTCTGTACAGCCAATCAATATTGCTGGCCTGCAACATTGGTGCAAAAGCTGGCACATCAGCTACCAAAGGTTCGTCTATTCCAGCCTCTAACAGAAGAACCTGTCGAAGGTCTCAATTATTTTCAAAGTTTTACAAATTAAACCAGCAAATTCAAATAAATAGTTATTTTTCGATTGTCTCTTTTTTTTTACAACAATCTTACGTAAAAAAAATTATGGACGCCATTCCAACTCATTATCTTCGATAATAAAAAAAAGGCCAAAAGTTGGAGGATCGAAGAACGAAACTCATTGAAAAACTATTCAAATTTGATATTTCCGTTCTCCTATTTTTCTAATAATATTTATTATTTTATTTTTAGAAATTTAGTATTCCAAATTATCGTAATTGTTTTCGCTTAGTCGAAAAGAATTTGTCAGTTTCGTAGCTTTCGCAAAACGTTGCCAACAATTTGCAATAGTTGACCAAGAATAAAAACGATCACGAAGTATTTACGTGCATATCCAAAGTTTTATTATTCGTTTTGTTCGGTGCAAGTGAAATGCCAGAGTGTTCTTTTGTGCATAAGATTTTTTTGTTGCCGTTAGGGGGAATTTGGGGCAAAATGGACCCCTGGGCAAAGCAAAGTAGCCAAAATTTTGTATTTTTGGATCAAAGTAGCCTCAAAATTTTAATAACTTTCATTTTTGATTTTCACAAACCCAAATGTTCCCCAATTTCGATGAACGAGTGTGTAAATTAATTAGAATCGTCAAAAGAGCATTTTTTCAGAAGCCCATTTTGCCCCATAACTTTTTTTCTTCCACGATATCGAAAAAAAAGTCCCACAAATCAATTTTGGGATCCAAAAGTAGTATCAAGATCACGTGGAAACCGATGCATTCAGCTTAATTCTCCGTGAGGTCCATTTTGCCCCATGTTCCCCAATTCTTAACTTTTTGAACGAAAATTTGAAAGGTTTTTCGAGTTTATATTAAAATAATGAATGAATGAAAAAGATGTGAATGATTTTTCGTAAGACATCGAAGAACCGAGGAGTTTTGAATCTTACCCGCCATTGTTTAATTTCACTCAATCGATTAGCGACGACGCATCCAGCCGATCCGGCGCCAACAACGATAAAATCATATTGGTGGGTGACGGAGCCAGTTGTCTGAGGAACCCGATAATTGGCTTCCTGTTTCGTATCTTTATTGAAATTGGCGTTGAACGTTTGTCCGAAGCTTTCTATCCGAGGATCACTGCCGTGCGAATTTCTCTCTTTCCACTCGTCGTAAAAATCTACCGTTGCTTCTTCGTCAGTTTTAAAAACGTTTGGGAATTCTTGGCCGGTGACGCTTTCCGGTGGAATTCCTTTCAGCGTATCTTCGTTTATTGCGTAAAAACCTTCGCCAAACGGTGAGCGAGTGTTCGTGACCTCAGGAACAAGCTTTAAAAATCCGGATGCTCGATCGTTCCTTTCACTCGAACCCACGAGAGGTGGATAAAGCGTTATTAATTTTGCCTGATTCCCGACCTCAAACGTGCCCGTTTCGCCAAACACTTCCGGTTTCTCGTATTTACCATTTTCACTGTCAAAATAATTGATCGAATCGGGAGTTCCTACGGAATTCCTTCGCGGAAAGGTCAGGGGTCGTTGGTTCGTCTGAATTCTCTGACTTCTCGGTCCTTGAAATTCGCTGGAAATGGCAAAAGGTCTAAAAAGCCCCGGAAAAGCTCTGAACCCAGGTGAGTTTCTGATTCGTCCTGATCGACGCCTTCCGGAAGTGTATGACCTTGAAATCGGGCCCTGGAGATGGTAATTTTGAAAACTCGAGTGCCCCAAACCCGGAGAACTCAAAAATGTCGATTTAGGGGCTTTAAGATCGAGGGAATAATAATTTCGAGGATTATCGTGAATCTTCAATGGCGGATACTGATCCAAGGAGTAGCCAAAGAGTTGGGTGACCAGGGCGAGAAACATGTAAGCCTGGGGCTGACACGTCGTTACAGTCGCGTCCGGGGAGCAAAGTTGAGCCAAATCCCGCGGCATCCACGACATCTTTCCTTTTGTTTTTCCAAACTCTACAAAACAAAGAGAAAAAAAAAACGACGAGAAAAAAATAAACCGAATATTCACGTTTCATTTAATAATGCAAGTGAACAATTAAACATTTTCACATTTCGACGAATCGATTCTACTTTTTTTTTTAGTGCAAAGGAGACACAAGAAAAAAAACGTGAAATGCTAAACATTTGTACAATTTCTTTTCCAAAAAACAAAAAATTTCATTCGCTATTCGAGTCTTCGACACTTCAACTTTTTTTACATCGTTAATTAAACGTAATTGCAGACAAGAAAACTAAAGATTTTCACTGTTTTTTTCGAATCCATTGAAATAGACTGTGATTTTTTTTTTGCACCTTTTTTTATAAAATAATTGCAGTATCGGTAACGAGGGCGAAGTGAAATCGGTAAACACTGCACAAAACAATTGCCTCGTTGAATTAATCGTGACTGTATGCTTAAAAGACAGTCTCGATTTATTTATACTTTAGAATTCTTGTGTCTCCACCCACTTCTGCAATTTATGTACTCATGGGACTTGAAAAAAAAGAACAAGAGAAAAAGGAATAAATGGAATGGACTAATGTCACTGTACACATTTGTTGCCCTCGCGTCTTTCACGAGAAACTGTCTCACCATGGAATTTATTCTACATTTCTTCAAAGCAACGACAATATTCGATATTTTCGTATTTAATCGAAAAAAAACTGGATTTAATTAACTGGGACTTAATTCAATTCCATTATCATGACCTAACAATGAAATTTGTCCATTTTCCGAAAACGAGACTTTTTCAGTGTCAAATTCTCACAAAAATAATAATTTGATCATGATTTATATTTCGAGAATTAAATAAACAACGAAAAATCGTTTCTGTTTGAAAAAAAAATGTAAATTCGATCACAAAATTGAATTACGTCATTTTTTTTTCAAACACGAAGAAATCTTTTATTATTTTTTAGTTGTTGTTATTGTTTTATTGTTTTTTCTACATACGTTCAATCTTTTTGCACGGAAATTCCGATAAAATATTGTTGCACTATATCGATTTCATGAATCTCTGCTCCGGCAGTATTCACCGTTCACTATTTCGAATCACATCGATCGATATTCACTGGTGCATAAATTATACATCCTCTGACAGATGATTATCGTCGCGATCGATAAAAAATGCATTTAAACACGATTTGCAAGAAAAATCGACAATCAAACCACGAAGAGTGAGAGTAAAAAATAAGAAATAAAAAAATAAAAATAAAAATGAAAGTAAGCAACTGTCAAAAATAATCGACGGATTAATTTTTCTTGAACATCGCCTTGATTTATCAAAGTTTATAATTTAAAAGGCCAGACCCAAACAAACGTCCAAATCCCTATTGTGTCTAAAGCGAACTACGACGAAGGCGCGGATCGGTCGAAGGATCGAAGTGAAGCTGGAAAAGCGTGTCGAGAAAATGTAACAGACCGTCAAGCCAATCTGCTTGTTTGGAAACTCCCCCTAGAATAATAGAAACGAACTATTTAACTCTGACGATTTTGCTCCAATGACTTGACCGCTGTTTGGATCTTTTTTTCCGTGCCTCTCTGGGCGCGAGTTTGAAAAATCACAAAAATACGAGAGTTTTTCTATCATCGTAAAAAATGCCATTTTGTTTTTTTGGCTAAGAATACGGTCAAGAATGTCCTCGGTTCTTGCTGCTACGCTGTAATCGCAAACTAACGGTGAAATTAGCCAGACACGCGTGATTAATGAAGTAGCTCCGTAAATAATTGATTTGCCATTATTGTAAAAATTTTTTTTATTTTTTTTTATTTTTTTATTGTTGATGCTCGTTCAGGATCTCGGAACCAATTAATTCCCGAAACTTCGTCAAATAATATGACTTGCAGACATTCGGGAGGGCAGCGAAGAATAAATTTTTAATTATTACGATTTTACGCGCAATATTATTATTAGAAGCGAAATAATTAGCGATCTCAGAGTTGAGAACTTTGAGTAACTTTTTGCACGTTTTTGTTTTTGTTTTTTTTACATTTTTTGGTATTATATTTTTTTTATAATTATTGTTGTACAGAGAAATGTCTAATTTGACGCAGGAAATTCAATGGAACATGTTTTATTAAATATTCAGCTTTCTTTATTGAATTAGCATTTATAATTCAATCAGCATTAGCATTTTATTGAATTAGCAATTCATTAGAGTGTAAATTCATCTATTTGCACTATAGAAACTATCTCGTGTTGTTAATCATGTTTTTCAATCGATTTTATTTGATCACTGCATTTTATAATTTAAATATTTAATATTTAAATATTTAATTATTTTTTTATATTTTATAACAAGAGAACTTTGAAATTTCAAACAAATTTGGAATTCGTATCTTCGAATGTTTATTTTTTTTACAACGCGGTTAACCACAATTGTAAACAAACGCATGAAATTAAAATTTCGTGGAAATACGAGGTAAAGTAGCTCTTTTCTCGCGGTCAATATTAAATCCTTTTTTTTTTATATTCAATTCTTCAAGTTTCTCCACCGAGATTCCGTGGACCATTCTCGTGGTGGAACAGTCATTAGGAATTCTTCGTCATGGCACACTTAACTCGCTGTTCTCGTGTTTTGTGGTTTCAATCAATGACTTCTCGCAGCTTCACTTTCCATTCGATATTGCCCAAAAGAGTATTGCATTTCGGGGAATTAAGTAACAAAAGGCAAATTTAATTCAATGCTCTTTTAATGGGAAATTTTATGCATGAAATCAACGTTTTAATGAAAAAAAAAAAATCATTTCCATTTCGGAAACTGCACCAAATTTTCCTAAAATTTGGATATCAAGAATTTTAAAATCACGGATTACGATTCGCAAAATTCAAAATGCGAATCCAACGTGACGGACGAAAAGGCAAAAATGCATTTTTACCAAAATTTTTATCGGGCACCAAAAATTACCAAATTTTTTCAGGAAATATTTCGTGGTTCGACTACGTCGTGAATGAATTTTCAAAATGATTGAAAGAAAGCCTTATTTTTTATAGAAAAAAGTTATAAATTTTATTAGTCGTAATGTAATTACAAGAGAATAATTATCGTAAATTTTGCCAAGTTTTGATTATCATGTCAGAAGCTTTCTCGGCGATCATAACGATACCAGCGACAGGATTGGCGTTAGGAACCATGGGAAATATCGAAGCATCCGCGACTCGCACGTTCCTTATCCCGTGAACCCTTAATTCCGGATCCACGACAGCCGAATCGTCATTTCCGGGTCCCATTTTGCAGGATCCCGATTGATGATTTTCTGGACCGGTTTCGTGACGAATAAGGCACTCCCAGTAGGCGTCAGTACCAAAATGAAAACTGAAATTACAATTTTTTCGATTCATTAACAAAACGCGACATTCAAAATAAAGAAATTCATATTTTTCGCGAATTATTCGCGTTTTTCGTTAAGTTCTTTCTAAATAATTAAAAAAAAACAAAAGTTTCGTTGAATTTCAAGTTAAAAAATGATATTTCACGCAAAAATCTGTTTCCTAGAGATTATTTTCATTTTCGTCTCCGAA
Organism: Campoletis sonorensis; assembly: GCA_013761285.1. Lineage (NCBI taxonomy): Eukaryota > Metazoa > Arthropoda > Insecta > Hymenoptera > Ichneumonidae > Campoletis > Campoletis sonorensis. The sequence goes on from JACEOJ010000075.1 coordinate 480,416, forward strand.
GTAATTAAAAAAATGTAATTAATATCAACAAACATATTGAAATCCTAATTCTACAGAATGTTTAAAAATGAAAGACTTACTGTGAGCAAGCAGGAATGGGTGTTTCGTCGAGTTTGAGGTCCCACTTTTTCATGGTCCTCGTTTTGGTCAAATCAGCAACTTTTTTCACGCCTTCGATAAGAATTTTCATGTCTTCCTGTTCCTCGAAATAATTAGGATAAATAAGTGGTGAGTCAAGAGGATTTTTCGATCTCAATTTCAAGGTTCCTCTGGATTTAGTCATGACGGTAGTTGGTCTGGCAAAAATGGCCCTTCGTGTTGGACAATTACCGATTGTGCCACCAGGGCACTCGTTGGAGTGGCCTAAAATGGTGCACCTTGAGCTGAAGCCATCGAAGAAGACTTGAATGTCAGGAATTCCCGCAGTGGAGTACGAGCTTTGCAAAAAAGCTGTAACTTGTGTTAAACCAGTGCTGGCCAAAGGTCCTGTCCGGTTGGCCAGATATTCGTTCATGGAGTTTGCGTTGATGGTTTCGTAATAAGTGTCCTTGATGCTCATTCTCAGTCCCATGGACACGTGATTATGAAGATTTTTGCCAACCGGAAGATCGGCAATGACGGGGATTCCTAATTTGATTAAATCGGCAGCCGGACCAATTCCGCTGTTCAATAAAATTTGGGGAGACCCGATGGCTCCTGCTGTCAAAATGACCTCTTTGTCGACCTTGATGACCCGAACGTTACCATTTTTGTCCACGACCTCCACCGATCGAATTCGCCTCTCCCATGGGCCAGTCAAGAGCCTCGTGACTCTCGTGTTGGTCAAGACTTTGATGTTGGATTTGTGCAAGATTGGCCTCAAGTAAAACCGGGAGGTCGTACCCCGCTGACCGTCATCGGTCAACATCGGCGCTACCATGAATCCCGTCTGATTTTTTCCCGTCAAACTTGACGTTTGATAACCCAATTCTCTCGCTGCTGACAATATGTCTTCCGCGAATTCTGGCTTGTGAGGAAAATACTTGATTTTCAATGGACCCCCCTGCTTCACTCGGGAATATTTTCGATTTGACGTCATTCCTGGCTCTTCGGGACTTTCCGCACGCTCGAAATAATGCTCGATCTCGTTGTACGACCAACCACTGTTTCCACTCCTCGACCATCTGTTGTAAACCTCCGGATGACCACGAACGTACATCATACCGTACATTCCTCCTGTTCCCGATACCATTTTTCCGCGAGGCCATTTGCAACGACCTCTGTTCTCTTTAATGACAAATTAATCAACAAATCAATGTCAATTCGTTAAGAAAGTTCTACAAAATGCTTTGCGGGCATAAGTTAATGAAGAAAAGTTGTTGTTAATTGACTAAAGAACAACATACTCCGAGTTCAAGGTCATCCAAGGCTGTACTTGCTGTAAAATTACTGAAATTGCCAACATTTTGTTTCTTTAGAATTTTTTGAAAAACTAGATGTAGCTTCTTCGATGTTGCTTAAAAATGTATGCAAAGTTTTAGAAGGCTCTTTGAAAATCAAATTTTGAAATGATTTTTCATCATTTTTTTTTTTTTTTTTTACCTAAACACGCAGTTGGATTAGGCTCCGTAGGCTCGGTCTCATAATTCCAATCGAGATGTGTACCAACTGCGTTAAATGCAAAACCAGGCAAAGAAGTCATTGTTGGTTCTTCCGGGCCAGCCTCGATCAACAATATTTTCCACCATGGTTCATGGTCGGCTAACCTTCTTGCTAATACAGGACCTGCCACCCCTGCACCCACGATTATAAAATCAAACCTGAGACACGGAAAAAAATACATCACCTAATCGAAAGTTGAATATTAAAAAGCTTGTACGTTGATCAATCATTTTTAATGTAAATCTCAGTATCAAAATCCTAACTATTTCATTTTAAATACAAAGAAATTTAATTTCCATTCATTTGTCAATTTTCTATTCGATGGATGCCTAAACAAATGTTTTAAACATTTTTAAAAATTTTATCACACGAAAAAAATGATTTTTCGATAAAACCACTGCAATTTTTGAAAAAATGTGTACGTTAAGCCTTGAAAATTGAAAAACTATCGGTACCGTGTCAATTTTTGAATAAATGTTGACTAAAAAAACGATGTATTGACATAAAAAATCATATAATTTAATCACACTCTGTTTTGGTTTTAAAAAAAAGTACACTTTACTCATTTTTAAAAAATCTTGAATTCCCCTAATACGATTGCACATAAGCCCTTAAAACAATGTGAATCTCAACATACCATTCGCCTTCAACAATCTCGTCTTTTCCGGCACGCCGACATGGATCTGCGATGTCACATCTCGTCATCATCGTAGTCTGTAATAACATCATGAAGCCTGCCAAACTCCCACACGATCGTTCCATATAAGGTGTATCCTCGAAATTGCATCTATTGCCGGTGTTCATAAATTTGCAGGCAAATTCGGTGCTGATTTGTGGCGGCTGTACTCCAACAAAATAGAACCAAATTAAATGGAAAATCAATTAAAAATTTTTTTTTTTTGCTCAAGGAGTTTCGATGCAATTGATGAAATGTAAACATTTTATTCAAATTGCTACGGTACGTTCTTTGTTTCCACAAAATTCCCAAATGAAAAGTCACTTGCCATCCTCGAGACCGTGTTTAAAGAAAAAAACATATTTTTATTTTAATACGAACCATTCCCAATAGCGAATCACTCCCGTTAAGCAGACTCATTATCACTAACTTTTTTATTTTTATTGTTACTTTTTTTCGATTATAAATTAATGATTAAATAATTATTCGAACAAATTCGTTGTGACGAAGCTTCGTTTAACAGGAAATTTGACACGACGTTACTTCACTCGTGGTTCATCATTTAATGCCAAAAAAATCATTTCTGTACAAAGATTTAACCAACTTCGCGAACCCTGAAAGTAACCTTGACCCAAATTGATAATAAACCCGCATCTTGCTAAATTTTACCTCGCATTTGAATCACCCCTTCCCTAAAAAAAAAAAGACACTTTTCCTCAGTTATTGCGTGAACCTGGAAGTCAATAATTACCAGAATCATTGTTTGCCTGATATTCTGCATCGAAAAGTTTCAATCGTCAGTATCAATTTAATTCGGACGTAATTGGTAATTTACGATTTCCTTGATTCCGCAATAAATCGTCATCCAAATAAATTTATCGATCCGAAATTAAATGGCTTTTGAAATTTGATCGTAAAAAAAAAAAATTATTATCACTTCGATTTTCTTACCATTGCAATGGAACTTCCGGTAACGTAATTGCAAACCAGGACCGCGAACGCAATGGCGATGAACCAAATGTCCTTCATGGCGATTCTTTACTTTGTTGGACGGATGTGAAACCTCCGAAAAAAAAAAAAAAAAATTCATTACCCTCAAACCTTCCGATCTACTTTTTTTCCAAGAAGTTTAATTTAAAAAAAATAATAATAAGTTTCTCGTTGTTCTCCTTTCGCCAGTTAAGGACAAATAACTTTTATAAAATAAAAATTCTATTAAATAAAAGTTGCTAGTCCTCAAAATTGATAGATCACTTTGAATCAAGGATTAAAAAAGAGAAAAAAGCATTAAAAACACTTATCAACCAGTTGAGAATCATTGAAATAACGATAAAAGTGAATTATTTATATAAAAATTACCAACAGTTGATGAAATTCCAGACGGTCCAGCCTATATACATAAGCGTACGAGTGTCAACCACATGGTTGGATACGTTCAACTCAAACAGTACGTCTTTCGTCGAAAGCTCAAACGTGACTCAACGAGGAAAGATGCACTCTCACATTTCGCCAGTGTATATTTAGAATTCTTGATACAACGAGTACGATTGTTGCAATTGCTAATTAAGTGTTTTTGCATCGGTTATGAACGAATCATCTGGATTTTATAATGAAACAATAAATAAAGTTTATGATTAAGTAGTGATTAATGGAATTCTGCATTTAATCGGTAAACAATTGACTCGATTAATCAAAACGTCAATCAATAAAATCGTGCTTCCAGATCAATTGAAACCGCGACAAATTTTGAGCAATTAATAAATACAAATCGTGACGTAACGTAACGAAGAAAATCAGAGGGTTAGTTCACCCCCAATGCTAATTATTATTGGCAAAAAAAAAAAAAAACAAATGATTTATCTCAGAATACTTCGGAGCTCCCAAAATCTTGGAACACCCTTCGTCGAACACTATCTCGTGTGTACTGACGAGACTCAAGCTTAAAGAAACCTCGCTCGGGCTCTCGAACCGCGTACAGCACAGTTTCTGATCTCTCTGAGTATGAGAAGAAACTCCAAGAGAGAGAGAGAGAGAGAGAGAGAGAGAGAAAAGAAAGAGGAAGAAGGAGAAAGAAATATTCCTTTCCCCGCAGTGGTTCTTGGATGGAAAGCGAGAAGAGAGCAGCGAAACTGACAATGACAGGAAGCAGCGACCTAATCGCTTTTCCCTCGGGGGCTGCCTCGTTTTGCGCTACTGTATATAAATCTACATATATATCTCTTTTTTCCATTATATAAGGGCTATTCCGTGTCAAGAAATATTAAGGCCTTAGGCTACCTTAGAATTTTCGAAAAATCGATTTTTTATCGTAAAATGGTCTCTTAAGACCTCAAAAATGATGTCCCAAATGATTGTGGCCAGGAAATACCTCTGAGTACTCGGTTTTCGAATTTTAGTACAAGACCGTCTGATCCGCAGCGAGCTACTCAAAACTTCAAACGCGTTTATCTCAAAACAACATTTTTTAAGTTGGCCGGACTCATAATTCAGACAATTTTCAACCGATTGACTTGAAATTTTGAATATATCTTTGAAAATACATTGTCTATGGAAGTGCGAAAGATTTTTTTTTTTATATTGCATAGTTCTTTTGTTATTTACACTTATCTGACGATTTTTTAGGCAAATTTATCATTTTCCACTTTAGAAGTTCGCCATTTGGCCAAAAATCAATGTATCGCTAAAATCCTACGTACTTCTGTAGCAGTTATTATATATAATCGAAAAAAATTCATTGGCTCATTATAATTGAAAAATTATAGGAGCTGTTAGTCCCCGGTAATTATTTCATTTTCCTGATTGCGTTCCTGAACAAATATTCAGCCAATTTTTCGACTTTTCATTTCTTCTCACCCTGTACATTATAAATCATGAAGATAGCAACGACACGAACTCTCTTGCTCTAAAGTAACACTGCTTTTAAATGGTTTCTCGTGTCTGGTTTATAAAGAAAGAGTTCGTAGAGAGGAGTGTCCGCATATGAAGTTGCGTCATGACTAATTGAGCATCGTTGAGATCACATAAACTTCAACATCAAGTGATTAATTTATTTCATAAAGTGAGCAAAGTACTTAAGATTATATGAAACAGATAGTAGTTGTTCAAGAGCTTAAAACAAATAGAGAGAAGAAGAAAGAAAGAAAGGAAGAAACACAGACAGAATGCGAACGGATTTCACTTCATCATTTTTATTGAGTTTAATTGAAATTCAAGTGGTTTAGAAGATCCTTTATTCAGTTGATGGTTAACAGAATCTACGCGAGGCTTTGGAAGTCGACGAAATTGCAAAACTTTGCATTATTTTTCACTTCGACCTGATAAGTCTCACCGAATGAATTATTTTGCATTGGAATCCTTTGAAATTTACTTTTAAAAACATTTATTACTCAATTACAATTTTTCCTTGCTCGACTACTTTCTTTCTTAATATTATTGTTTTTATTCTTTATTTTTATTGCTTCATTCACGTATCGTTCGTAGAATCTTTTCCTCTCGAGTCATCATTCCTTTTTTATTTTGGCACCACGCAACCAAACGGGACAAGATTTTTTCTTATCTTTTTTCAACGACACCTCCTTCAAAGAATTACGTTTCTTGCATTAATGAGCTTCGAATTCACTGGCAACACGTGTCTCCCTTTTTTTTCCAGTATTCAAGAATCGAATCCAATTTTTCAATCATTTTTTCCAACAAATCATTTTTAATTCGTTCAATTTTCGTAATTATTTCGTTGAATTTAGTAAATTCTAGTAAATTTGTACTGTACTCATAAAACAAAAATAGAACTTTAAATAATTTTTTAATCTCTTCAAAACAATTTGTTTTTTTTTTAATCTTGAAAATAATGTTGGAATTTTTATTTTTTTACTCACTGCAATCGAGGAAGAAGCACCAGAACGAATAAAATGTATACGATCTTTTGACGTTTCACAAGTACTGTCAAATTTGACCGAAAAAAAATTGCATATATACGGCTCAAGCCGAAGCAATTCGTGATGCAAAACAATGTCGTGTCTCGTTTTTCTTATACCACTCATGATAAATGATTATACTTTCATTTCAATATCCACAAAAATTATGTACTCTCGTACAAAAAAAAACAACAATTCTTCGAAAAAAGTTAAAAATGATTGAAAAAAAACGTTTTTTTATTAGAATTATGTGTTTGATCATTTTCAATGGTATTTTTTTTCACTTTTCATGTTTCGAAAATTTATTCACTTCCCAAGGATACCGTCGACGATTTTTTTCCAATTTTTTGAAAGCCCGATTCAGGTCCTCGTCTGGAAATTTTATCCAATCTTCCTTAATCATTTGGGCTCCTTTTTCGGCAATCATAATTGTCGGTGCATTCGTATTACCGCTCACAATATTTGGCATAATCGAAGCATCGATGACCCTAAGTCCCGTTATGCCATGAACTCGTAGTCGTGAATCGACAACGGCGTTCGAATCATTCGCAGGGCCCATTTTGCATGTGCTCGTTGGATGATAAATCGTCATTGTGTAAAATCGGGCGTGACAGCGCCAAAAATCGTCCGAGAGAAACTTGTGCTTCGAACACTCTGGAATGACGTTTTTATTTGGACGAGCTTTCAATTTCTTCATTTTCTGGGTTTTGCTCAAATCGTGAATAAATTTCGCGCCTTCGATCTTGAAAAAACGAAAAAAAAAACACGTACAAATTTTTCCACATCGATCTGCTTCAATTATTGATGATTTATTTTCCTATTTTTAACCTCCATCCGTCAAATATTGACTGCCATTCATTTTTCGTATTTGCACGCAACATTTGTCAATTTTTTATCGCCCCTTTCGATGATTTTATCGAACCATTATTCGCAGTCGAGACTTTCCAGCTGTTTTAATTTTTATTTACTTTATTCAAAGTCAAAACTACAATCTTCCTTTTTCGATAACACAAAAAGTGTAACGCGAGTCAAAATAATCAAAAATTGCAGAACAACTTTGGTGAAAATTAGAACCATTTTGTCACCGGCCAAAAAAAAAACCATGCATTTAACATATTATCAAAAGTGTCAAGGGAAACAACTTTAAAACCACGATTACGAAAAGTCGCCAGCTGCGATTACATTTTTTCAAGTTTTATCGTCAAAATGAAATTATGTTTCTTTGCCAAGAGTTTGGTAGCTCGATTAGACATTTTTTTCTGTTGAATATTAAATTGTCTGTTGAATTCTATTAAAATCTTCAAATTTGTGGAAGGAATATCTTAAAGCATGGACCGGGAGGTTGCATTTTTGGATTTCATCGCGTTTTAATCGTTAAAACCATGAAATCAACGAAAACAATTAACTTGCTCACATTCGCACAAATTGATTAATACTTTAATAATTTTTTTTTCTTTTTCTTGCATAAAATAATTACCAGTACATCCAAATCGCGTGGATCATCAAAATAATTCGGAACGATTATAGGATGGCTGTTAGGATTTTTGTCCCTTAGTTTAATAAATCCTCGACTTTTGGGCCTCAGTAAAACTGGCATAGCCGAGTAGGTTTCGTTAAAGAGAATATTTCCAAAAACACTCGAATAAGTTTCATCGTTCAATCCACTTCCTCTTTTACCGATCAATCCACCGTCAGTATTGTCCGCTGCGGATGACAAGAATAATTGAACGTCCGGATAATCGATCGAAGTATTTGCAAACCTGTTGAATAAAAAATAAAAATATAATGAAATGTCGTAAAATTTCATTCGAAATTGAAGTGAGAAAAGAGTTGAACAAATTAAACTCAATCTTCAATCAATTATTGTAGTTATAATTAGAAAAACTTACTTAGTATTTATGAAAGCCATCGCCTCGCACATAGGAACAACATAAAGTGGGCCATTTTTGTTAGCAACGAATTGTTTGACGGAGTTGAGGTTTAAAAAGTGTGGAACGATGAAGGTGAAGCCAAATTCGTTGTTGTCTTGAGGAGGATCAACGAGATAAGAAATGCCACCGATGGCAACGTGATCCTGAAGATTGCGTCCAACGCCAGGAAGATGATGAACGAGGGGAATGCCAACATCGAGTAAATGTTGACGAGGACCGATGCCCGAGAGCATGAGTAATTGTGGCGATTGAACGGATCCAGCGGACAAAATAATTTCGCGATTGGCGTAAACGAGGAATTGAGAATTTCGTCGATAACGAAATTTGACGCCGTAGGCTATTTTCGAAGTTTCACCAACGAGAATTTCCTCCACGAGGGCGTGAGTTCTGACGTGAAGATTTGTTCTCTTCGAGACGGGACGTAAGAAAGCTTTGGCGGTGCTACAACGTAAGCCATCCCGGAGGGTGCCATGAGCGTGCATAAAACCCGTTTGTCTCGGTCCATTGACGTCGCGATATTCATAATTCATTTCCCGGCCAGCCTCGACGAAGTAATCGGCCATTGGTGTGCGGTAACGAAATTTTTCAATCGTCAAATAGCCCTCGTTCCCGTGATAAGAACTCTCTCGTAATTCTGGAACGCTCATGTTTTCCGATCTCTTGAAATACGGCAAAACGCTGTCGTAATTCCAACCAGGATTTCCCGCGCTCTCCCAATCATCGTAATCGCGACGATTACCGCGAACGTAAAGCATCGCATTCAGCACGCTACTCCCACCGAGAACTTTACCCCTCGGCCAATTACATCGATGATCGTACATTCCTTGACAGTACGAACTTGACGTTTCCGTACGGAATTGCCAATCCATCGCCGTCATTTGCAGCGTCGGAAATACAATCGGGATTTCCGAAAGCACCGTCTCATCTCCTCCAGCCTCCAACAACAATACCGTCCAATTATTATTATCCGATAATCTATTCGCCACGACACAGCCCGCTGAACCACCACCAATTATCACAAAATCGTAACGCCCCAGCATCGACTTTGTTGACACTGCGGTTATTCTATTATCACCGTCTATTATATCCTTTCGTAGCAACACTATGAGATAACGCAAAAGCAACAAAAGACCCACTTCCGGTCCGTGAGACAAAGCTCTTTGAGTCGCTGACAGAACTACCATTTTTTTTTATTATTTTTTTTTCAATAATCTTAGAATCGTTTGGATAAAGCCGAGAAACGGAGAATTTTATATGGTTCCATCGAAATGTCCTCGTTGACTGATGCGAAAAGAGTTACTCATCAAACTGAAGAAAATGCGTGCACTAGCAATTCTTAACCGAAAAATTTGAACCGTCAGCAAAACGTAGTCCCTCGAAATAACGCCAAAGAGAATATAAACTCCTCAAAATAGCGTTGGGATTTGGTTCACCAAAAGAGTCGTCAACCATCAAATCGTTTGACCAATGGAATTTTCAATTTTTTGTCATTTATTATCAATTCATCGATTAGACAATTTATTATAATACTATAATCGAAAAACATCAATTTTTACATATCTATGGTCGGAGGATTAAAGTAAACTTAAAATTTCATTAACAATAATTACAATTACGAACTTTTTCTTAAACACAAATACTGTTTCCGTCTCTCTTATTATAGTTTAACGTTCTTACGACTACAAATGTTCAGATCACTCAAAAGTCACTAACTTTGTCAAAAACCTCGTTCATTTTAAATAGACATTGAAATAATACTTAAAAACTGCAAGGATTCTCGTTCCCCATGATGCTTATCAAGAATAGGATTTTTGATCACTTTGATCCACGTCAGTCTTCCAAATCCCTTTTGTGTCATGAAAATTACGAGTCTGCCAGCATTTGCTGCCCATTAAAACACACTATTTGTACCGTTCACTTAAATCAATTTCAATTACTTTCTCAATAATCTTCACCTCGATTCCTATTAATTTGAACAACTCGAACCAGAATCTCTTGATCATGGCTGGCTTCTCTTCTTGTAGGTTCCAGAAGCAAAGGTTACTTATTGTATTTTCTTGGTTTATTCTCTACCCATGAGACCTAGAGACACTGGTTGAGCGCCCTAACCTGGTCAATGTCATTATTTAGCTCATTGATATGTACAGAAAGTTATTCATTAACCGTATCTCGTTTGAGAGCTTTGACACGTTGAAAATTTGGCTCAAATATCTTCCATTTACTTGCCATTTTCTGGAATAGAGATTTTTCATTTCGTTACCGTTTTCCATTTCCAGTTACTGAAGAATTGAGTGTTCCAGAAAAGTATTCGACGTGTCAAAGCCCCAAACATCAGTTTCTTTCGAACTTACTGAGAAGTGTTGCCTCAAAAACACTTTGCTTCAGAATATTAAGTTTGGTACCGATGTCCACCGAGCCAAAATTCTTTGATCATGTCAGAGCCTTTTTCCCCGATCATGATGGTCGGTGCATTAGTATTGCCGCTGACGACATTGGGCATGATGGAGGCATCGATGACCCGCAGTCCTTTGATCCCGTAAACACGAAGTTTGCTGTCAACGACAGCAGTTGGGTCGGTTGGTGGGCCCATTTTGCAGGTACCCGTTGGATGATAAACCGTAGCGGAATAGTGTCTGATCATACATTCCCAGTATGCATCGGAGTACCGTTCGATATTTTCGCAACCAGGAAAATCGTGTGGATTCAATTCACTACCGAAGCGTTTGAAAGCCTCGGTTCTGCTCAGGGCGACGCTGATTTTGACGCCTTCCACGAGACTTGCCATGTCGATCGGGTCGTCGAAGTAGTTGGGGAAGATCAACGGATGATCGAGAGGATTTCTGCTCCTCAATCTAATCATGCCTTTGCTCTTCGGTCGTAGGAGCATGGGCAAGACACTCCAAACGTCTTGGTTGTTAATGGGACCGAAAACTTTGTCGTAGAACTGTCGGGTCAATCCATGAGCCTTGTAGAGTTGTCTTCCGCCGTCGGAGTTGGTTGAGCCCGATAGAAAATGTAGTTCGATGTCAGGGAAGTCGTGAGAGGCGTTCACGTATTTCGTGTTGACAAAGGCCAGGCCTTCGATGCCACCGAGAATGGTGAGTGGCCCGGAGCCCAAAACGGCATAGTTCATTACGGAGGTTGGAGTGTAGAGGCGTGTTTCGACTATGGAGATCTTTTTATTGACCATGAACGTCAGGCCGCCAAGAGCAATGTGATCTTGGAGATTGTTGCCCACACTCAAGTCCTGAATGACCGGTATGCCGAGCTGGGTCAAGTGTTCCTTTGGTCCTATTCCCGAGAGCATCAACAATTGAGGCGAATTGATCGAGCCACCAGATGAAATCACTTCCTTTTTCGCTCTAACTTTGCGGAGTAGGCCATCAGTCAAGAACTCGACTCCATAAGCTCGATTGCCTACTGGATCAATGAGTATCCTTGTCACATGACTATTAACAACGATGTGAAGATTTTCGCGCAATCTCGCTGGTCGCAGAAATGCTTTTGCAGTCGAACACCGACTCCCGTCCCTCGTCGTACCCTGGGCGATCATAAAACCCGATTGATACTCGCCATTCACATCCCTTGTCGCGTAACCCATTTCACGGCCGGCATCAACAAACGCCGTTGCCAACGGTGTTCTCCAAGGAGCTTCCGACACCGTCAAATAACCTCCGGTCGAATGATATCTCGTGTTAGCCAAATAAGGATTCTTGTTGTCTTCTGATTTTTTAAAATAAGGCAACACGTCCTTGTAACTCCAGCCTGGATTCCCTTGGGCCTCCCAGATGTCGTAGTCCTTTGCATTTCCTCGAAGGTATGCCATGTAATTTAGAACACTGCTGCCACCCAGAACTTTTCCTCTTGGCCAATTGCAGCGGTTGTTCTCCATCGCTGTTTGAAAATTTAAATTACAATCGTCATTTTATTTCGCTTACTAATTTTGTCGCAATATCGGTATTACCGACTGTCGGTAAGTTACCGACTGTCGATCGAAACCAAAAATAGAAAGCTCTATAAGTTAGAATTTAATTAGAATTTGAAAATTCAATGCCGACATTAATTACCCATGCAAACTCCTGGCTGTGGCTCCGTTTTGTACTTCCAATCAATTCGAGACAACTGCAAATATCCAGCTAGAAGAGGAATATCTGTAATTTCCATTTCATCGCCTCCTGCTTCTAATAATAATACGTTCCAATGTTGTATTTCCGACAGCCGACTCGCAACCACAGCTCCTGTTTCAATCATTTCTTCGTGTTTAGTTCATGACATTTCCATTATTTACTTCAATTATCATTAACAATGATGTTTTTTTTTTCATTTTTCATTAATTTTTGAGTTTTCACGTTACAAACCTGCTGACCCCCCTCCAACCACTATGAAATCATACATCGGTAACATGTCTTCCGGTGCCGTGGGTATTAGTTTCGATTCTTGGTCCGTCGAGTCATATTGAAAATAAGCTAAAGTTGCTGCTAGCAGCGGTATTATCCAACCCCCACCAGCAGCGCTAGCCCCGGTCAAACCGCCTCCCAAAAGCGTGTCGACGTTCATGACTTTGTTGTTGACCTCGAACTTTTTTAATTTTCACTGTCAACCTGCAAATAAAATAGAAAAAAGTTTATTTTTTTAAACCCACGTACTTCTTATCCCTGTTTGTTTTTTTTTTTGATTTTCACGATTTCAGATTTTCACCAACAATATTCACTGTTGCTTTTCAGCTTCGACGGTAAAAAATTATCGAAAAATTTAAGATTTTTTTACTATTGAAGGCAAAAACGCTCTCCTAGAAATCTGAACTTTGTCAAATTTATTGTTTTTTCGTATTTTAAGTTTGCTAAATAGAAATTTACTTAATCTGTCGGTGAGTCATTTATTGATTAAAATTTATTATTCAATTTCGTGATTAAAAATTATTTCTTCCACTTTTGATATTCGTAGAATATTGTGTATGTGATTAGAAAGCTTCGCATACGAACATACACATGCGTGAAATACTGTACTGCAGCCGGGCACGTGGACAGGCAACAGTTATTAACGAACGTGATCGAAATAACAACATATTTTTTTCACTCATTGGACTGTTTTTCTTCCGAATTTTTTATTTTTTAATTTTCTTCGAAGAAATGACAATGAAACTGTATTTATCTGAGAATATAACTTTTCCATCAATTTACAATTCCTTTAACCTGAAAATCTGAACATTTTTAACGATTTTTCGAAAAATCGAACAGTTTTGAATTCTCAGGATCTTGAATAATTCTAATGAGGTCTTACCTACTGACATAACATTGAAAATAATTTTGTGGTCTCGGATTTAATTGAAAATTATGTTCACAATCGTGATAAAGAAGCTTCTATAGTAAAATAATTATTACGGTCTTGTGGAATCTTCAGAGCATTCAAATTCCGGGGCAAATTGTGTCATTGTGTCATCGAAGACACGATTCCAATTTTGCAACTATTATTTATCATTGAAATACGAAACAATCCTGCTGGGAGGCGGATTTTCCGGTAAATCCTTGGAATAATGCGACGAAGAGTTGAAGAAAATTGGTTTTTGTTCTGATTTTGTTATAGTCCAACAAGTTCCAACAAAAAAATTGCATTTCATTGATCAAGTGCACTTTTCGGAATTAATTTAAAAAATACTTGAATTTCAACCAACCTTTGAATATTTCCTTCGTTCCTCACTAATTAAAGAATCAATCGATTTTTTTAAGTATTTTCCTCACGTTTGATAAAACTTTTATCGAAATTGATAGAATTGATAAGTTTTAACAAATCAAGCAAACGTTGAGCTCTTGAACAATCGACATACAGTTCGATAAACTTGGACGGATCACTGACCATGACCTTGCTATTCCGTTCACCAAGACGATACTGGATCTTTCGAGATCTACGAGAAACTCAAGAACAACCTTCGAAGATGAACGTAGACTCACATATAACGGTCATCGACGTCTCCCACTCTTGCCTCCATTCTTCCTGTATCCACTTCTTGCATTTAATTCTCTCTCTCTCTCTCTCTCTCTTGCTCTCTTTCTTCCTCATTGCCCGGGTCCTTTCTTCTTGGTGAGGTAATTTTTTTTTAATGATTTTTTACCTGCTCTTATAATTATCTTCTCACTTCCACAATAAATTACGTTTTGAAGAGCGTGCATCGGGTTTTCACGTCAAATTCGACGACTCGATCTTGATTTTCTTCGAAATACGCATCGTTTTTAATTAAAGAATATTACTAAATATATATTCAACGCTCGAAATTATTTGGCCGAGATATTTGAAGCTTTTATTCGGTGCAGGATATAAATCAAGTGCTTTTTTTTTCATAAAAGACTTTTTAATGTCTTCACCGACATTATCGAATTTAGCCTGGAATCCTCATTCCATTTACAGGATGTCGATACTTTTTTTTTACACACTCAAAATATAATTACTATGATTTTGTAAATACTTGTAATTATTGTTTTTTTCTGTTTATAAAAAGATCATGGGTCTCGTGAGGGAGTAATCGCGCGACTTTTAGAGCGAAAATTATTTTGTAGATCGTCAAATCGATCTAATGCAATGAATTGTTACAATTTTTGCAAATTGATCGTTCAAATTTGTTTTCATTGAGTGAAAACGTCTCTGTGGCAATTTTCTTTCTATTTACTTTGACGTATACGTGACAATGTTCACGTGCGTTTATTCTATGTCCGAATGAGCAATACTCTGTCGTCGTGAGTGTTCGAGTCTTACGGTAAAGTGTGGCACGGACGTAGAGTCGAATGACCCACTTTTTCCTGTAGTTGTAGTCTGACGTTGAAATAACGCGTCGTTTCGATACCACAAAACACCTTGCAATTTCGATCAGCGTGGAAAAAAGTGGTCTCGCGTGGATCTCATTCTCTCAACCGTTAATTAAAATACTCTTCCCTTTGAGAAAAACAAAAAATATGATTCTTCAGAATTTCCGTGCACAGATCGACACGTTTTATTATAAATGTATAAAAAAAAAAGAAAAATTCTTCAATCATTCTTTGATTTTATTTTCTCTCATAATTGTTTATTTGTTTTTATAATTTTCAAAAACATTTCCTCACGCAATTTTTACTTGTGACAACGGAAGCTCGTAATGAATATTTATATTTTCGTACAATCAACTCGTCTTACGTAGCTTTGATCCTCTGATCAAATCATTTGATCAAACGATCGTTTTAACCGTTAATTTCAATTTTTCGTGAATAATTAAACTTCGGTTTAGGAAATTGAATTTTCTCGACTAATTTGAAGCGAGAAAACATGATAAAAGAATGTAAACAAGTCCCTCAAAGATTTATTAAAACAATTTATTAATGTTTTTTTCTTTCGTTGTTTCGTGTGTTAACAGGAGGATGTTGCGGATCGATGAAAAAACGAACGATCGTCGGTGGTTACGCTTTTTGTTGGTGGTTCGTAACAGACGTGCAACGTTTGTCTCTCGAGGTGATGACGTTGAATCCAGTTTGCGAAAACGTTGAAACCGCTCAGGGTGTACCGCTGACGGTAACCGGTGTAGCACAATGCAAAATCATGAAAGCTGACGAATTGTTGAGCACCGCTAGCGAACAATTTCTTGGAAAAACTGTTTTCGAAATCAAGTCAACGATACTTTCGACTTTGGAAGGACATCTCCGAGCTATTCTCGGTTAGTGAATCATCAATTTTTCCAGATTTTTACTTTAACCATTGGGAAAAAATAATTGTTAACGAAATATTGACAAAAATGCATCAAATTTTACTGCTCCCTTCAATTTATTCTTAAATTTATTATTAAAATGATTGAAAAAAAAATCTATCGACTGTTCAATAAATTTGAATATTTTTCCAGATTTTATAAAATCGAATCAAATTCCTGGTGGATCGATTTATAATAAAATTATTTAATTTCCCAGGTACTTTGTCCGTCGAAGAAGTTTACAAGGATCGAGACCAATTTGCAGCTTTGGTACGTGAAGTTGCAGCGCCCGATGTTGGACGAATGGGCATTGAAATTCTCTCGTTCACGATCAAGGACGTTTACGACGATGTGCAATACTTGGCCTCACTCGGTAAAGCGCAAACAGCCGCTGTAAAGAGAGACGCTGACGTTGGGGTTGCCGAGGCTAATCGTGACGCCGGTATCAGAGTGAGTTTTCGACCAAATCCGCAAAATTCATTTGTCCATCAAAATATCGAAAAAAATCTCTTTGTTTGCTTGTTTTATTTATCATCGTGTTTATTTGTCTTTATTTATTTATTGCGTTTCAGGAAGCCGAATGCGAAAAAGCAGCGATGGATATCAAGTACAACACGGACACGAAGATCGAGGATAACGCGAGACTTTATCAGTTGCAAAAAGCCAACTTTGATCAGGAAGTCAATACGGCGGTAAATCGTTCGAAAATATTATATAAAAAAAAGTGTTACGGAATCAAAGTTTCCCGTTAATGTTAATATTGGCAGTCACGTTTTTATGAAACGTGTTAGAATGAGAAACGTTTATTTTTTTGTTTTTATATCGTTGAAAGTATGGAACGTGCGAAGTTTTCGAAAAAAAAAAAAAAAAAGACAGTTCAACATTGTCATATTCGTTTTTGCTCTTCTTTCGTTGCCATAGAACGAGGATTTTCGTTTGAAAAACCAAAATAATTGATACATTGAATCTTTTTTTCAAATTTATTGTTCAATATTCCAGAAAGCCGAAGCTCAGCTTGCGTATGAGCTGCAGGCAGCGAAGATAAAGCAGAGAATACGAAACGAAGAGATACAGATCGAAGTTGTCGAAAGGCGTAAACAAATCGAAGTCGAAATCCAAGAAGTACGAAGAAAGGAGCACGAGTTACAGAGCACTGTCAGATTGCCGGCTGAAGCAGAAAGTTACAAAATGGGAAAAGTGGCCGAAGGAAAAAGGTGAAAATGATAAATCGAGATCGTAGAGAATTTTTTATTTAAAAAAAAGAAAAAAAAATATTTCCAATACAACTCTCTTATTTAATTCGTCATTTATTTATCCAGGACACAAACAGTTTCTGCGGCGAAAGCTGAAGCTGACAAGATTCGATTGCTCGGTGAGGCCGAAGCCCAAGCTTTGGAGGTCGTTGGTGCATCGGAAGCTGAACGAATGCGTCTCAAAGCAGCTGTTTACAATAGGTACGGCGAGGCTGCTGTTCTAAACATCGTCCTCAACGCGATGCCCAAGGTAAAGATCCTATTTTTTTAACTTTTTTTCAATCTACTCGTACAGTTTTGAATTTTGTGATCAAAATGACTATAAAAAGACGAATTTGATCAAATTAAGTGCTTAACTTTATTCATAAACAGCCAATAATTTTTATTATCATTTTAGATCGCTGCTGAAATTTCCGCACCACTTGCCAGGACAGAAGAAATTGTTCTTCTCGGTGGTAACGATAGTACTTCGGGTGAATTAACTCGCCTCGTTGGCCAGGTACCTCCTGCGGTCCAAGCACTCACCGGAGTCGATCTTTCAAAGGTAAAATGAATTTTCATGAAATTAATTCTATTTATGATACGATTTTCCATGAATAAGAATTTTTTTCGTATTTAAAGAAAAATGAGTAATAAAGAATTTTTGTTGAATTTGCAGGTTTTAGGAAAAATACCCGGGGCTAAGTAATTCACGGCAGATTGATTTTCAACGACGCAGAAATCCGTCCACCCTTCCACGGATTTCAATAGCACATCAAGAGAGAATAAAGTATTTGATATACTGCCAGTGACTTCTCTCCTCTGCCGTTCAGTCGCTTCCGAGCGACCCTCCAATTTCAACTCTTTCCCGAATTTTTCTACCTCACATTTGGACATTGATCGCAAAAGTTAGCAGCGAACAGCGCCGTTAAACGTTTACAATATATTGTTTTTCGCAAATCTTTTCTCGACTGTCGGACGCACACTCATCTCTCAAATTTCAAGTACACGGCGTATATTTCTTTCGTAACTAATATTTCCATTTTTTCTCATGAATTCACTTTGAAATAAGTTTTTATAAATTTATCACCAAATAGTTATACGAAAAGCATTTTTATCTATTCTCAACATTCAATTTTTTCTGTCAAAAGCTTCAAGTCAGAGATATTTTCCAACTGGCACATCACCGAGTGAAATTAAAGCTCCGTATACTTGCAAAGAGTGTGCTTTCGTCATCCTAACGTGAAAGTAACGAAAAAAAGAAAAAACAAACAAACAACTTGTCCTTCGATTCGTTCACTCTTCTAATATGAGTATTTTTCACACGTGGTGTGCAATAATTCACATTCCACGACTATTCGTACAATCACTGAACTATAATAGAAAAACAAAATAAAAAAAGCGTGTGTGATCTTTAATCTTCCGGATAAAATATCGCTGAAATTAGTTGAAATGAAAAAAAAAACAAACAAACCCTTTCAAATAACATAACCCATGGAATCACACAAAAAAAAATCGATATTTAACTTTTGTATTCACGATATGTTCGAGTATTATACAGCAGAATATTTCCAACCGAAGTGACGTAGGACACGATTTAAAGAAAGTTTCATTTGGAACTTAATTTCACCGTTTCAAAGAGACACAAAATCGAAAAAAAGGCAAAAAAATAAGACGAAAGAAAAATTGTCCGAGCAAGTGGCTGCTGATATAACACGAAAATCAAATGTACGTCGTTATATTTAGAAATCTATTGTGATCGGCGATGCACGATCATTGTGTTCAACTGAGTAGGTAAACTTTATGGGAGACAAAAGAAAAAAAAAATAGGCGAAAAAAGGAACAATGTTTAAAAATAAAAGGAAAAATTCTTGTGTGAAATCGTCGGGTTCGTAGTGACTACGAATGTCGCGAAAATAGGGCAGACGGATAGACTCTCTTCAGAGGTCGTTGGAAATTAGTCAGGATGGAATCTCACTAAGGAAAGTATTGAGATTGAGCTTTGATGATGATAATAAAATTGAAACGAAAAAAAACAAAACAACCAATTTGAAAAAAAAAAAAAGGAAAAAAAAAAAAACATTAATAGTTATGAGAGAAGGCGACGCTTTAGGCAAATTGTGTTTCACACGCTTCAATAAACTACTGTCACTCGATCACCTTAACGGCTATTTCGCCCAATGGACATTCTTTTTTGTCAATACGAAGAGGAAAAAAAAAGATAAAAAAAATATGTACATAGTTTGTACAATTTAGCCGTATTAAACATGTATATACACAACGTAGATACGCTAATTGAGAACGGCAGTAAAGTAGAGAAAGCAAGAATCTGAGACCATTGATTAATACGAGTGTAAACGAAATTTAGTTCATCAGATATTTTTATTTGCACGCACTGACAATTTCGATTGACTCGGTGTTGAGATGCATTCTAAGATCGCATTGTGTCGCGAATTTTTCATGAAAATCAATTAATTTGAATTTTCTTTGAAAAATGAATCCTTTGGAAGTTTCTTTTTGTCATAATGTCTCCTCGACAATTCTTACTGCTATACTTGATATTTGTCTTGAAAGATATTCCAAAAGAATTTCGTAATACTCGTGTAATCGAAAGTAAGAAATCTTATCTTCGATGCAAAAATATATTTTTCTTGTAGTAAAAACTTGACAAGAATAGGATCGAATTTGAGTACAAATAAAGATCGTCTGTCGTTAGCCATCGTCTTCCCCTTCCATATTAAGCGCAAATAGATTTGACAAACATCTAGAAATTAACATGATTGTTTTGACATCAGTTAATATTTGAAAAAAAATAATAATACAAATAAATAAGTAAAATCTTCACTGATGTGAAATCGGTCGACGAGTCCAGGCCGATGGGTGATCGAGTGTAAAAATTAGACGCGTCGCTTTACGATATTTTTCAAGCTCGCGAGAATTTGCACTGTGTAACAGTTTTCAATAACTTTTTTCAACAATACGTTGCGCGACTCGAAGGATATTTACCGTTTTTTTTATACTTTGGACCCTACCTCTGCAATAATTTTTTCAGTTATTAATTATTGCACTACGAAATATGAGTTACCGTTCGTACAAACAATAAGGAAAGAGATTTTTCTTTTATTTTAGTTTTATTTTAAGTTTCGAACTTTGCACACGGAATAGTTGTTCAAAACTCTAGAAGATTCAGTAATTCGCTTTTCCTCATCGTTATAAAAAGTTAACTACAGGTCAAACCAAAATAATTGGATCATCAACTCGTTTCGATGTGAAATAACAAAACTCTCCGCCCCTTTCAACCCCGTACACCATCTAGCTAATGGAAAATTGTGTGTGTTTGCAGTGAAAAATTAATGTGAAAATCTTCTATGTACCGGCAAATTATGTTCTGACGCATATACGTTTTAATATATACTTCATTTAATCATGATTTAAGCATTTAGTCATAAATTAACGATAATATTAAGTTTTATACTCTTATCTCAGAACTAACAGTAGTTGATTAAAAAATCGAACAAAAAAAGGTGTGCAAATAGTAACGGATAAACTCGGCATTCTCTTTAAATATGAGAGTGCGGTTTTAATTTTATGCTGAAACAAAAAATAAGTCAGAGCCATCTGATATGGGGATTTGGGATTTGATTAAAGGGGGAAAAAATGAGCACAGTGTGTTTGCGTCTATAAACGGTAATCCGCGAAAATATAAACTGCACAGAATAATTGTCGACTACGGATATTAGCACCGTTCGTGTAAAAAGCCATTTAAGATTATTTCCTTCCAAAATAATGATCTACAAACAAGATATTGATAAATTCATATTTATATTCATTAAAAATGGATAATTTCTTCACTCCTGAGGAAAAAGAGGCTACAATTTTTTCTGGCAATAATAATTAATCATTATTTTCCTTTAGAATCATTCTAAATGGCTTTTATTTTAGTTAACGATTGTCCGATCGATGACAAAAATTGTATCCCACGTTCAAAACGAATTCCAGTGGAATTAATTACAGTTTCAAATGACTACTGACACGACCTTATACATTTATAAATAACAAAACTAATATATTAAAAAGAAAAATAAATTTTAAAAAACGAGATGAAAATATTGTATATCGAAGAGGGATGAGGGCTTGATGCATTTCAAACTGCACGGAAACTTGAAAATGAACTTTTTTCGAATAGGTTTATTTCGGATAAAAAAAAAAAAAAAACAATCATTTTAATGAGAATTGCAACTGATGTATATTGTTACATAGCCCAATGGATTGAAAAAACTTTGCTCTTATTGCTTGCAAGTACAAAGTACTTTTGTATTTCTAATTATACGGTCCCAGTGCCAATTCCATCGTTTTTAGGTTTCTATTTTGTAAAACCGTAACCACAGGCAGACCAAAGTGTGGCGTACAGTGAATATTTTTCAGGATACGAGTAATCTTTTTTTTATAAATATACATCTATACACATATATTATATATATATATACACGTATATATTCATTATGAATTCAATTACAAGTAAGAAATGAGTTTGTATCAAATCAACAGTAATTTCGATTTGTTATTTTTTCCATTTTTCTAGTATCTGAGTGTTCTATAAAAAAATGAAGCTCTAAATCAATGGGATGGTGGTTCCCAAACTAAAATTTGAGACGAGGACCAAAATAAGAAAAGATTATTTCAAAAGTGGCTTAAAAATAAAAATCGAAAAACGAAACGATGAGCCTCTTTGAAATAGTTTATTTCAGTGAAATTGAGTGAAACTTCCGAGGCAACTATTAAACTTCTTCCATTTAACGATTATCTCGTTACGACGAAAATAATGTTATTTTAACTTTTGCACATGATGTGATCTAATCTCAAATTCATGGGACCGCCATTTTGTTTGGAAAATCGAGAATTTTTGTTAACTTTGTTGACGTCAATTGCTCGAAAAACAGATATTACAAATCTTTGTTTTTTTTTTGTTTAATGAAGAGTTCATAGTTTTTTCTTTAAGAATACTCGAACAGAATAAGTATTAATGCCATAATATAAAATCACATAGTCAAAGAATAAACCTCAAGTCATGATAGAACATCTAGAAAATCAAGAAACATAAGAATTTTGATTTTGGAAGATGAATAACACGACCTCAAATGTTACCAATTTTCTTATTGCATTGTATAATTGCATTTTTTATTGTTTCGTTACTAAAGAGCTGCCCACGAATATTTTCACGATTTGAATAATAATCGTTCACAGTTCTGTCTTAGTTCCTTTTGTCGAGTTTGCAGATTTTTAGTTCCGCGTGCATAATTAAATGTTTATGTAAATCCTAGTACGTAATACCCAGCAACCTCAGTTATGTTCAACACTAATTTTTTTTTTTTTTCAATTTCAATCGTCTCAACAATAGTCCGTTGAATATTTGTTTAACAATCGTATTCAAATTGTCTCTCGATAGCAACAAATGTCACAGTTTCAAACGCCGTCTTCGATATACGAATTTGCACTGTAATTAATTAAGGCCAAGATAAAGTTCGAATGAATACTACGAAAAAGAAAAAAAAACGAAAAAAATGGCATAAATATGCACTCTGGTGACGAGCACGTTATCGACTTTTGTCTATTATTATACAATGTTTTGTCAAGTACGAAAAGAAAAAACGGATCGAGATCTGTGAGAAAAATAAGAAAAATTTCTACGCGTGCCCGTTCGACGATAAAACAACAAAAAAATAATTATCTTCCCTATTGAATCTAAGCGACGAAGAAAAAAAGAATACAATGACGAAAATTATATAGAAGAAAAATGAAAAAAAAAAAAAAACAAACAATCCTACGATTGTTTCAAAAATTCTTTCCGACAATGTCTAATATATGCGGATATAAATGTTCATATTATTCGTAACGATACACTCAACTCGACCAAGAAAAAAAAAAGCTTAGAAGAAAAAGAAAAATAATGAAAATTCAATGAACCATCAAGTCCAAATACATGACGATAGTTAGCGTTTCAAAATTTTGCCGAAGAGCTAGATATAATTCTAGTCTTTTGTAATAACCTCGAAGAACATAATAAAATAATATAATATATATGTATACACACATTTATATGTATATGTATATATATATTTTTATTTTGGGGAGTCTGTGCTAGAAATGTTTCGATACCGTAGATAGACGACAACATTTATTATTGTGTCATACTTAAAACTCTATCTGAAAGTAATGAAATAGACTATGTGAATTAGTGCATATTTTTAATAAATGGAGCATTAAATTACAGATTGACTAGTGTGTCGTGCAGAATACTTGAATTAAAAAAAAAGAAAAAATGAAGACAACGATGAACATTGAATTCCTTCCATTCCACTGTAAAAAGAAAAAATCCTACGTCGAGGGAGTCTGCTGTGTGGCAAGTTTGAAATAATTATATACGTCGAAAGATTTTTCGAATGAGGTTTATTACAGCAAGACTATTCGTTTCGAATATTTACATGGAAACGCAACTTCCTTACTGTAATAGATAAAATTAACACGTAGACATATAGTAAATTTATCATTACCATTCAAGTTACCTATTTACAGAAATATACAAAGTTAATGTACAGTTAAGTCATTAACGATAATCCTTAGTCAATCGAATCGATTGATCGCGGTCCAATAGCTTTATGCTTATCCTCCATTCTTTTCTCCACTAAATTCTCTCTCGCGTTCTTTCTCTCTCACGCATACAAACTCTTTTATTCTCGCTCAATTTATTCCTTAACAAGTTTTTAAATCGCGACTCCAAATTCAATTCTCGCTTAAACTTGCGTTCATTTTTTTAATTATACTATTGCCGCATCATCATAATCTCGTTGAACTCAGAAAAGAAAGACAGACCTTAACGATAACATCATCGATGGACAAACGTGCAAAGAGGAAGTTTTTATTTATGTTTATTTTATTCTTTTTTTTTTTTATTTCAATTTTTTCGTTTATCTATCTATTAAGATTTTTTTTTAAATGAGCTCTGTGTGTATGTGTATATGTTTTTTTTTTTTGTACCAGAACGTGCTTTTTCCATCAACTTTCTTGTTTATTTTATTTTTTTCATTTTTTTTTCTTGCGTAAACATTTGTTCGTGGCGTTGCACTGACGATATATGTATATTCGTTCAAAAGAGCAATAACTTTGTCGAAGAATCAACGTCGAGGAATTCGACAACATACTACAATGACGAGAGCAATGAATTTTTGTGTTTATTCTCATTATTATTATTCTTTTTTTTTACTCATTTGATTATGCGCTCGGTATTGTGTTGTTTTCATATTTTGTTTGTTGTTCTCCTGAGCCCTTCGTAATATAAGATTCGTACGAAGCAATGAAAGATTTTAGAAGAGAACGATTTTTCTTTTGCTTCCTAACCATTGTTAATTTTTTTTTTTTTTACTACATGGCAAAAGTGGCTGCTGTAATTGAAGCAGCACAAAGTTACACGTTAGAATCGCTTTTGAAAAAAAAAAAAAAATGAAAAAAGTCAGGTTCGGGAAAAAAAGGCGACAAAAATAATTTTTATAAAAATCTTTCTCCTTGCTCGCTCTTGAGTAAAGGTATATCTACGGTTCCCTGCAACCCAACACCACCGCAACTCTACAATGCCAATGCAAGACACACACCCACCAACACACACACGCGCACACCGATTACACTGTCAACATGATTTATTATATTTTTTTAGTCTTTTTTTTTCCATTCGATTATTATTCTTTGTTTTTTTTTTTATTATTTCTTCTTTTCGCATTTCCCTCGGATTCGATTTAGGCGCCTCGTACAAATTCTACGGTGTACTTCGATCACATACAGCACTGGTGTGTAACCAACGCGTTAAAAATTGAGCGCTCGTTTCGGTTTTTTTCTTAGTGTTTTTTTTTTTTTTCATCTTTATTTTTTAAATATTACTCTTTTATACCTCAATTCGTTATATTTCTTTCACTTTCACACCATCGTAGTTTTGTTTTCTATTTTCTTATTATTATTATTTTTATTTTTATTATTTTTTTTCAATATTTTCAATATACTCATACTTCATGATTCTTTGCCTTTAATTTTTCGTTTTCACTTTAATGTTTGTATTGTTTGTATACTATGTACAATTAGGTATTTGCTGTTTTTTATTGTTTATGTTCTTTATTTGTTTTGTTTTGTTTTGTTTTGTTTTTTTTTCGTATTAAGATGTTAGTGAATATTTTTAGTTAGCAACGGACGCCTACACTGGAAACAGCTTAATATTCTCCATTAACTCTAGGATGTTAATTAATTTCATTAATCACTTATATCACATTGTTCGTGTACGCAGCCTCCGAACATTTATTTACTTTTTTTATTTTTATTTTTCTCGTGTTTTTTCTTCCCCTTCGCTTTCTCCACATCGAGCAATTGCGTTCTCGCTATCGTTCGATATCACCCACGCGCATAGCCATTGTTCAGAGAAAGTTTCTTTGCACATTATCTCGCTCGTATCCCCAAACATTGTGGGCAAATAAATTTATATTTAGTTGTGGGTTGTCCATGAGTGGATATTTCATTTTGTTTTCATTTTTTTTCTATATATACATATATATATATGTATATATATATTTTTTTGTTTTTTTTTCGTCACTACTCAAGCCCATCGCTCCTGATGCAACATTTATTGAGATTTAAGTAAAACGACATTCGACATTTGGTCTCTACTCGATGTAAAAAATCTTTTTATTTCTTTTTCTCATACTTCTTCATACTCTTTTCCCTCGTTTCATCAAATGCTGGCTCCTTTTCTCTACGAATAACCATTAGGCGTTCGTATCAAAGATATTTTAATTTGAAGATTGGTATACGCAGTTATGATGATCGCGCGTGAAGTAACATCGAAACCAGGACGAAAAAAAACGAAAATAATCGAATAAACATACAATCGTTCCGTTTGAAGCTCACTAAAAATCAAAACACTTCCCAAATTCATTGGTTTTCCACTCAATCATCACAAATAACTTAATTATCCTGATTGAATGATACATACGTGTGTATATTTATATAAGAACCATGCTATTCTCCGATTCATATTCGCCCATGTGGATTAAATAATTTAAAGATTTACAAAAAAAAAAAAAACGAACGGGAGAATTGGTGCATAATATATAAGAATATATTATGAAGATGAACATTGTGGGAATGAAAAACCAAAAAGAAAAAAGACTTACGTAATGATACAATTATAGTCATCGTGAAATCATGAAATTCATAAGATTGTTTTTTTTGTTTTTGTTTTTTCCGTAATGAAGAATGATTTTCAACTATTCTGTCGTAAATAATATTCGCAATTTGTTTAAATGCCAGGGCATTTGTGATTTTTTTTGTTTTTTGTTTTTTTTTTTTGTTTTTTCATTTCTTACGTAAAATTATGGTCAATGGTTTTTCATAAGAATACTGTTCATCTCTCTGGGCGAGATAATGCGATCGTACAAAATCGTATTTCGCTTTTCGAGCCTCGGCAGACGTGAACACTCCTTCGTTAATGTACATGCATAGAAAAAAATCAGGATCAAAGTTCACAAATTTATTTTTCGAAGCGTTAACGCCAAATGCAGCTTTAAAAATCGATTATTTTCCATTAATTGAATTCTAGATCGCGAAACGCGTGTTCAATTTTAACTGAATGAATCCGCGCACTATTTTTCAAACTTTCGCGTCAAGCTGAAACAAATATTCACGATTGCATCTCAAAATATAAAAAAAAAACCATTTCTACTCTTTCAAAATCCATTTTTAATCCTAAGCACGATGTCGACAATTACCTTCACACACGATGTTATTTATAAGTTTTAACTCAATACTACGCAGCAGCAAACGATTCCTGAACGAAGAACAATATTAATGAATAGGAAAAACGTAAAATTTGCCAAAAATTATTAAAACGTATAAATTAATGCTTCGTCCTTTTGATGGCTCAGCTATAACTTTGTTGCAAATACGTTCAGGTCTAATCGTTTACGTTCAAACTGTTGAACATCTCTGCGCGTTCATTTCATTTCAGTCGAAATCACAGTCTTCAAATTTCATTTCCTATCCCACAATATCATCGATTTTGCCAAAATTCGGTAAATGATTCGTCGTAACAATCAGTCTCAAATGAAAAACTTAGAAAAAAGAAAACGATCCAATCTAAAAATGATACAATCGTTAGAGAAACAGAAAATTTAGTATCGTCGTTGAAGACGAGCTGTGAGCAATTTAGAGACTAATTTTCACAAGACGTATGAGCAAAAAGACATATTCTTCGGTTTCAAATGTTCTCTTTAGTTTTCGAGAATAGTGTGTGGTCCCCCCATAGCGTAACCGTCAAATTTTGCATTTATTTGAGCCCCGATTGCCACGGTTCTTAATTATTTTCGTACACGCCGGACAAATTTTGGGTAAAGAAAAAAAAATGATTTTTTTCCTCCTCACTTTCCCGTACTTTGCTCTTATTTCATTGCAATTAGTAATCGACTAATCGATTCCGAACATTTGGGTTTTTTTTTACCCACTAAGGCCACGTTCGTTCTAATCGAAACTTGACCCAACCCCGAAATCCCTATTTCGAAAAAATTGATCAGCGATTGAGACGTAAACGAGGACGTGCGTGACGAAATAATAATTTGAGAATGCAACGGTTCGTGACGTACGCATAAACTAACAAAATTGCATGCTGAAATTTAGGCTAGCCCGAAAAAGCCAAAAGTTCCAATAAATATGATCAAATGTCTTCGTACGGTTTATGAATAATTTAAATTGATTAATAATTTTTCTACGCGTCCATGGATCGCCTGTCATCGATCAATTCTTCCGAGATTTTGTGGTTCGTTAAAAAAAACGCGGATTACCCACCAACCCGTTTGACTGTTCGAAATGATAAATTTGTGCTCGTCTATTCCCTTCGCGTTTTGACCATAGCTTTTAGCCCCGCAGCAATAAATCACAAGTTCGAATAAAAATCTCGGTTGAAAATTTCGAAGCGGGAAAATAAATAGAAGAAAATAAAAATGTGAATGCAAGCCTCGTTCTGAACGGGTTTCTTGATATTTTGAATATCGTTTCTGCTCATTATTTGTCCGAAAGCAAAATAAACAATTAGATCGAATTTTTGAACGGAGCAAAAATCAGCGGATTGAGAACGACGAGTAGTTGAAGGAAATGAAGAAACTCATATTCTTCTTTCCTCTCTTCATTTTTAACGATTATGATTTCATGCAACCGTTCGAAACAGTGCCGAGAGACATTCGAAGCGTTTTCTTATCTTTCAGCATCGTAGCTACGTGACAGAATTTTCCTATCGTACGGCTCAAATGATATTGTTTGTAAAAATACGCGACGAGCTCTCAGACTCGGAGGATTCGCAAAGTACGAAAGACAAATTTCCATAGCTCGTGAACCTCGTCTCAAACGAGTTTTCCTTTCTTTCGACCCTGTCAGACACTCGAGTGGGTGGTAACGGAAGGTTGCGTGCTCGAAGGGATCGTCGATGGTACGGAGGTGTTTGATGACGTGCTGACTACGACCACGGGCTTTACGAGTGTCGTCGTATTGATGTACTGAGCATTTACGAGCGGCATTTGTCCGACGGATTTGAGAATAGGGGTCGTTATCATTTTTCCGGCGAGACTCGTTGGTGCCAAAATATGGGCGGTCACCTGATTTCCTTGGGAAACCACGGTCATTGGTGTTACTATTGGCGTTAGGGCCGATAACGGAGCGTGTTGACCTACTATGTGAGTTATTTGACCCTCTGTGGACGGATTCGTTTGCATAACCGTCGAGCCACCTTTGCCCGGCGAAGCTTGAAGCGAAACCCCAGCATGACTCAATGTCAGACCTGAAAATATTTTTATTTCATTAATTCAGTGGCTAATTTTGCAGTTATCATTAAATATATTCATTAAAAAATGTCTGAAATTTGTTATTTCATCGATTTTAATGAGAAATTAGAAAACAAAAAAGTAATAATGAGATTTTGTTGATTTTCCAACGTTTTTTGTTAAGTTTCCAAATTGACCACGAGATAATGACATTCCATTGATGTAAATCATTGTTATTATTTATTTAAAGAACTTTAGATAGCGACTCGACTGCAACTCGTTTTGCATAAGCTGACACTAAGAAATGTCTTTGTAGGTGGCAATAAATCGAACACTCCATTACTGATAAATGTTACTAACCAAATTTAAGGTAAAACTAGTTTATCTTGTTAGTTGTTATAATTTGTGACCGAAGCTCCGCAATATTTCTTATAGTTTAAAACAACGAATTGTAAATTCGTAAAAAAATAAAAAGAATTTTGTTGCGCATATTCAAAGCTTCTCGCTTATCGTGTAAACCACGAGCAGCTCTGCATATGGGCTTTTAATCTGGCACCAATTCATTACGAAATCGCAACAGTGCGACTCGGCCTTGGTATATGGCGCCATTGAAGAAACTAGAGAAATTCGAAAAAACCGAAAAAAACTCGAGTTAATTAAAATCTTTCATTACGGGATTTGAACTCGTGTCTCTAGGGTTGCCACAGTCGGCCCCTAACCACTTGGCCAACGTGGCCAACGACGTTTTAATTTCGAATCGTCTACTTGTGCTAATCGTCAACTTATTTTTCAATGGCTTTAATTGTTTATTATTGTAAATATTGAAAATAAATAGTAAAAAAATGTTTGTTCGTTATTAAATTAGTTTGTGGTCAGTCACCTCCTTGAACAGTGAGTGGCTGAGCCTTGACGGAACGGAACACACCGTTTGCGGGTAAAATATTGAGTTCAGCGCCTCCGGGGAGTCTCGTTAATTCGGATCCATTTCCACCAACGAGTGTAACTCCACCGACCATTTTATGCGTCGTCTGAGCATCGCTGGTTCTTATTCTCGACTGGGTGGCTGTTTGAACAATAAAAAAATTATTAAAGCATTTGAACCGACCGAGAACTGCGAGAAAAACTTGAATTTTTAGTGACAAAGTGAAGGAAAAAAAAGAAATGGTATACTAACTGGTAACGTTGAGAGTCGGGGCAGCATGTGTAGCGAGAACGAGTGGTCTTGCTTCGTTTCCAGAGTGTACGAAAGTGACGGGCCTTACTTCGTTGGCGGATGACTGTACAGCGAGTGCCAATGGCCTATCATTGTTCGACAAGTTCGAATGAACGAACGTAACTCTGTTGTCATTAGCAGCAGAAGAGTGAACGACCAGGGCAACGGGTCTTGGCTCACTTCCAGTGCTCGTTTGTACAGTTATCAAAGGTCTCGATTGATCGGAGGAATTTTGAACGGACAGAGTGAGCGGACGAGTCTCATTGTTGCCGGTCGTATGAGCCACGAGAAGTTGTCTCGTGTCGCCCGGAATAACCCGAAGTCCTGGACCGAGATGTTGAAGAGCCGGAACAATCGTTGCTAAACCTTGACTCGTGTTTAACATTGGCAGGTGTAATTGGTGTGATTGTTGCTGCATCACGTTTGCCGATGTAGTCACGACTTTTTCCTTTCAAATAAAAACATTATTTCATCATTATTTTCCATTTTTTTTCAATATTTTTCATATCGTTTATCAAATAAATACGTGGAATTGGTTAATACTATTTTTGCAGTGAATTTTTTCATGCAATTTGAAGATTATTGCGATTTACTGGAGGAAGAAAAAGTGGAGAATTATTAAATTCTCTCTGACTGATGATTTTTCTTAGAGACTAACTTGAGCGGGTGTAGGAATGCTTGGAGTTGATGCTCCGGGACTCGAACTCGCGGGTGGACTTTCCCTCGAGCTTTGAGCGAGATTGAGGCCCTGAGTTTGACACACAACCGCCGCGGTAGCCACTTGATTGTGAATATTCGAGGTGGTGTTTGCTGCCTGAAGATTTTGTGGCGAGCTCGCTGTCGCGGCGCTACTCAGGCTACTCGTGCTACTGTACCTCGTACCACCACGTGCCAACCCAGTTACGTCCACGTCCATACTTTCTGAAACTTTGTTCAATCATAAATATAAATTACTTTTCTATGTACTTAAACTTTACTGTATTTTCGTGCAGTTGTACCGCGAGGAATATAACGAGAAAAATATAAAAAAATGTTACATTCATTGAAATCATTTTCTGACCCATTTTTTTGATTAATTCTAAATCGAGAAATACACTTTTACTGGAAAACGAAAAACTTCAGTTTTCCTTCAAATATATAATTACGATTTTTTGTCTGTGTTCGTTTGAATAAGTTAACGATCGAGTACGACGGAAAATGAGATTTTTTACCGTTTTTTGAGGCTGACGGATCAACAGCCGAATTTTGTTCCTGCAGTAAAGTACTGAAATCAATGTGATCCCATGTTGCAGATAATTCTTTCTTCAATGCGACTATCCTTTGTTGAGCGGCGATTTTTTCTCTCGCGAGCCTTTCCATCTCGTGCTCGGAGTCTCGCTCTTTTCTTCTCAAAGTCTGAAACAGATTAGACCAATTAATATATTTTAAAAAACAGAATTACTTCGGCAATTTTTTTCCTCTCTCTCATTCGCACGCGACGTTACGTTAATCCTCGTCTTCCGTCTACTTATTCATTTGGTATTTCCATCTACTTCGCTAAGAAAAACGATATTTTTTTTTGACATCAACGACGACGAATGAAAATACAAAGAAGATAAAAATGTTGAGTGTTCCACGAAAACATGCCAATAAATTGGCGGAAAATCACCAAAAATATGGCAGAGGAGGTTTGAACAAATATTATCAATAAAAATGAATAGAATCTTCCATTCTAACAGAGTCTTTTTTTTCGCGAGGTCACAAATTTCAAGTCCCTTTTCATCTGACAGACATTTTTTTAATTACCTCACTTTATAAAATTTTAATCGCGTTGTAAAAATAAACTTTCAGTCGCTAAACCACAATAACGACGATTGTTTTTCAATTTCTTTTTTTTCATATCAATATTTTAGTCGAAACCTAGAGAAATTGGCAAGAGTATCGAACGACGAGGGGATAAAAAACAAACGGAATGAGAAGCTGTCATCAAACGGAGAGGAGGGTTGAGATACACGTGGCTTTGAATGTTGGCACGAGTCTTCGATATTGCAAATTACCCACGACACGTGGTAGACAAAAAAAAAAATATATATATATACAAACACTAATAAATGCATATTATATATTGCACAATGAAACAGAAGTAAAAAAATGATCAAATGCTATTGAGAACGCGTTGATTGACTCCTTAAAATATTATACTTAATAAAAATGCATTTCGAGTGTGCACAACGATGTTCGTCGAAACGTAAAAATGTCAGACTCGATATATTTGCACGTGTTTGCAAAGGAAAATCATTGACGTCTGAATAAATATAAAATTGATGAAATTATTTTGAAATATCTTAGAATTGAGCAGCTGGTTGAAAAAATGTTAGTTTTTTGGAAAAAAAAGTCAATGTAAAAAAAGATGCCAAGTAAAAAAATGCCCTGAGGAAAAAAAAATAACGTAGAGCCACAATTTTATTTCCGAGAAGACGTAAATATTCGGCGAGGGAGATGAAGAGAAAAAAAACAATGAATTTGAAGTAGGATTATCGTTAAAGACATTTGGCTTAAATCCGAGATCGTTAAATTCATACGTTCGGATCTTGTCGTTGCTGCTGTGATGTCGGGCGTTTCTCTCGCGAGATAAACCACGTGGTGTTTTACGCGCCATTGGCATTTTTGGACTGCCTCGTTTCTCGCAATTCGATACGAGCTACGAGCTCTACGCGTTTATATACTTTATGTATCCATTAACACGAGCATTTATATACATTTTATATATATATATAGATATAAACATGACAGAATACTAAAATATATTTCAATTTTTGACAGTAAGAAGAGCGTTGATGGCCCATTCGGAATAGCACGAAATTACGTAACTTGAGCCTTTTTTATTTTGAAAAATATTTACGTATATACACCGTGTTTTCACCCACGCTTTAGTTTTTCTTCTCTTTTTCTTTTTTTAAGAAACCGTGAGGCCGAACGCACCTGCGTAACTCATTTGTTAACGCGACGACCATCACGGAATGAGAGACTCGGAGGCTGGATAATCTGTGCGTCCGGTTGTGCATTTACGCAATCGATGGGAAAAAACAAACAGAGAGAAATTAAAGTTGCTCGAAAGAGAAGCAAAAAAAAATCGGGATTTTCGTAATTTTGACCAAATTTTTTGAAAAAATAAATAAAAGTCGAAATATTAATGTAAAGTAATGAATTTTTTTTCTTCAGCAAATATTACCAAAAATTCTAAAATTAGTCAATGAAATCGTAACTTTTTTTTTTGCTTTTAAAGTTCATTTGATTTCAATGAAAATTGCGTCTTCGTAGTAAAAAATGACAAGTAAAAATTTTTCAAAAACCGGATTTTCAATCGCGTGATCCAAAAAAAAAAAAAGAAAGAGGAAAAGGAGATACGTAACAGCTGTGTTGGAAGCGGACAGCGCAATGGAATACAGAGCACAATTTGCACGAGAATTAACTTTGTAAGCCCGGTAGCCGATTTATCGGGGGCGTCGTCATGCCTCGCGGCAAACTCGAAATAAATGTTAGGACGATGATGATAAATCTCGACGAGGGGTTTCTCAGCAAGAGCAACGATACATGAATTCATAAATTTCGTCATATTTTTTAACCTCCAATATTATTTTTTTCCACCACGCCTTTTTTTTGTACTCGTATTTTAAACAAATGTTATTCTTATGAATAAAAAAACCTTCTATCCCAGACTAAATAAAACTTGACCGAATAAAAAGAGAACAAGAAATAAATAATTCGCAACAAAGTTTTTTTTTACGCGTTAAAATCGAAACAAAAATTATCTTACTTTTTGTTCTTTTAATTTTACCCTCAAATCTGCAATCTCATGGAATATGAGAATTTCTCAAAACATCGCAAATCTCCATGTATTTAAAATTCAAAAAAAAAAAAGATTGAAATTCTATCAAATTTTCAATTTGACACGAAAAAAAAAACAAATTTTTGGATTATTTGTCAATCGTCCAAGAAACCAAGTAGTTTTTATGAGAATTTGGTGCGATTGGGACACCCTGTGGATGAAAAAAAAAAAAAAAACAAAAAAAAAACATCCTCCTCAAATACAAATAATAAAAATAGAAGGAGGAGTGCAGCGTGTTTGTACGTGCCACGAGGCCGAGTACCGATGGCCGCTCTCGATCACGTGGCCGAGAAGTAACCCGGGGAGGGGGAAAGAGAGAGAGAGAGAGCGAGGCGTAGAAATACATGAGCCGGGTCCATGTGCGCCAGTTGTACGACATGGGTGTGTAGCGTGTAGAAAAATACACGAACGCACACACGATGATCGAGTTATACACGCGGTTGTTCCGCGATAACTGACGTATGAGCAAAAAAGTAGCAAAGAGTGGGGGAGAGAGGGGAAATAAGGAGGCAGGGAGGGAGATAATGGAGGAGAGAAATGGTCAAGTTGGGGGAAGGACGTTTGAACGATGGAGGGGAGGAATATGTCGGAGTGTATCGTACGAGCGATGTGGAGGGGTAAACGACCTTCGCGGGGACACGCCGGTAACTCTTGCCTGCCCGGATCCGTGTTTAATGTATAGATATATACATAAATACGTATAAATTAATATATATGTTGAGTATTTTAGCGATCCAGGGAAGAGGGAGAAAACGAGAGACTTTTTATTGTATCGTCTCTCTTTTCCACAGACGCGTTTCTTCGTACTGTTATATTCGCCTACCGCGCAATACAATTATATATATACTTATATTTATAAACACATTATACGTGCGACGATTTCACACGCCACTTCAGCTGGTCCGTGACCCTAACCATTATTGATTCAGTTGACATTTTTTTACCTTCTTTTTTTTCATATTCTTTTGGTATTAATGACAAAATATCGACTTGGATTTCTAGATCTTGGAAATATCAAAGACTTTGAAACTTGTAATTGTCTTTTTCCTTTTGTATTACGATTTTGGAAACTTTGTTTTATGTTTGAGAGACATTCTCAATGTTGGATTTTTTTCGAGAATCCATAGTGTGAGTAGAAATATTTACTACGAAAGCATTTTTCATTATTTGCCAAATTACGTATTTCCTTCAACAAAATACTGTTTTGTCAAACGTCAATTTGACGTTTAGCAGAGAAACGACGACTTTTTTTAAAGACAAAGAAAATTCGCAGCTAAGTTTTCAATATTAAAAAGTAATTGAGTATTAATTTCGATGAAAATGAAAATTGGAATAATTTTATAAGGTATCACGAGCCGGTATTTTTATTGATCGAAATATCATCGAACGAAAGTTTCAGAATTTCTAGATAGTGTTCGAAATGAGATAAGAAACGAAGAAGGAAGATTATAGACGAATGCTGACCTATCTACGGTTTATTGTTTTCGATTGACATTCGCCACATTCGATAGAAAGACGGAGTTTAAAAAAGTGTCGAGGGGGGAGGGGACGTGACAGTATCGGAAAAATGAAAATTTTCCGAAGATAAATAGAAAATAATAAAGAGAAAAAAAAAGATCGATATAGATTTCTTCATTATACGAAAATGTAAAAAAATAAAATAAATGAATAAAAAAAAGTACGAAGCGTTGATTACGTATAGACACGAGGGAGTTACGTGATGCATCGCGACGTAGGCAAAGAGAAGAATATATACATATGCTTTCGAGATCGTCATAGTCACTTGTCGAGTCTCAATGTTGAGGAAGGTCAAGTTTTTGTCGCGCGGCGAATCATGTTTTTCTTAATGCGCAAAAGCGTTTGCAAATACCAAACCACATGGCTATAAAATATGTATTAATGATAAAAGCGAATATGTAGCTAGAATTTTATCTTTCGAAAGAGAGAGAGAGAGAGAGAGAAAGAGATATTGATACTCGATGAAAAATTTCGGGTTCTCCTGGATTCGAAAAAAAAAGAAAAAAAAATGATGAAAACGAACAAAATTAATTGAGCACATTAATTACGTATAATAACATAATAAGGATTGATAATTTCAATGTTTTCAACTCATTGGTCCGAAGCACGATAAGGATAAATTATCTAAATAGATAACGTGTTTTCTCAAATATCACGCGACGAAATTCTTCTTCGCACATGTTCGTCGTTCCCGGTTTAAGATCAATTTTTCATTATTTTACATTCGATATTATTCTTTCTTTTTTCATGGCGTATAAAAAATAATTTTTAAAAAATCATTTATTTTCCCTAAGACGATTTCTCGCCTCGTAACTATCGTTTTATTTATATTCCATTTTTCTACATCGCGATTTTTTCTTTTTTTTCTTCTCTTTCCTCTTTCCACCCTGCTCAAAAAGTGAAGTACGTTGGTCGACGAGTTTACGACCGTTTCACAGCTTATTTTTACTCGACTCTCGCGCCTCGACAGACGCACAAAAAATTGACGGCTCGATTTTTTTAAGTATCGTCATGAAAAAAAAAAAAAACAAAAAATTACAGTTTTGTTTTCTATTTTATATTTTCTTCGTTCAGCCAAAATCGAAGGAGCCCAAGAAAACATGGAAACTCAAATTCGACCCAGTCCGATATTTAAAAAAAAAGTTAAAATACACATTTTCCATTATTTTTTTACTTTTTCAAACTCTTAAATTTTCAAAATCTTCAATATTCCAAATAACGAACATGAAAAAGTTCCAAAAAATCAATACGTGAGAAATAATTGTCGCGAGACTCGAGCTCGATAATTACGATCGACGGAACAGCGTTGTCTACATTTTTTTATTATTTTTTTTGTCTTTAATTTTATTTTATATTATTACGGAGAGATAAGTCGCGTCGATAAAGAGCAATTGGCACGTAAGAGTGGAGTACGACGAGGTTCGAAAGACAATAAAAGAAAAATGTATATATAGCAACAATAATAAAAAATTTGAAGAAGAAAAAAAGACTCAGAATTTTTTTTGAAAAATAAATAATAAAATAAAAATGATTGTCGAGTAAGCTCGAGTGAACGTGATGCTTTGCGTTACGTCCTCGAGTTCAAAATGTGTGCGCGATTAAACATCTTGTCTGACTCGTTTATTCCGTCGTCTCGTGACCTTCGATAAAATACAATCAGCGAGTGAGAAAGAGAGAGAGAGACGAATAAAAAAAAAAACAAACGTGGCTGATAAAAAGCACGTGGTATTTATCAACACGAACAAGTTTCGTCGGAGTAAAAAATAAATAAATAAATAAGTAAAACAATAATAATAATAATAACAATGATTTAAATGTTATTTTGAATGATTTAATATTTATTTTTAAATATGAATATAAAATATACCTGTATGTGTTTGATAGCAGCGTGAAGAATCGAGAGGTTCGATGATTTTTTTTCGTCCTGGGCGGGCAATTGTTTTTTCAACAATTCGAAGCATTCTTTGAGATGAGCACGACGATTTTTCTCAAGTTTGTTGTGAACTTCCCTCGTACCCGAACGTATAACGCAAGGTGGTCTAAATCATGTGATGAAAGAAGATAAAAAAATGTTAATAATTCATTTTGACGAAGAATGTCAGCGAAAAATTAAAATTACAAAGACCCGTTTTCCTTATTTTTTAACTGATTAAAATATTTAATATATTAATATATCAATATATCAAATATATTAATATATTAAATCCATTAATCTATTAACATATTAAATTTATTCATTTATTTACTAATTTCGGACAAAAAATCGTTATTAATATCATGGCCATGATAATTATACGATAAATTAATCATGGATTTTCTAAAATGTCTATTTTATCAATAAAAAATGTAAATACAAACAAAAAATCGAACACGTTGAATAAAAATAGTAATAATAATGCTAAATTTACCCATTCCGATGTTTTTTATTGTCGTGGCTCGAATCAAGATCAACGACGAGTTGTCCACCTCCAGCCTGACTGTGATTAGAGTTGTGATTCTCGATATACTGATTGTGCGCTGTACTGTTGTGATTGTTGTGATGTTGTTGTTGTTGTTGTTGTTGTTGCTGTTGTTGTTGTTGGTGATGATGTTGATGAATAGTTTGTGGCTGAGGTTGTTGTTGAAGTTGATTTTGTTGCTGTTGATGATGAGAAGTGACGTGATGAACGTGAGGATGAATCGTGAGGCCAATTGTACCGGAAACTGGTGGTGTTGCCCTCGAGTTCATGATCACGGGACTGCCACGGGATCCGATCGAATGATTCCCGTTCATCCTTGTCACCTCGAGAGGATCTTCCTCTGCAACAAAATTTCATAAAACGTTAATTATTGTTGTGTACGTAATAAAAAAAAGGGGGAAAAATTATGTCAAAAGAAATGGAATATTTTGCGAAGGGAATTCGGGACGATTAGAAATTCTGTAAATTCTTTTTTTATTAATCGTCGTCAGATATTTTTCGAATTTGATGCGATTCTCGAAACTTCAACGAGAATCCAGTCGTTCTTTAAGAACGAAATGTGTACGAGGCGCTGAATAATCCATTTGGGAAAAAACTTACCTCAAAAACGAGGCTCAATGTTAAAAATTGTCAAAAAAAAAACAATTTAATATCCCAACCAGATAATTTGGAAGAAAATATCATTCCGAACACTTTTTAGCGATAAAATCGATTTATCTGTTGCTTCTGGACTAAACTTTCGTGTAAAAACCAAATTTTTATTGGATATGAAGGAAAAAATTGATATCTAATGAGAAAAAAAAAAATTCCCAAGTGACATAGCACAAAATTATTCGTAAGTTTAGTTGCTTCGGGACGAATGGAATAAAAATCGTCACGTGATACAACGAAAGATGCCAAAAAGGCTGTGGAGATATTTTCATATTATTTTTTGTTGTGTTTGTATAAAAAGGTTGGAAAAAGGGCGAAAAAGGAAGAGCGAGGAGAGAGAGGAAGACATTCTGTTCAGTAGCAGACGACAGGCAAGTATCTTGGTTGCACGGTGAGCTATAAATTAGCGAGGGAAGCATGCGTACGAGGAGAGGAAACGCGCGCGCGTTGGGAGCTAACTCATTCATGTACCAAAAGTCTTGGCGATCTCTCGCTAGTGCATTTCTCGAACGAACGCGCCAATCTTTCCGAGTCTATTCTCGTCTCAAAGACTCTCTTCGTCTCTCTCTCTCTCTCTCTCTCTCTCTCTCTCTCTCTCTCTCTCTCTTCTCAATCTTTGTCCCTTTTTGTGCCCTTCTTTTACCTTTTGTTTTCGCGAAAAATGTAGACAAAACGAAAAGTCAAGTCTCAAGATGGCGAACACAAGAGAATTCAATGGAAGAAGGAAAAAAAAGAGACGATAATGAAAATCCGAATGGAAGATGAAAACAGAGAAACAAAAAAATGGCGGATGCTAGGCTCAGGAATTTGTAAAACGAAAAACAAAATGGCGGAAGCCTTTAATCTGCCCAGGGAGTATTTAGCTCGCGATATATACGTCAGACGTTGGCTGTTGGCTTATCCAGTGAATGACTTGCTTCCAATGAATGACTGTCTCGCCATTTAATTATAAACCATTTGAAAAATTCGAATAATTCGATTGAATCCTCAACAAGTTTAAAATAAATACATCGAGTCAACTACATATTTTTCAAGTCCTTTCGCAAGTCGTGTAACGACGAAAAATCATTCAAACTTTACGAGCATCGAACGAAAATTAATCAGAAAGACATTTTTATCAATTTCATAAAAACCAAAACAAAAACTTGAGTGACACTCGTCTCAAGAACTATTTCAACGATTGCGATGATATTCCTTCGAATTATCATCTAATTGTAAAAATCCTTAGAAAAAAATACTATTTTCGAATAAACAGAACGAAGGGTAAAATCCTTAAAGTTGAGAACCGCTTGGTTTCTGGCTCGCGAGTGATTACGAAGAGCTTGGAGGTCGGTGACACAGTAAAGTAAAAGTAGAGCCACGTTGTTGTGTGTTACAAGAAGATTTCTCGTATTATTATCGATGAAAAACCGAAAACCGTGTACTTTCGTATTGATTTAGTAATTTCGAAGCGAAAACGTGAAAAAAAGGAGTGAAAATAAAATAAAAACCCAGAGTCGAAAGGAGGTTAGGCTGACAAGGAAAAAAATATCATATATCGAGGTATATTGTGAAAAATAAGGTAAATAAAAGAAAAAAATGAGGATACGGTTGGTGTAGGAGTTTGGGAGGATGAGAGATTGGCGAGGATTGGATCGATGGGCGATTCGGAACAAGGGATATAACCTTTAGCGAGAGGGCAACACGTGGCCGGTGCGGGAGAGAAAGCAGCGGGAGTTCGCGAAGCAGGCCGAGACGTTGAATAGAGGAACGGAACGGGGTGTAGTCGGTTTGGCGGTTAGGGAAGAGAAGGAGGAGGAGGGGGGGGAGGGGAGCGAGTGGCCAGCGGCGAGTAAGGAAGGAAGGAAGGGGAAGGAGAGGGATCAGGGCAGACGGCCACGTGACTATGGACGCTCGGATTGCTGCGCGTTACGCGACTGATGCGCGTGAGTGGCGTAGGGTGGCGTTGTCGACGCTCGGACGACGCTCGTAAAGTGGCGCGCGCGGAGAAGCTGCTGCAGAGCCGGGAAAAAGAGAGGCTAATAAATGGAAAATGAAGAAATAAAGTTTAGAAAATGACAAAAAAGAAAAAGAAATAGTATTGAAAGAAGAAAAAAAGCAAAAGACGAGCGAAAACTCGGCCAATGGCCGTACGAGTTTACGGACGTTGCCAAAAGGATCGACACCGGAGACTCCTCGACGAGCCTTTAATTTCTCGAAGACACGCACGCACGCCTCTCGTGGTACGCCTGCCTGTGTGTACGAATGTGCTCATATCTCTGGCTCGCCTTTTAACCGTCAGGTGCCAACGAAAAAGGAATAAAAAAGAAAAAAGAAGAGAAGAACGAGGAAGAGAGTAGGGATTAAAAAAATGGGGAATAAAAAAAAAACAGACACGAAAGATTACAGTTAGAGAGACGAGAGTGTCTTCAAGGCCGAAGACTGGCGAGGAATACCGCTGAAATTTGAGAGAATGTTTCTTGGAAATCGCGATGTGTGAGAGAGAGCGAGAGAGCGAGAGAGAGAAAGAGACAAGCGCGACGGTTGGGAGAGGGTTTTAAAAAAAGAATGTTGTCGTGGGGCAGTTCGTCTATTAAACGAAATGGAAGAATACGATAGGAAAAAAAAGAGTGGATTGGTCAGGGTGTCAGATTTTTACAACATGTTTTAGTAATGTATGGAAATTTTACGATCGTTCGACGGAGTTTCGTTTTCGTGGCTTTAGCAAAAAAAAAGAAAAAACAATATATTTATGGTTGCTGTATTTTTAAGGGTATTTCCATTTATTGTTTTAAACTCGAAGCGACGTTGATCGAACGGAAAAATAAATGAATAAATAAACTCACTGGATGAATTTTATTTTTTCAATTTTCGGGCGAAAATCGTCGAACAACAATTTACGTGCGACAAAAAAGTGGGGGAAAAATATTGTGGATGAGGGAGGACGAAAAACGTGAAAAAAAATTGCGTAAGACGATATACGTTCGAGAGTTTGGGAAGTGCGAGAACAAAGAGGCAAAGAAGAATAAAAAAACAACAACTTTTTTGTGAAACGTTTGACGTGGCGGCGACGACGACGCGGAGGGAAAGGAAACGAGCGAGAATTTGCGAACGAAAACTTGCGAGCTCCGAGGAACCCTGACCTAAAAATCGCGCGACCACATCGCGAATTTTGTCCTCCAAGAAAATAAAGCAAAAAGAAATAACAATGCTTACGCAGAGTTACAAGATTTCAC
Organism: Campoletis sonorensis; assembly: GCA_013761285.1. Lineage (NCBI taxonomy): Eukaryota > Metazoa > Arthropoda > Insecta > Hymenoptera > Ichneumonidae > Campoletis > Campoletis sonorensis. The sequence goes on from JACEOJ010000075.1 coordinate 522,279, forward strand.
GTACGAAGGTTTTTAGGCGCCATTTTAAAAAGGGTTCGAGCAAAAAAACTGTTTAGCTGAAGAAAGAATAAAAAATCCATGTAAAATAAAATAGAAAAAAAACCCATTTGCAAAATATAACGCGAAATTGAGTTTGCGCTGAAAATTTCCTGAGGTTTTTGCGCTCTATCCGTCTCTTTCTCTCATTTTCGATGTTGTAACTCGCGTTCGAGTCTCAAAATAGCTCGAAATAAATGTCGAAACGTCGGAGAAGAAGAAAAAATAAATTCTAAAATTACAGGAGAGTCCTTCCCTCGGGGCGAGTGCGAGTTGCAAAAAAAACGAAAAAAAAAAACAAGAAAAAAAAGGAATACACAGACAAGAAGAAGGAGAAAAAAAAATGGTGGTTATTCGCAGATTCAAATTTCTTGTACGAGGCATCGGAGCGAGAAGAATTCGAATCGACGTAATACACGCGAGACCCAGAAGAATAAGAAACAAATAAAAATGATGAAAAAAAAAAAATTAATTTGAAAAATACAAAAAAAAAAAAAACAACAACAGCAACAAAAAGACAAGAAATTAGCCAGAGGCGACTAGAGAAGCCGGTGCAGGTTAAACCGTCATGCAAATTTACAAAAAGATGTTCGCTTCGTCGGACTGTCATCTTCCAATATTTCTCTCGTGTCTTTCGTGACTGACAGTCGTGAAAGCTTAGCCGAAGCGAAAAATAACGTTACTGGACGTCCGATAAATCTGCATACGGGTTCTTCGTTTATTTCGTCTTTTGTTGATAATTTATTTCAATAAATAACGTGAATTTACTGTCAGCCAAAAGGGCGTAACTCGCGAAAGACTAAAATTTGCCAATTTTCGAGTTTTCAGTGTCAAGGAGGTTCGGTAAAAGTGCGAAGAAATTTAACCATTTTATTTAAATGTCTAAAGAGATTGGAATAAAAAGAAATATCAAAAATGAGAAGTGAGAAAGGAGGAAAGAAAAAAAAAGAGGAACGGCAGAAAGAACGAAGAGAATTAGCGAACTTGTCCGTCGAGACTCGTAAATATATTAACTTTATTATTATTGTATTCGAGAACCCGTGAGTCTTCGTATTTTTGATCGACGAGAATAATAAATAAATATATTATCGATCTAGAGACTTGGCGAATTGATTAAAAATTCTAAACTTCTCTCTCGCAATCTCCTCCCCAAAAACATATTTACGCTCAACGAAATTCCAAACGGTATTAGAATCCGTTAGTTTACTTATTTATTTATCGATTATTCGATTCAATTGAAAACAAGAACATTTCAATTTTTTCATTATTTTGCTTATTAATTCCTCATTTTTTGGAAACCCATCAATTATTTTTATTTCGGCCATCATTTGCCATTTCATGGTCGAAAAAAGCTTTGTACGATATTTTAAACGAGGAAAAATGAAATTCCAAAGAAAATCAAAGTTCCGAAGATTTTTATCATTTTATCTTGAAATCGGAAAAAATTGTTCGCGTTTTTCAAGAGTCAATGAACATGAGCATAAATAAATAGATAAAGAAATAAAAAAAATGGTTCTATTCTGAAAGTTTTCTCCGAAAACTAATATTTCAAACAACGCAAACATTAATTTTCCAGTCGATTCAATTGGAAGCAGAATCAACGCTAAATCCTTCGAGCGATTGATTAATTTTTAATTCGTTATAGGATTAATTTTATTTACCATAAAAAATAGTCATGTCCGATTCTTAACGTTTAGTAAATAAAGTAAAAAGAAAAAATAATAAAAATGTGTCCTTGATCCTTGGTATGGGAGAGTGAGACGCCGCGGGACAAAATAATCGTGTGTGACTTTAATTCGTAAAGAAGCGGGGTCGGTTGTATTGGCGAATAGAGAAATCTCGTGTAGAGAGCATCGGAATTAGATTGGTCGGTCGCCAGGCGGAATAGCGTTAAAATTAGATCGGGATTGAAAGGAGAAACGACCGTGGCTTTCGCGATGATCGCGGGTACAGGAGAATCGCGTGCTACCCGATCCACCAACACGTGCAAATCTCGTGCTAATTTATGATTCGATAAGTAATAAAAGTAATATTTATGAAAAAAAGAAGAGAAAAAAAAACGTTCGAGAGTGTAATAAAAAAAAGTTCAAATATCGATGTGTAATAAGGAAAGATAAAAAATGTCAAAAAAATAAATAAGAGGGAAATATTTGACATCGAGTTATTTCGATCCACGAGGAAAAGAGCGTGAAGCGCTAAAACTATCAATAAAAATAAAATGGACGCTATTAGTGACGAGTGTAAAAAAAAAAGTTTCAATTTTTCGGGAGAGACTTTTCAGGACTATTTTAAAAAGCTATTCCCAGGGATAGAGACTTGGAAAGAAACAAAAAACAGAATTTCTAGGAAAGATATTATCGATTTCGTAGATTTGGGAAGGTCAAGCGCTCCAAGGTCACGCGTATTGTGCGACCGGACATCGAAGTGAAATAGAGGCAAGAAAAAAGAGGGGTCCGAGTAAAAATGAAGGATTATAATCGCTGAAATAATGCAGAAAAACAAAAGAATGATGATCGAGCTAATTTTTAGAAAATTAATACATTATTTTTGACGTTTATAGTTTGACGTTACAAAGTTCGTTACATTTGACGTGTACGTTAGGCGTGGTCAGTTCGTGGCATGAGCCAGACCATCGCACGAAAGACTGAGAGAGAAAGAGAAAGAAAGAGAAACAGGAGAGTTTAGCTCGGTCCAAATTAACTGAGTGATGTATTTAAATTATGGAGAATTTAGCAAACGTGCCGAAACTCAAACAGCACGAAATGCTGAGAAGTTATATCCAAGTGTGCGTGTCTGTGTGTGAGTCAAGTCCGGAGAACATTCATTCAACAACTACTTGTATGTGCGCATAATCAAACACATGGGTTTGCACTGAAACTGACATAGCGTAATTAAGCGTGTACACATTTTGGTGAATACACAGATGGACTCTCTCTTCTCTCTCTCTCTCTCTCTCTCTCTCTCTCTCTCTCTCTCTCTCTCT